>CM055266.1:82925687-83374942 GCA_029237695.1 Conchocele bisecta
TTAGCGGAAGCGAACGAACAATTCCACAATTACCATCTACGGACGCCAATGTATCCGAGTGTGCAAAGACTTTAATTCTGGCTGTTACCCAGTTCGAGCTATGAAGTCGCGAATTTCGGGGTAAATCGGACCGTACTGCTTTCTGCTTGCCTCCGCGGGTGAAAACGTCACTATTTCACAGGGAGAGTACTGCACATTGGCCGTACGGACACGAACAAACAATTAGAGAATTAGCATCTACGGTATCCAGTGTTTCTGAAAGTGAAAAGAAACAATGCGTAGTTGTTGTATTCTTCGTGTTACGAAATCTCAAAGGTTGGAGAAAAATCGCTTCGCCTCAGGTAGCGAACGATTCCGGCATTTTTGGATAAAATGACACGACTTCAAACGACGATTACTACACATTGGCTGCATTGAAACGAACGAACAATTCCATATTTAGCATCTACGGACTTCGAGGTTTCCGAATGTGCAAAGTCTTTAATTCTGAATATTACCCAGTTCGAGCTATGGAGTCGCAAATTTCGGGGTAAATCGGACCGTACTGCTTGCATTCGTGCGCGAAGACGCTGCTCATTCGAATGGGCGATTACTATCGATTGGCTTAACGGAAGCGAACGAACAATTCCACAATTAGCATTTACGGCCGCCAAGGTTTCCGAGTGTGCAAAGACTTTAATTCTGGCTATTACCCATTTCGAGCTATGAAGTCGCGAAGATCGTGGTAAATCGGTCCGTACTGCTTTCTACTTGCCGCCGCGAGTGAAAACGTCACTATTTCACTGGGAGTGTACTGCACATTGGCCGTACGGACACGAACAAACAATTCGAGAATTAGCATTTACGGTATCCAGTGTTTCTGAAAGTCAAAAGAAACAAAACGTAGCTGTTGTACTTTTCGTGTTACGAAATCTCAAAGTTTGGAGAAAAGTCGCTTCGCCTCAGGTAGCGAACGATTCCTGCATTTTTGGACGAAAAGGCACGATTTCAAACGACGATAAAAACACATTGGCTGCATTGAAACGAACGAACAGTTCCACATTTAGCATCTACGGACTCCGAGGTTTCCGAACGTGCAAAGATTTTAATTCTGGCTATTACCCAGTTCGAGCTATGGAGTCGCAAATTTCGGGGTAAATCGGACCGTACTGCTTGCATTCGTGCGCGAAGACGCTACTCATCGAATGGGCGATTACTACATATTGGCTTAACGGAAGCGAACGAACAATTGCACAATTAGCATCTACGGACGCCAAGGTTTCCGAGTGTGCAAATACTTTAATTCTGGCTATTACCCAGTTCGAGCTATGAAGTCGCGAATTTCGGGGTAAATCGGACCGTACTGCTTTCTGCTTGCCGCCGCGGGTGAAAACGTCACTTTTTCACTGGGAGAGTACTGCACATTGACCGTACGGATACGAACGAACAATTCGAGAATTAGCATCTACGGTATCCAGTGTTTCTGAAAGTGAAAAGAAACAAAGCGTAGCTGTTACACTTTTCGTGCTACGAAATCTCAAAGTTTGGAGAAAAATCGCTTCGCCTCAGGTAGCGAACGATTCCGGCATTTTTGGACGAAATGGCACGACTTCAAACGATGATTACTACACATTGACTGCATTGAAACGAACGAATAATTCCACATTTAGCATCTACGGACGCCGAGGTTTCCGAATGTGCAAAGTCTTTAATTTTGGCTATTGCTCAGTTCGAGCTATGGCGTCGCACATTTCTGGGTAAATCGGACCGTACTGCTTGCATTCGTGCGCGAAGACGCTACTCCTTCGAATGGGCGATTACTACAGATTGGCTTAACGGAAGCGAACGAACAATTCCAAAATTAGCATCTACGGACGCCAAGGTTTCAGAGGGTGCAAATACTTTAATTCTGGCTATTACCCAGTTCGAGCTATGAAGTCGCTAATTTCGGGGTAAATATGACCGTACTGCTTGCATTCGTGCGCGAAGAAGCTACTCCATCGAATGGGCGATTACTGCAGATTGGCTTAACGGAAGCGAATGAACATTTCCACAATTAGCATCTACGGACGCCAAGGTTTCCGAGTGTGCAAAGACTTTAATACTGGCTATTACCCATTTCTAGCTATGAAGTCGCGAAGTTCGTGGAAAATAGGACCGTACTGCTTTCTGCTTGCCGCCGCGTGTGAAAACGTCACTATTTCGCTGGGAGAGTACTGCACATTGGCCGTACGGACACGAACAAACAATTCGAGAATAAGCATCTACGGTATCCAGTGTTTCTGAAAGTGAAAGGAAACAAAGCGTTATACTTTTCGTCCTACGAAATCTGAAAGTTTTGAGAAAAATCGCTTCGCCTCAGGTAGCGAACGATTCCTGTATTTTTGGACGAAACGGCACGACTTCAAACGACGATTACTACACATTGGCTGCATTGAAACGAATGAACAATTCCACATTTAGCATCTACGGAATCCGAAGTTTCCGAATGTGCAAATACTTTAATTCTGGCTATTACCCAGTTCGAGCTATGAAGTCGCGAATTTTGGGGTAAATCAGACAGTACTGCTTTCTGCTTGCCGCCGCGGGTGAAAACGTCACTATTTCATTATGAGAGTACTGCACATTGGCTGTACGGACACGAAGAAACATTTCGAGAATTAGGATCTACCATATCCACTGTTTCTGAAAGTGAAAAGAAACAAAGCGTAGCTGTTATACTTTTCGTACTACGAAATCTGAAAGTTTGGAGAAAAATCGCTTCGCCTCAGGTAGCGAACGATTCCTGCATTTTTGGACGAAATGGCACTACTTCAAACGACGATTACTACAAATTGGCTGCATTGAAACGAACCAACAATTCCACATTTAATATCTACGGACACCGAGGTTTCCGAATGTGCAAATACTTGTTTCACCCGAGGCGGCAAGCAAAAAGCAGTACGGTCCGATTTACCCCGAACTTCGCGACTCCATAGCTTGCACTTGGTAATAGCCAGAATTAAAGTATTTGCACACTCGGAAACCTTGGCGTCCGTAGATGCTAATTGTGGAATTGTTCGTTCGCTTCCGTTAAGCCAATCTGTAGTAATCGCCCATTAGATGGAGTAGCGTCTTCGCGCACGAATGCAAGCAGTACGGTCCAATTTACCCCGAAATTTGCGACTCCATAGCTCGAACTGGGTAATAGCCAGAATTAAAGTTTTTGCACATTCGGAAACCTCGGAGACTGTAGATGCTAAATGTGGAATTGTTCGTTCGTTTCAATGCAGCAAATGTGTAGTAATCGTCGGATTAAATCGTGCCGTTTCGTCCAAAAATGCAGGAATCGTTCGCTACCTGAGGCGAAGCGATTTTTCTCCAAATTTTGAGATTTCCTAGCACGAAAAGTACAACAGCTACGCTTTGTTTCTTTTCACTTTCAGAAACACTGGATACCGTAGATGCTAATTCTCGAATTGTTTTTTCGTGTCCGTACGGCCAATGTGCAGTACTCTCCCAGTGAAATAGTGACGTTTTCACCCGCGGCGGCAAACAGAAAGCAGTACGGTCCGATTTACCCCGAAATTTGCGACTCCATAGCTTGAACTGGGTAATAGCCAGAATTAAAGTGTCACAGTTGTGAAAACAGGACTATTAATCAACCCTCGTTGTATTGTAGGTTCCAGCTACTGTGTAATCGCCCCTCAATGGGTTTTTAGTATGAGTTGTTTATTAGCGGGGCCAGTCTTGACATTCCCGTGTTCACATAATGTAATCGTCCATGTGCTGTCCATGTAGTGCCTTGTATTGTCCGTATGGGTGAGTGGTGTGACGTAGGTGTGTGTGTCATCTTTTGATTGGAGAATCTATGCACGAGTAATTTATTCCGGGGCCCGTAACGAGAAACGTGCCGCCGGTATGATTGAGGGGCACTCTGTAAGTTTACGTTGGCAAGAGCTGTCGTGTTGTGGGAGGGTGTCGCAATAGGATTTCTTCTATATTTGTCTCGTCATATTGGTAAGTCATTATTTAAGATTCATAACCATCTTATAGAAACCATATACTAATGTAGCCTAAAGGCTCTAAGGGTAACTTAAGTTACCGTATGCATAGACTCCAATAAAAGTACGTTTGTTTTAATCAATTGTATCCCTGGTTCCTGGTAGAAACGTTTGCTTTGAAGCAGACTATAACGTACATGTATATAATAAGGGGTAAACTGCCATAACCTATTGGTAGGGCTCGTTCTAAGGAGTGTGTCATATAATATACATGTATATGTTACCCGTTAGAAGCATACCGGTGATTGCGGTACCTGTAAAATAAAATGTAAATACCATGTCGCTCTATAAATAGAATGTGTTGGAGGTTATCATCCCAATATTCATTCCCGTTCTTCACAATGAGGACTTTGCTATGTTGGGAACCAGTGTAGCTCCAGATGAGACGTCGGGAAACTGCAGTCGCATCAGGCGCAGCTGGGCTGAAGGATAGAACTGGCACAATAACGTATGTTGTAACATTTACACCACCGTAGCTCCTTATCAGCCGGTACCCATGTACAGTTTGATTGGAATTACCTGGTTTAAGTGGCATTGCTCGTCAGTAGTAATATTGAAGATAGCGTCTATAGATATTTGCTAGGAAATATTAGTTCTTCCTGCTATTTAGCAATGTCTCGTTGTCAGATAGGGCTATGAGGTGGTACATGTATATACTTATGGGTGCCTGTATGTGATTTCAGGCCATCGATGTTACGCCAATAAAAACCAGTCGAACCGAACCTGTGTTAGTCCATATATGGATGAACTGACCCAGTGACAAAAGTATTTGCACACTCGGAAACCTTGGCGTCCGTAGATGCTAATTGTGGAATTGTTCGTTCGCTTCCGTTAAGCCAATCTTTAGTAATCGCCCATTCGAATGAGCAGCGTCTTCACGCACGAATGCAAGCAGTACGCTCCGATTTACCCCGAAATTTGCGACTCCATGGCTCGAACTGGGTAATAGCCAGAATTAAAGTCTTTGCACATTCGGAAACCTCGGAGTCCGTAGATGCTAAATGTGGAATTGTTCCTTCGTTTCAATGCAGCCAATGTGTAGCAATCGTCGTTTGAAGTCGTGCCATTTCGTCCAAAAATGCCGGAATCGTTCGCTACCTGAGGAGAAGCGAGTTTTCTCCAAACTTTGAGATTTCGTAGCACGAAAAGTATAACAGCTACGCGTTGTTTCTTTTCACTTTCAGAAACACTGGATACCGTAAATGCTAATTCTCGAATTGTTTCTTCGTGTCCGTACGGCCAATGTGCAGTACTCTCCCAGTGAAATAGTGACGTTTTCACCCGCGTCGGCAAGCAGAAAGCAGTACGGTCCGATTTACCCCGAACTTCGCGACTTCATAACTCGAACTAGGTAATAGCCAGAATTAAAGTATTTGCAAACTCGGAAACCTTGGCGTCCGTAGATGCTAATTGTGGAATTGTTCGTAAGCTTCCGTTCAGCCAATCTGTAGTTATCGCCCATTCGAAGGAGTAGCGTCTTCGCGCACGAATGCAAGCAGTACGGTCCGATTTACCCCGAAATTTGCGACTCCATAGCTCGAACTGGGTAATAGTAATTCGTTCGTTTCAATGCAGCCAATGTGTAGTAATCGTCATTTGAAGTCGTGCCATTTCGTCCAAAAATGCAGGAATCGTTCGCTACCTGAGGCGAAGCGATTTTTCTCCGAACTTTGAGATTTCGCAACACGAAAAGTACAACAGCTACGCTTTGTTTCTTTTCACTTTCAGAAACACTGGATACCGTAGATGCTAATTCTCGAATCGCTTGTTCGTGTCCGTAAGGCCAATAGGCAGTACTCTCCCAGTGAAATAGTGACATTTTCACCCGCAGCGGCAAGCAGACAGCAGTACGGTCCGATTTACCCCGAACTTCACGACTTCATAGCTCGAACTTGGTAATAGCCAGAATTAATGTCTGTGCACACTCGGAAACCTTGGCATCCGTAGATGCTAATTGTGGAATCGTTTGTTCGCTTCCGTTAAACCAATCTGTAGTAATCGCCCATTCGAAGGAGTAGCGTCTTCGCCCACGAATGTAAGCAGTACGGTCCGATTTACCCCGAAATTTGCGACTCCATAGCTCGAACTGGGTAATAGCCAGAATTAAAGTATTTGCACATTCGGAAACCTCGGAGTCCGTAAATGATAAATGTGGAATTGTTCGTTCGTTTCAATGCAGCCAATGTGTAGCAATCGTCGTATGAAATCGTGCCATTTCGTCCAAAAATGCAGGAATCGTTCGCTAATGTGCAGTACTCTCCCATTGAAATAGTGACGTTTTCACCCGCGGCGGCAAGCAGAAAGCAGTACGGTCCGATTTACCCCGAACTTCGCGACTTCATAGCTCGAACTTGTTAATAGCCAGAATTAAAGTCTTTGCACACTCGGAAACCTTGGCGTCCGTAGATGCTAATTGTGGAATTGTTCGTTCGCTTCAGTTAAGCCAATCTGTATTAATCGCCCATTCGAAGGAGTAGCGTCTTCGCGCACGAATGCAAGCAGTACGATCCGATTTATACCGAAATTTGCGACTCTATAGCTCGAACTGGGTAATAGCCAGAATTAATGTCTTTGCACATTCGGAAACCTCGGAGTCCGTAGATGCTAATTGTGTAATTGTTCGTTTGCTTCCGTTAAGCCAATCTGTTGTAATCGCCCATTCGAATGAGTAGCGTCTTCTCGCACGAATACAAGTACTACTGTCCGATTTACCCCGAAATTTGCGACTCTATAGCTCGAACTGGGTAATAGCCAGAATTAATGTCTTTGCACATTCGGAAACCTCGGAGTCCGTAGATGCTAATTTTGGAATTTTTCGTCCGCTTCCGTTAAGCCAATCTGTAGTAATCGCCCATTCGAATGAGTAGCGTCTTCTCCCACGAATGCAAGCAGTACGGTCCGATTTACCCCGAAATTTGCGACTCCATAGCCCCAACTGGGTAATAGTCAGAATTAAAGTCTTTGCATATTCGGAAACCTCGGAGTCCGTAGATGCTAAATGTGGAATTGTTCGTTCGTTTCAATGCAACCAATGTGTAGTAATCGTCGTTTGAAGTCGTGCCATTTCGTTCAAAAGTGCCGGAATCGTTCGCTACCTGAGGCGAAGCGATTTTTCTCCAAACTTTGAGATTTCGTAGCACAGAAAGTATAACAGCTACGCTTTGTTTCATTTCACTATCAGAAACACTGGATACCGTAAATGCTAATTCTCGAATTGTTTGTTCGTGTCCGTACGGCCAATGTGCAGTACTCTCCCAGTGAAATAGTGACGTTTTCACCCGCGGCGCCAAGCAGAAAGCAGTACGGTCCGATTTACCCCGAAATTCGCGACTTCATAGCTCGAACTGGGTAATAGCCAGAATTATAGTCTTTGCACACTCGGAAACCTTGGCGTCCGTAGATGCTAATTGTGGAATTGTTCGTTCGCTTACGTTAAGCCAATCTGTAGTAATCGCCTATTCGAATGGGTAGCGTCTTCGCGCACGAATGCAAGCAGTACGGTCCGATTTAGCCCGAAATTTTCGACTCCATAACTCGGACTGGGTAATAGCCAGAATTAAAATTTTTGCACATTCTGAAACCTCGGAGTCCGTAGATGCTGAATGTTGAATTGTTCGTTCGTTTCAAAACAGTCCAATGTGTAGTAATCGTCGTTTGAAGTCGTGCAATTTCGTCCAAAAATGCAGGAATCGTTCGCTTTCTGAGGCGAAGCGATTTTTCTCCAAACTTTGAGATTTCGTAGCACGAAAAGTATAAAAGCTACGCTTTGTTTATTTTCACTTTCAGAAACACTGGATACCGCAGATGCTAATTCTCGAATTGTTTGTTCGTGTCCGTACGGCCAATGTGCAGTACTCTCCCAGTGAAATAGTGACGTTTTCACCCGCGGCGGCAAGCAGAAAGTAGTACTGTCCGATTTACCCCGAAGTTCGCGACTTCATAGCTCGAACTGGGTAATAGCCAGAATTAAAGTCTTTGCACACTCGGAAAGCTTGGCGTCCGTAGATGCTAATTGTGGAATTGTTCGTTCGCTTTCGTTAAGCCAATCTGTAGTAATCGCCCATTCGAATGAGTAGCGTCTTCGCGCACGAATGCAAGCAGTACGGTCCGATTTACCCCGAAATTTGCGACTCCATAGCTCGAACTGGGTAATAGCCAGAATTAACGTATTTGCACATTCGGAAACCTCGGAGTCCGTAGATGCTCAATGTGGAATTGTTCGTTCGTTTCAATGCAGCCAATGTGTAGTAATCGTCGTTTGAAATCGTGTCATTTCGTCCAAAAATGCCTGAATCATTCGCCACCTGAGGCGAAGCGATTTTTCTCCAAACTTTGAGATTTCGTAGCACGAAAAGTATAACAGCTACGCTTTGTTTCTTTTCACTATCAGAAACACTGGATACCGTAAATGCTAATTCTCGAATTGTTTGTTCGTGTCCGTACGGCCAATGTGCAGTACTCTCCCAGTGAAATAGTGACGTTTTCACCCGCGGCGGCAAGCAGAAAGCAGTACGGTCCGATTTACCCCGAACTTCGTGACTTCATAGCTCGAACTGGGTAATAGCCAGAATTATAGTCTTTACACACTCGGAAAGCTTGGTGTCCGTAGATGCTAATTTTGGAATTTTTCGTTCGCTTCCGTTAAGCCAATCTGTAGTAATCGCCCATTCGAATGAGTAGCGTCTTCGCGCACGAATGCAAGCAGTACGGTCCGATTTACCCCGAAATTTCCGACTCCATAGCTCGAACTTGGTAATAGCCAGAATTAAAGTATTTGCACATTCGGAAACCTCGGAGTCCGTATATGCTCAATGTGGAATTGTTCGTTCGTTTCATTGCAGCCAATGTGTAGTAATCGTCGTTTGAAGTCGTGTCATTTCGTCCAAAAATGCAGGAATCGTTCGCTACCTGAGGCGAAGCGATTTTTCTCCAAACTTTGAGATTTCGTAGCACGAAAAGTATAACAGCTACGCTTTGTTTCATTTCACTATCAGAAACACTGGATACCGTAAATGCTAATTCCCGAATTGTTTGTTCGTGTCCGTACGGCCAATGTGCAGTACTCTCCTAGTGAAGTAGTGACGTTTCCACCCGCGGCGCCAAGCAGAAAGCAGTACGGTCCGATTTACCCCAAAATTCGCGACTTCATAGCCCGAACTGGGTAATAGCCAGAATTATAGTCTTTACACACTCGGAAACCTTGGCGTCCGTAGATGCTAATTGTGGAATTGTTCGTTCGCTTCCGTTAAGCCAATCTGTAGTAATCGCCCATTCGAATGGGTAGCGTCTTCGCGCACGAATGCAAGCAGTACGGTCCGATTTAGCCCGAAATTTGCGACTCCATAACTCGGACTGGGTAATAGCCAGAATTAAAGTCTTTCCATATTCGGAAACTTCGGAGTCCGTAGATGCTGAATGTGGAATTGTTCGTTCGTTTCAAAACAGCCAATGTGTAGTAAGCGTCGTTTGAAGTCGTGCAATTTCGTCCAAAAATGCAGGAATCGTTCGCTTTCTGAGGCGAAGCGATTTTTCTCCAAACTTTGAGATTTCGTAGCACGAAAAGTATAAAAGCTACGCTTTGTTTATTTTCACTTTCAGAAACACTGGATACCGCAGATGCTAATTCTCGAATTGTTTGTTCGTGTCCGTACGGCCAATGTGCAGTACTCTCCCAGTGAAATAGTGACGTGTTCACCCGCGGCGGCAAGCAGAAAGTAGTACTGTCCGATTTACCCCGAACTTCGCGACTTCATAGCTCGAACTGGGTAATAGCCAGAATTAAAGTCTTTGCACACTCGGAAACCTTGGCGTCCGTAGATGCTAATTGTGGAATTGTTCGTTCGCTTCCGTTAAGCCAATCTGTAGTAATCGCCTATTCGAATGAGTAGCGTCTTCGCGCACGAATGCAAGCAGTACGGTCCGATTTACCCCGAAATGTGCGACTCCATAGCTCGAACTGGGTAATAGCCAGAATTAATGTCTTTGCACATTCGGAAACCTCGAAGTCCGTAGATGCTAATTCTGTAATTGTTCGTTCGCTTCCGTTAAGCCAATCTGTAGTAATCGCCCATTCGAATGAGTAGCGTCTTCGCGCACGAATGCAAGCAGTACGGTCCGATTTACCCCGAAATTTGCGACTCCATAGCTCGAACTGGGTAATAGCCAGTATTAAAGTATTTGCACATTCGGAAACCTCGGAGTCCGTAGATGCTGAATGTGGAATTGTTCGTTCGTTTCAATGCAGCCAATGTGTAGTAATCGTCGTTTGAAGTCGTGTCATTTCGTCCAAAAATGCCTGAATCATTCGCCACCTGAGGCGAAGCGATTTTTCTCCAAATTTTGAGATTTCGTAGCACGAAAAGTATAACAGCTACGCTTTGTTTCTTTTCACTATCAGAAACACTGGTTACCGTAAATGCTAATTCTCGAATTGTTTGTTGGTGTCCGTACGGGCAATGTGCAGTACTCTCCCAGTGAAATAGTGACGTTTTCACCCGCGGCGGCAAGCAGAAAGCAGTACGGTCCGATTTACCCCGAACTTCGCGACTTCATAGCTCGAACTGGGTAATAGCCAGAATTAAAGTCTTTGCACACTCGGAAACCTTGGCGTCCGTAGATGCTAATTGTGGAATTTTTCGTTCGCTTCCGTTAAGCCAATCTGTAGTAATCGCCCATTCGAATGAGTAGCGTCTACGCGCACGAATGCAAGCAGTACGGTCCGATTTACCCCGAAATGTGCGACTCCATAGCTCGAACTGGGTAATAGCCAGAATTAAAGTCTTTGCACATTCGGAAACCTCGGAGTCCGTAGATGCTAAATGTGGAATTGTTCGTTCGTTTCAATGCAGCCAATGTGTAGTAATCGTCGTTTGAAATCGTGCCATTTCGTCCAAAAATGCCGGAATCGTTCGCTACCTGAGGCGAAGCGATTTTTCTCCAAACTTGAGATTTCGTAGCACGAAAAGTATAACAGCTACGCTTTGTTTCTTTTCACTTTCAGAAACACTGGATACCGTAGATGCTAATTCTCGAATTGTTTGTTCGTGTCCGTACGGCCAATGTGCAGTACTCTCCCAGTGAAATAGTGACGTTTTCACCCGCGGTGGTAAGCAGAAAGCAGTACGGTCCGATTTAGCCAGAACTTCGCGACTTCATAGCTCGAACTGGGTAATAGCCAGAATTAAAGTCTTTGCACACTCGGAAACCTTGGCGTCCGTATGTATGTACTTCTGTTATATCATCGCCAAGTGACATGTTCCAAGAACAGATAACCAATATAATGCAGAAATCACTCAATCAATTTGTTTCGGGTTTATAAACACACAAGAAATTCAGCAATAAAGCGAGCTTAATGAACCAGGGTAGTCAATTTCACAAAACTGTTACCGCGAAGAAAAGATCCCCTCATCATATTTAAATACTTCATATTCAGCCTCCATAACCGGTGCAGACCCAGAGAAACCAGTGAAAACACATGCTGATCCGGAGATACACTGGTTACAAGAGCATATACATTAAAAACTGTATCCATCTACTTCCATTTACCAATATGCTTATCATTCAGGAGAAATTTGTGTGCTACTTGTGTTGTTTGTACGTGTCTTTGAATGCCAACCGTGTCTGCTCCTGATGTACAGCCAGCATGGGTGTGCTAATACATGATATCCAGTGACGGGTTCAACTGACCCGAAATTTGGTGACTCTGAGTATCTTTAGCAGATTTTGGTTCATGAAAAGGATTACGATGCTTCCCTTTAGTTTTCCTTGATGATCTTCTTACCGTAGTATGTCCATAATCGGAAGATTCTGTTGAGGAGTCTAATTGTACCTTCTTTTTCCTTGCTACTTTAATGCTTACACTTTTACTCACAGAAGTAGCTGTGCCTATTGCAAAATTATGTGTTCCCTCAACTGTTACAGACTGCTCACTATCATTCTCCAGAACGTCATCATCACTCGACTCTGAGGCAAGTGTATCATCTAGAATTTCTGATGGATCACTGGCAGTCTTCCCCGCTTTGTCCAGAGTTTCATTCTGCTGTAAACCAAACACGTTCTTACCTGTCTCTGATGGCTCTGTGCCAACCTTCCCTGCTTTGTCAGGAGTACACAATCCGTGTGTTGTATCGTGTCCACTAACAATATAGCATACACCAGACATAGAAGACGACTCAGATCCTGAAGAATCCTCTGTGAACAGATGGGACAGTCGATTCTACTCACTTCCTCCACCCCTACTTTTTCCATGAGTGCTGCCATCAGCACCATCAACCCTCTGAATGACATAGACATTGTCCTGCAGTTGCTCAATTATTTTATACGGTGTGGCATCCCAATTGTCCTGTATTTTAGTGCGTCCCAACAGGTGGTTCTTGAGCAAAATCTCACTTCCAACAGATATGGTGTGGTTGCTCGCTGTCCGATTATACAAAGCGTTGCGTTGTTCACTCTTTTTCGCCAAACAGCGCTGTACCAACGCATAGCTGTCCTTCATCTTCTTCTGGTGCGCGTTGACCCACTCATCAACAGTTGTGTCCTGCAATGTATTTGGCTGCAATGACAGCATCATGTCGATTGGGAGTTTAGACTCTCTGCCAAACATCAAGTAGAAGGGCGACATACCAGTGGACGAATGCACTGTTGCATTATAACAGTAAACAAGTTCCTGGAGATAATCAGGCCACCTTCTCTTTTTGTCCGGAGGCAGCGCTTTCAACAAATTATACATTGTCCTATTAAAGCGCTCACACTGACCGTTACCTTGAGGGTGATACGGCGTAGTCCTGGATTTGACTATTCCGTACATGATACACAACCCCTAGACAACATTTCCCTCGAAATTGCGACCTTGGTCGCTATGTAACCGATCAGGTATGCCAAACTTATGGAACAATTTCTGAACTTTAGATACCGTTGTCGCTTTCTGATTCCTTGTCGGTACAGCAACAGTGTATTTGGTGAAAATATACATTTTCTCTTCCATCAGACGACTTTTCTAATTGCGTAAAGTCGATTGCCACTACTTCCAATGGTTTAGATGCTAAAATGCTTTTGATTTTAGGCTTTATTCCCGGGACTGGCAGTTTCGATACCATACATCTGTCACACCGCTTAACCCACTGGCGAACACGATCATCCATACGCATCCAATAGCATCTACTCCTTAACAGATACATTGTCCTATCTACCCCCTGATGTCCAGCGGAATTATGAAGTGAATTAAGTACTTGATCCTGCATACTTCTGAAATTTGTCCCATTTTCTTAGTAACTTCCTTGCTTCTGCTGGTTCCAGAGCAATTTGTCTCTGGGTAGGTCGATGCCCACCTGTAACCCACCTTCTCAATGGTGCAAGGACTTCATCCTCAGATTGAGCTTGACGCACGTTCACGGGGGCCATCAGCGGAAATGTAGGGATTGAGGGAACTACATTTGTATCTGTGAGTTCCATAGTTGATGTCCCAACATTGACGACATTCTGTTTCTGTAGAGCATCCTGTTCTAGGGCATTGCGAACAAAGGAACTCTGGGTGACAGTCTCTAAAATGTCAGCTGTGTCACTGTCTTCCATCAAACCAACATCCCGACCTACGTACCTACTCAAGGCATCAGCATTCGTGTTTGATTTACCCGACCTATATTTGATAGTGAAATTGAACTGAGCCAGCTGCGAAACCCACCTTAACTCAGTTGCGTCAAGTTTGGCAGATTTGAGATAAGGGGTTGTCCGTGAATACAACAAATGAGCCACCCAGCAGATAATCCCTGAATTTATATGTAACAACCCATTTGAGGGCAAGTAGTTCAAGTTTCAAAGAGCTATACCTATCCATATTGCGCTCTGAAGGTCTCAGGCACCTTGACACATATGCAATAACTACCTTGCGACCATCTTGCTCTTGGGAGAGCACACCACCAAGAACCTGAAAGCTTGCATCCGTCTCAACAATGAAAGGTTTGAAGAAGTCAGGAAACCCTAATACTGATACAGTGACCAGCGCAGACTTCAAGTGCTCGAACGCTACCAAACATCCTGAAGTCAATCTACATTGTATGGACTTTGTACGATGTGCAGCTGTGTTTTTCCGGCCTTGTTTTGCGTCAACATTTGTAAGGAGGGTATGCAATGGTGCAGCGATCTGAGAAAACCCCTTTGCAAACCTACGATAGTAACTTGCTAGACCCAAGAAACTGCGGTGTTGATGTTCGGTCTGTGGCTCCTGCCAATCATCTATCGCCTGAGTTTTCACTGGATCTGCAGAGACACCTTCCTATGAAACTCGGTGGCCTAAGAATGACACTTCCTTCTTGAAGAAATAGCATTTACTAACCTTCAATTTTAGACCGTGACTACGAAGTCTACTGAAAACATATTCCAACCGCTGGATGTTTTCCTCCAATGACCTCTCAAAGACCAGAACATCATCGAGATAGATAAGCAGCAAGTCAAGGTTCACGTCATCTAAACAGGCCTCCATAAGCCGTTGGAATGTTCCCGGACTGTTGCACAGCTCCATGGGCATACGGGTGTATTCGTACAACCCCCAGTCCCGACCCGGAAAGCAGTTTTGTGACTGTCGCTGTCATCAATTGGGACCTGATAATGTGTATTTAAAGTTCTAATGAATTGGTTAATGGAACTTACCTGGGTTAGTAGCAATTCATCCTGCAGTTTAAAATCTGCAGGACTGGCTCCACATTTTAGCGAATTCCACTTACCGATCGAGTAGGGTGGCAACTTAAGAAATACCAACGACACTAATGGAAATTGCTGACAATAATCAACAATGTGAGTGTGCTGTACCTTTAAGAAACTGAGCATATCCTCCACATTTTCAAGATATAGACCAAATTAAATTCCACGAACAAATGCAAAACTAGAAAATGTGGTCTGTCGACGCACTTAGGGCCCCTATTTGAGAAACTCTTACAACAACTTAAAAACAGATAAATAGACAGAGGGACGGACGTTCGATCAGTGCGAGGGTAATTGTATTAATGTAGAAGTATGTCACGCCAGGGTGACACTGGGATAGTTCATTGTTGTGTCGGAACACCAAGCATGTTGTGGATAGAGACAACAAGGTATATAGTTACAATGATGATGTATTTACAAATACTGATATGCACAAATAATGAATATTCAAGACAATACGGACAACGTCCTCTCGATGGTCCACCAAAGCTCAGACACAGAACCAAGGCACAGTCACGATTCTGGAACAGGTAAGTATCGTATAACAATGTTACTCACGTTCAAGATACGGACTTAAAGTTTCTATCATCCAACTCAGGTTTCCGCCATGATGAGGGTGACGTTATATGACGTCGTTAAGTTATAATTCAATGTTATCGATTTCTTGTGCGGATACGGGAATACTTCACATGGGTGGACGTCCTTTGAGAATCATCTCGTCCTTGGACAGAATGACATCACCGGAATAATAATCCCCGCTCGATACGCCCTGGTCCACACGGAACAGAGTCCCCGCTGGTACACGATGTCGTGTAGTGGACCCCATAATCGTATCGGTGCAGCGTACTGGTTCTACGCAAGAACACCCGATAGACGTGCCGTCGCTGGTTGCCTTGGCTGGCTGACTGATCTACAAAATACCAACGGTGTTGTTACCAGAGTGTAACGTGATATAGTCTCCATAATAGTCACAGTAGTACACATGGAATCAATATTATGATTGCATGGCAATACTAAACAACATCATAAATTACAATGATGAAACATGATAAATTGCAATGTACACACAGATATTTTCACTAGTTGGAAGAATCGGGCTGATGGAATTCATATGTCGGAGAATGCGATGTAACACATTAATGAACAGCCACTATATCTAGTGTACCCAACGGTATATATATTCACAGCCATACATGTGAATATCGACGTCATTCAGTTATTTACCATTAGTAAACAAACATTTAATTGCGATTGGCCTTATCCTGATCAGACTGCCCGTGGCCAACTGGCTAATTTAATAAAGAGCAACTATACCAAGTATTCTCCTGTGCAGACTCACAGCATTACCTTACTAATGATAAACACTGTAGACTCTAATCAGACATTAGGATTCCACAAGCTGACCTAAAGTATCAGTGATTGAAATAAATTATACTTCACATCATGTCCTTATTACAGCTTACTGACGTATAAATCAGTGCATTTAGAGCAGAACTGTCTGATCTGGTCTATCCTGGTCGCAATAGCATTTTCACTATGTACAATTCACTGTGAACGTACATGACTTAATAAAATGAATGTACAGCCGACTTGGATTGGAGTTTTACATGTGTCCAACATAGAGTAAATGAAAGTCGTCCGGAAAATTCACGTTGCATTTGTTACAAGTTAAACTTGGCAATATTCTCATGTATAGTACAGGGCACATGCCTGCTATTTATCTATCTATCTATCGATACTGTGCACGCTCCAATCGGAGCATTATGACAGGAAATATGGTGGCAAGTTGCGTTGATCAAGTACATATGAACAAAAAAAAACAACAACATATATATGTGGTACTAATATTTTGCACAAGGATATTGAAAAAGACCAAAGATAGACTTGCCACTAAAACTATTCACAAGAGCAATTGAACTGAATAGTAATATAAAATGCATAGCTAAATGTTAGTAAACATTTCAATCGTGTTCGCCCTTCGTTTACAAATATAATAAATTGCTACTGAAATTAGTCGGAGTGACATGCACAAAACACATGAGAATAATAATTATGCCAGTACAATACTCACAGAATGCTCCCACATGCGAAACCTGTAATCGTTATCATTTACACGCAAACACGAATTATTAATGATTCAGTTCGATTTGATCAAGGGAGATAAACTACACCAGCGGATACATGCCATATGTTTTTTATTGACCAAGCATTTGGTCGAAATGGGTCCAAATAACTCAGGTAAACTAAATAGGGCAGTATTATCGAGGATACGATAATAATGCGGTGAATTGCCGGTCTTGGCAGGAGTCAGGCGTTATTGGCAGCATTTGAAAGTAAATAATAACATAATATACTTACCAGTTCCCAGTGAAAGCTTGTGTCATAAAATGATCACAAGAATGGTTGAATGTCCGACTCCTTGAATATGGATACGATAGTTTATATACATACTGTAGTGCACAATTTTCCTCTAATTGTCCGCCTGTCAATATAAGAACTCCGTGCCAACATTTTGCTTACAATTTTGCGTAAGTGGACTAATGTTCTAACAGTCAGTCTAGCTCCTGAGATATCTGGCGAATTAATCTGAAATAATTCAGTCATTAGTAGATATGACCTACTCGGTATTCAGACTAGCATCACAGTCTGCATAAACAGTTTAAATCATCCAGATATAACCGGTACAAAATCCAATACTGGTGGTACGTGCACGGTTTCGGATAAAGCGCTATTCTCTCTGGACAGCGGTGTATTCCACGGGAGCGATATTGCACACACGAATACCTATTCGATAGTCGTTACAGGGTTATTCGAGCATTATGCTCGAGTATTGTGTAACCCGTGTTACAAATGATGGCTGATAAAGAAGGCAGTCGGCTACAATTCGTGACAAAGTATGACAGACAGCATGTGCGGATTCAGGTAGGGGGGGGGGGGGGGGCGGACACGGCGCGCGCCTCCCCCTAAAATTCGCCGAGTAAAGATTTTTTACAAGTTACAAGGCACATTTCTACGTTCGCGTTGTGAATTTATTGTTTATTGTTTGCTAAAAAATGCGACAGAACGCAGGAAATGCGATGTACGTTCGATACTATAGTCAAGTATTGCAAAATAGTTACGCCCCCCCCCCCCCCCCAACCCGAACTCCTGGTTCCGCGCCTGGACAGAACGGACGGACGGACGGACCGGACGGACGGACACCGCCGATTCCCGGCGTGGCCCTATAACTATAAGGCTGGTATACCAACTTTATGAGCATACCTCATACAAAATGTGTATGTGTATAACGAACCTGCTCATAAGTGCAACTTGAATGGGGTATTTGAACCGTTTGCTTAAAAGAAACGCAATGGACCGGCTGATTTATTTGAACTGTAAGCACTGGTGCTGCACTTCACACAGGCATAACATGTTCACGTCAAAAAATGCACCAGTTTCTTGACGAGATGCCACTCATCTCTACGTATACATACATAAGGCCATCAAAATCAAGTACTTTGATTCTCAGACATGGGGTTTGCGGAATATGACGCGGGAGGATTTGTTTTGTTTATTTTTATTTTTTGGTTTGAGAGGTTCGTCTGTGATTTTTTCAAGACGCCACATGCATTTTTCATATCAATTTAACATATGGTTCACATATATGTCACTATAACCTCTATTTATGTGAAAAATCACCAGAGTGTCGTCAGATGTGATTGGATGTGACAGATGCTTGTATGGTAGTGTTTTTGTGGCGAATTTACAATTTTTCTGAGGCTACTATATCTGAGAACCAAAGTACTGTTGTGCCTATTAACTCATTCAACCTGATATTCGTGTACTGCGATAACGCCAACATTTCCGAACGTCTTAGAACGAACCCTCTCATTAATATGCACTTATTGTATATATTTTCTATTTTTTATTTTATAAAATTACCAATTTTATCATTAATGGAATAGTCTGAACATTAAATGGTGCAGCATGATACTACTTAGAACATATACATAGCAGTATATATATACTCCGGCGACCGAATAAATTACTTTAAATATTTATTTGTTTTTTTTAGATACACCGCATCATTAGCAATGGACACTAGTGCGTGACTCGCAGTTTTGAAATAATAATTAATAAGCTATAATATGTAGACAACGGGCATTTTTTAATTTGTAAAACTAACGGATTTTTTCACACAATTATATAGGTGCTTGTTTATTTAATTTTCCCATAATAACATACTTGACCTCATCCGTGGGAGACTAGGTTCACATAAAGACAATGAAAGAATTTAGACAGAATAAGGCGATTACACACCCGTACGGAAAATGTTAATCTTATGGATACATTGCACAGAATTGTGAGCATCCATGACAAAATGGGCTTATAATACATTACGGCATGGGCTCAAAATGTATTGAATGAGGCATAATGCATGTTTCCAACTACATAGAGAACAGTGTAAAACCTGATCAGACTAAGCAGGGCTGCATGGCCACAGACTGTGTGAAAGTATTAGCATTTACATGTATGAACACCGTGTAGGTAAATGTAAGTACTAGTTCGTCAATAACAAAAAGGTTGCCCTCCCCAAAATGTTTTATTTCATGAAATTCCATCAAATAAGGAGTTTACTGCGAACAAACTATTTTCCTATGGGGATTTAACATGGGGAAAAAGGAGTTTGAGGAGCTGGGGGAGGCGTCAAAAAACGAAAAATTGACTGCGAAACTTGGTTCGATAGCTTGGAAATGATGTAACCAAGAAAACAAAAGTTAGATTTTGAAAATCGGTCCACAAATAAAAAAATATTTAAAAAAATATAGTTACCCCCCACCCCCCATGTTAAATTCCCATAGGAAAATCTTTGTTACGCAATAAAATAAATAAAACATTTTGGGGAGGGTGAATGTTTTGTTATTGATGAAAAAAGTATGTATATGTACATTTAAATATTTTTTAAATTTAATGTGTTTATAATAGCCACATGTTCGTCGGCAGCAAAGCGTGGAACAGACAGTACTGTTTGGTCTACGCTTTTTGCCGACCTACGTTTTGCTATTAAATCTAAAATAACCAAAAACATTACCCTCCCAAATTGTTATTTCATGAAAGGCCATAAAATATTGATTTTGTTGCGAAAAAAAAAATGTTCTAATGGAAAAATTAGCATGGGGCAAAAAGGAGCTGGATAGTGACGAGTAGTATAGTCTACCCTGTATCTGCCCTTCTTGTGGATGTGGTTGAACTATGTACATGAGGTGTTTGTCCCTGGCAACCGCACGTTTTGTTATGACAACGGTCTATCGAAATGCTAATCCCTGTGTACCGGATTTCAAAAGAACTAGGTGATTCTATAGAAATTATAATACCGCTTTTGTATCGAGTTTTCAAAAGGCTATATAAATATCCCCTTTGTTCGAGAGTAAGCGCACCTGGCGTTTCAAAAGGTTATAGAAAGCCGTCTATTGAAATGCTAATCCCTTTGTACCGGATTTCAAAAGAGCTAGGTCATTCTATAGAAATTCTAATCAAGTTTTCAAAAGAATACACACCTGACATTTCAAAACGCTATATAAAGCTCCCCTTTGTATTCGAGAGTAAGCGCACCTGGCGTTTCAAAAGGCTATTGAAACGGGGTTCAAAGGAATATTAAGTAGGCACCTATCTACCGGTTGAAACTAGTTATAACTACATTTATCGAGATGCCTTTCTAGCGGAGCCACGCTCGTCATTGATCGAGGTCTAAGTCATGTGACCGCGCAGTCGCGGATTCGCACTCGTATTTGGTCTAAAATCGCGTGACCTTAACGAGAACGAATATAAACGCCTGTCGTAAGCAAGTAAGTCACATTTCAATCGGAATCTTGTTAGATATACACCGATCCCTTTGTACCGGATTTCAAAAGAACTAGGTCATTCAATAGAAATTATAATACCGCTTTTGTATCGAGTTTTCAAAAGGCGATAGAAATATCCCCTTTGTATTCGAGAGTAAGCGCACCTGGCGTTTCAAAAGGTTATAGAAAGCCGTCTATTGAAACGCTAATCCCTTTGTATCGGATTTCAAAAGAACTAGGTCATTCTATAGAAATTCTAATACCGCTTTTGTATCGAGTTTTCAAAAGAATACGCACCTGGCGTTTCAAAACGCTATAGAAGGCTCCCCTTTGTATTCGAGAGTTAGCGCACCTTGCGTTTCAAAAGGCTATTGAAACGGGGTTCATCGGAATATTAAGTAGGCACCTGTCTACCGGTCTATTCTTCGATGACTGTGACGGTACATTGACAATTTGTGACAAATGCGAAGAACTCGAGGAAGTTATTTTACAAAAGTGTGTATGTTGTGGTATATATAATAGATACAATCTATACATCACATGTACGGAAACAATATGTAACGATATTGCAATTGATGAAATGCCTATGTGATAATTGTAAACACAAGACTTTGATGCTCGAGCCACGTCACCGGAAATAGAACACCTTTATCTCACCTTCCGATACATCGGTCGACACAATAAAAGAAGTGCATTATAAGCAATAATAGTCGGTAAGTATATACCTTATATTTATAGTTCCATACCTTGCAGCAAACCGAATAGTAATGTAGATTGCACGATACATGTTGTGTTATATAAAATTAAGAAACACATGCAATGGTTGAGTGCATACAACAGAGTATAGCAATATAATCGTTTACAAAATACAATAGTACTTACGTTTCTAGAAGGTTAAGGATTACCATATCGTGACACTGGATAAAACTCGATATCTTTAAAGTGAGACGAACATTTAAGGATACCAGTTAAATATGAACCAACTTCATAAAATGAGTTTGTATGGCCACCATTCTCCTCAGTGTATTCAAGCAAGCCATGAGACAATTCATGAATTAATAAGTACATGAAAATACTAACCGAATGAACTTTCTTCATATATACTGAAAGGATAAAGAAACGCAGGGTAACAATATACGCAATAATTATTTAAATACTTGGCCTAAAATTATGAAAACCGGTCAGGCGACTATCTTGGTCACTGTGCCTAAAGTTACTCAACCGTGTAATGCACCGTACCACATAGAGCAAGTGATAAAAGACCAAATACACGTGCAGCATGATGATGATAAGTTCGTCAAAACATTTTGTCATACCACTTGATACGCTTGAGGTATACACATCGTTTTCCGCTGTTTACACTGAATTTATAGCTCTCACAATCATGGTACGTCTGACGGAAGTTCAGAGGGGTCAGGCTACTGCATTGCTAATGCAAGGTCAAACGCAACAGCAGGTTGCTATGCAGTTCGGTGTGAATGTTTCCACCATAGAACGTCTTGTCCGTCGTCTGAGGGAGACCGGAAGGGTTGCCGACCGACCGAGATCGGGACGTCCGCGCGTAACGTCGCGAAGTCAAGACAGGGCTATTCGTCTCGCCCACCTACGTAATCGCCACGTTACTGCCACTGAAACCGCTATTAACACGGTAGGCAATCATAATCGCCACATTCACACCAACACTGTAAGAAATCGATTGCGCGAGGTTGGTCTGCGAGCACGTCGTCCCTAAGTTGTTCTGCCTCTCACTCGTGCACGTTGCGCGCGTCGTATGGCTTATGGCTTCGTTTGCGGCACATGCTCCCAGACGATTTACAATGAGGCAATGGAGACAAGTCTTTTTCACAGATGAGTCCCGGTTCACTCTTTTTCGTCCGGACGGTCGACGTCGTGTATACCGACGTCGTGGGGTTATGGTCGGTTATGGTCTGGGGACGGATATCTCACGGGGTAAATTCACCGTTGATTGTGGCAGCCGGGAATTTAACCGCCGAAAGATATAGGGATGCAATCCTCCGCCCGGTTGTTGTTCCATTTGTGCAACAGCGTCAACTAATTTTTAAGCATGATAATGCCCGGCCCCATGTAGCCAGAGTTTATCAAGACTTTCTCGCTGACCATAACATCAACCCACTCGACTGGCCAGCGTACAGTCCCGATTTGTCCCCAATCGAACATCTGTGGGACGAACTTGACAGGAGGATAAGGGGGTGTCGGAATACCCCTTCTAATATCGACCAACTAAGGACTGCATATCCCAACTGCACTGATGAATTCCATGCACAAGATAATCAGGGCTGTGACAGATGCGTGAGGGGGGCATACGAGATACTGACAAAACAGTGGATTTCACTGTGCGATATCGGGGGGTACCGTCAATTGTAATTCAATTACTAATGAATTATCGGTCAAAACCTAATGCAATTTTGGTAATGTGTTGACTAAAGATGTTTTTTTAATACTCATATCAAATATTGTATATAACAGCAAACACATCACTTTAAATCACCTCAAATGTTTACCCTGCTTTCTTTATCCTTTCAGAATACATTGTAATTAAAATACAAATTACAAATGACCGTTTTTGCCGTTGTTTTTCGATATTTTAAAAATGGAAACAATTGATCAAGGACGAGTTTCAATACAAAGTTACACGCATTAGAAGAACATACAGAGTCGAAGATTTTAAATCGTTATTTAAAGAACTTTGGACAAGACACATTTGGTCACCGTCATAATCCTCAATGTTGTGTACGTCACTAAAATAACTTTTCTCAAGGAAGTCTTCAGTCTGGATATAAAATTGACAGTCATTAAATGTATATATTCCAAAACCACATGAACACAATGTATGAATAGCGCTTTTTAACGGAAAAACAAGTAAACTGTGGTTAATACGTGACATATCTTTACATATATCCATTTTAGGAATAAACAGTAAATATATATTTTTCACTATCAGTCATCCGAGGTTTAAAATGTAAATGAACATGACCTATAACTCGACGTTTTTTAAAACACGCATCGCCGAATATCTATTCATATTTATTCACTTTAAATAACATCTTTACAACCTTTAGCAAATACTTGATAACGGATTAGTGAAATTTGTAAGTTACACCAGTGTGTCTATAAAAATGGATTTATGAATATTTCTTGACTTTGGGAGGCTTGACTAGGTGTATTTTTTAAAGTATTTCATAATTCTACGAAGCTGAATGTTAGCTCCGGTCGATTTTGACATCTTGGAAAATGGCGCATGCTAAGCTGTCTCGCCGGTACGGTTTCGGGCCGGATTTAAGGTATTTTTTGGGCATTTGTAGCGAAAATTTTAGCTGGTTATGACCCCGCTTTGAAATAATTTTCAGAAAATGATGTGGTGTTACAAGTGATAGCACAAGACATAACAAAGTATCTGTGCCTCATATTTTCATGAAAACAATTCCGATAAATTCAGTCGTGTTGAAATTTCTGGCCAAAAATAGGTGGGTGGGGTAACTTTGCAAAAAATTAATTGAACACATCTGATGCAGTTACTCAATTTTTATTGTGGCGAGCGATTTGTACTTCATTTGCGAGTATTTTTCAATACTTGCCGCAAGAGCCTCCTTAACTGATTGTGAGAGGCGGTGATTTTTATAAGTCACCCGCCGCCCTCAGAAAAGTAGTCAATTTTGGCTATTTTCAACCATCCCGTGATGCCTTAAGGGAAAAGTCTGATTTTACAAGATGTCATATTTCACCTCTAACCAGTATTGTTTGGCAGAAGAACATGTCCCAAGATAAGATCCAGCAGTTTTAGTTTACTGCACTCAAATATGCAGGGTTCAGCAGGGCTGGAGGTAAGCATGGTATTTTGCTGTCAATACACCGAAATGAAACTTCGCGTTTCGCCATTTTGGGGGTGGGCGATATCCGCGCCCCATTTCGACATCAACTTTCATTTTGTACATTTTTCTTTGTTTGCGTTTTACGTAAAATTGATGAAATTAGCAATATAGAGCGAGACGAGCCGTCTGATGGGACAGTGGGCAGCTAGCTTTAAAAAGGGGGTGGAAGATTTTCTATATACTTCACTACCGACCCTGTAAGTTACACCAGTGTGTCTAGAAAAATAGGTTTATGAATATTTCTTGACTTTGGGAGGCTTGACTACGTGTATTTTTTAGAGTATTTCATAATTCTACGAAACTGAATGTTAGCTCCGGTTGATTTTGACATCTTGGAAAATGGCGCATGCTATGCTGTCTCGCCGGTACAGTTTCAAATCAGAATTTAAGGCATTTTTCGGACATTTATAGCGAAAATTTGAACTGGTTATGACCCCGCTTTGAAATCATTTTCAGAAAATGATGTGGTGTTACAAGTGATAGAACAAGACATAGCAAAGTATCTGTGCCTCATATTTTCATGAAAACAATTCCGATAAATTCAGTCGTGTTGAAATTTCTGGCCAAAAATAGGTGGGTGGGGTAACTTTGTAAAAAATTAATTGAACACATCTGATGCGGTTACTGAATTATTATTGTGGCGCGCGATTTGTACTTCAGTTGCGAGTATTTTTCAATACTTGCCGCAAGAGCTTTCTTAGCTGATTGTGAGAGGCGGTGATTTTTATAAGTCACCCGCCGCCCTCAGAAAAGCAGTGAATTTTGGCTATTTTCAACCATCCCGTAATGCCTTAGGTCAAACCGGAAGTGACGTCATCAAACCGGAAGTAGATTTATTTCACTCGCAATCGATCGGAGGATTCCGAATATGTATATATTTAGTGGTCCGAATCGGTCATTTAGGTCAAACCGGAAGTTACGTAATGAAACCGGAAGTAAATGTATTTCACTCGCAAACGATCCGAGGATTCCGAATATGTATATATTTAGCCCATTTACTACCTTATATCTCCGTAATTGAACGTCCTATCGCATATTTGAAGGTATATACGTGATCATTGGTCCGAATCGGTCATTTATGTCCGACCGGAAGTATCATCATCAAACGGGAAGTAGATGTATTTCATTCGTAATCGATCCGAGGATTCCGAATATGTATATTTAGCCCATTTACTACTTCCGGTAACGATTTATGGTCTACTTTCGTTTTCGACTAAACCGGAAGAGGCCTTATGTCTCTGTAATTGAACGTCATATCGCATATTCGAATGTATATACGTGATCAGTAGTCAGATTCGGTCATTTACATCAAACCGGAAGTGACGTCATCAAACCGGAAGTAGATGTATTTCACTCGCAATCATTCCGAGTATTCCGAAAATGTATATGTTTGACACTTTAGCTCCATCCGGTAACGAGTTATGGTCTTCTTTCGCTTTCGACCAAACCGGAAGTGGCCTTATAACTCGCCAATGACGTTTGCAATCGCTCATACGAACGTATATACGTGATCAGTAGTAAGATTATGTCAGTTATGTCAAACCGGAAGTGACGTCATCAAACCGGAAGTATATGTATTTCACTCGCAATCGTTCCGAGGATTCCAAAAATTTATATGTTTGGCACTTTAGCTCCATCCGATAACGAGGTATGGTCCTACTTTCGCTTTCGACCAAACCGGAAGTGGCCTTATAACTCGCCAATGACGCTTCCAATCGATCACATACGTGTTCAGTGGCCCGAATTGGTAATTTTTGGTCAAATCGGAAGTAGATTTAGTTATCGATCCGATGATTCTGAATATATATATCCAACGTATAGCATGTTACGAGAACACTTTTATCAGATATTGATGTATAGATGCTCAATTCAGCTTAATATTTTCAGATGGCATCTAACGGCCGGACATGTAGGTGGTGCGGAGCGCAGTTTGACAAATGCAACGTTTTGGACGAACACGAGCAATTACACCGGGATATAGACTCTTATGATGTCGTAAGTATCTAAGATCGGAAATGTATAACCGGGTAGTAATTGTATTTCATCAAACGAAATATATAACACGGACACATTATTCACGTGCAGAAAGATAGCCTTTAGATTTGTTACTCTCTGTGCCACTATACACTTACCACGCCTTCGTACGTTACTAAACGTTAATATGATCCTTTTTTTTTTAATTTATGATATTTTTCGCAAATGACGAGGCTTTTTTCCCCTTAAAGATGGATATACAGTTCGACGTGGATGCGTTTCTAGACACCTTAAATGAGCAACTTCCATATGAGGTAAGTAACTAATCAATTGTTGGCACGTTATTTTACATACTGACATAATCGAGTGAGAATTCCGCTATAATAAATTTATGCACAGCTTCCCAATACCATCGACATAATATTATTCATTACAGAACATTGTTGTAGCAACACACTTATTTAACATTCCTTTTCAATAGTGTGAACCTTGTAATTGTCTTTTGTACATTTCGCGTACTGTCGGTGTCTTAGTTTCGTATTCGTGTATATAAAATGTTTCATTTATTTTTCGTTACAGAACCCGTCAGTTGCATCGTGTACAGCGAGGGTCCATGGTGCTTCGAAATCACCAAGGAGCGAGATATAGTCACGGGATCAACACTTCGCAAATCCTGTGTTGTATCGAGTGCGATCCGGCGTTGAGATCGAGCATCGTGGGCGTGTTTGCGGTCGATCGACTACCCGAGACACTAAGGAAATTCCCGTGCGGTTTTATCGCCAATACGGACATTTGTTCCAAGCCCGGTGAACATTGGTGCGCTATCTACGTCGAAAAGCCGGGAGTGGTCGAATTCTTCGATAGTTACGGACATAGCGGCGGATATTATAATGACTATTTCAGAATGTGGATATCCCAACAAGCATATATAGCGACTTATAATACCAAAACGATACAGGGTGACTTTTCCAGTGTGCGGATTATACTGTCTATATTATCTTATAGGACGCAAATTGAACGAAATTGTACAACGTTATAGTTCGAATAGTTCTCTGAACGATTATTACGTTTACGATACTATGATGCGTGTATATGACATGTGCATGCAGAATACGTGTAAATGTGTAAATATAATCAGAGTTGTGGACCATTAATAAAAGAATGAGTGTAGTCGTTTCTTCAAGGGATATACCCGTATTATTAATAGAATTACGGATACATATTATACAGGTCCATCGGATAGAATATCTAGCGCTGGGAAAGCTTGTCGAATGAATAGGTACACTTAAATTATTATACTGAACTACTTCACAAATGATACGTAAACCATTCGAAAACAAAACCTTTTATTCGTTTATTAATGTTTTATCTATTTCTGAAGTAGTTCGGTATATGATATGAAATGTGTAGCTTTAGTAATGATATCTATTGTAACTAATCGTGCTTTAAGGTTTCTTTCCTATTTCTTCGGCATTCAGAATCATATATTATGTGAAAATGTCGACGATAAACTGGACAATTATTTCGGATACCCACTTCAATTTGTGTGAAAATGCGCGCGAATAGCTCATTTATCTGAAGAAAGTAAATAATGACGAATTGACAGGAATAAACCCTTAATATTATACTGAACTACTTTTGTAAACAACAACATTGTATTCGTTTATTAGTCACATGACATGTGTAGTTATAATCGGGTTTGTAAATAAAATAAAATGTAATGAAATAGTATATCGTGTTATCTTTTCGTTTGATCCACCCACTACGACCCGGATACTATACATTTCGGGGCGATACAAATACTTTTACAAGTTATGCGCGAGTCACGTACATAACGTGTTAAAGTATTATCTGACGTAAATGAATAAAAACAACAATATAAATTAATAACCTTTATTTACAGAATATAAAGAAGACACATATATACACATTATAATTTAACAAGATATATACATTATAACGTACTACTCTTAATTCGGAGAGAAAGTTCGATAATTTTTCTCTTCCATTCATCGGATTTCATCTCCGTCTCCCTCCAGTCTTTACAAGAAAGTTTCAGTCTGTATAAATACACCAATTCTTTGCGAATGTCCGATCGGGTCACGTATTCTTCCCAACGTAAAAGCACAATGTTTTCGTCCACGGATTTCACGATGTCGTCGAAATAATGCTCCAACAGTTCCTCGTTCGATAAGGCCAAGCACTCGTGTCTTCTAGGCTTCTGTTGATAACACTGTTGAGCATTTACAGTACGTATCTCTGTGCGCAGACATGTTTGTAACCATGTACGTCACATTCAGTACGTCACATTCAGTACGTGATACATTTGTAATATAATCCACTCGGCGTACCGACACCACTATTTTTGTCGATAATCCGCATCGCAAGTAATTCTCTGCAATTACCTATACTTACTAGGAATATGATGGATTTGGCTTTCCCCAGAAACATATATACACTGCGCATATTCATGTTTAATACGGACATGCAATAGTAATATATTTCGTGCATTTGAATACTATACGGTATTTACATATTTGAAAAACCACTATATTGTACTGTAGCAGATACCGCCATGCATATATACTCTGTTTTATTTCCCCATGTTGCATGTTATTCACTGAAATGGGATGTAAATAAAGATATGTTGAGTTGAGTTGAGTTGAGTGTTTCGTTTGAGATAAGTTTCCGGTCCGGCAACCGTCGCACTTGCTTCTAATGACACTTCCCATTTCATTCGTAATCGATTTCGCGTACGCGTAATCCAAATAGGAGTCCATCAACAATACGTTCGCTCGATCCATTTCGTTTTAAAATCCTGTAAACTTCTGATTAAGGTCCTCCCTGTCCAATCATCTTCAAGAACACGCAAAACTAACCGTTGGTACAGTTTAAAACATCGTGTTCGGAGCTTCGTATCTCTGTGTAAACGCGGCACAACCCGTTTCCATTCTCGGTTGTTCTACTTTTAGGAATGATGACAGTCTTCACATAATGTATTATGTTCAAATATGACAAGCTAACTGTATACTTGCAACGATTACATTCATATATACCTACTGTGGTTCCAAAAAGCACTTTAAGTAAGCAACTGTCATCTGGGCGTTACACATGGCATCGAATACGTCAGTAGGTAATTTTATACGCTTCCTGCCGCTTTTGATGAGAATGTATATAGACGATTTATGGCGTTGTACGACGATGGAATATATATCGGTTATTTCGTACACAATCTCGCAATCGGACGAAGTTACATTTAGAAAATCCTCTCGATTTAAACGAAAATTTAACACGTCCAACTGTTTTTGCGTCATTTCACCAATTCTGGAAATCGTTCGGTTTACATTCCGAAAAACTCAAAGCGCCGAGTTGATTTTGGTGATCATCTCTCATCGAACAAGGAACGACGTCTGCGAGTTCAACGATTCCACCAAAACTTTAAGTTCGTCAAATTTTAACGCTATCCCTTTGCGCGTTGCCACCGCTTGATCCGCCCCTTCCGGCAACCAGAACTTTCTAATATTCACGCAGGGAAATTCTGATTAACGCTGACGTGCCAATTTCCACCCAGGTGTCGCGTGTAATGAAGATCTTCTCCGGTCGTCAGCTTATTTACGCTGTCCTCAATTTCTGGCAACCACGTGACAAATTTGTTCCATCTCATCGGCGTCAGCGCAGCTCCTATTTTGGTTGGATACTTCTTCCCGTTTTTCTCGTCATATTTTCTGACGTGGATGACCGGATTCCCTCTAAACTCGTTGACCACGACGAATACGGAGTTGTCCCGTTCTTTTTCGTAACGAGGCTTCGAATCTAGTCTCAGGCGTTTCTCTTGGACAGATGATTCTTCCGCGGCTTCCTTTTCGACATGTTTCTGAAAACAGCAACAAACGCATTTGAAGGATGACATTTACATCCGAATGACGTTTTACATATATCGAATATTTCCACAAACAAAACTTGTAGAATAGTAAAATTAAAATACTTTTGTTCGGTAATCGTTCTTGTCGGTGTATATCTAACAAGATTCCGATTGAAATGTGACTTACTTGCTTACGACAGGCGTTTATATTCGTTCTCGTTACGGTAACGCGATTTTGGACCAATGACGAGCGCGACTCCGTGACTGCGCGACCAATGATGAGCGCGGCTCCGCTAGAAAGGCATCTCGATAAATGTAGTTATAACTAGTTTCAACCGGTAGATAGGTGCCTACTTAATATTCCTTTGAACCCCGTTTCAATAGCCTTTTGAAACGCCAGGTGCGCTTACTCTCGAATACAAAGGGGAGCTTTCTATAGCATTTTGAAACGCCAGGTGTGTATTCTTTTGAAAATTCGATACAAAAGCGGTATTAGAATTTCTATAGAATGACCTAGTTCTTTTTAAATCCTGTACAAAGGGATTAGCATTTCAATAGACGGCTTTCTATAGCCTTTCGAAACGCCAGGTGCGCTTACTCTCTAATACAAAGGGGATATTTATATAGCCTTTTGAAAACTCGATACTAAAGCGGGATTATAATTTCTATAGAATGACCTAGTTCTTTTGAAATCCGGTACAGAGGAATAAGCATTTCGACAGACCGTTGTCATAACAAAACGTGCGGTTGCTAGGGAAAACACCTCATGTATATAGTTAAACCACATCCACAAGAAGGGCAGATACAGGGTAGACTATACTACTGTGACGAGCTGTGTCCAGAAAGGAAAAGCGTTGGTAAGTGACTCAGAAATTTGGCTAGATATATAGCTTGGACATGATGTAACTAAGAAAACAAAAACAAAATCGGCCCACAGATTCTAAAATGGCTCATGTTAATAGCTCATAGAAGGTGTGTACATTCCATATACGGTCAATATTTAACGAAATTTCGTGGAATCACTCGTTTGGTCGGGAGGAGGTGTGACTTTTAATGTTTACGATAAAGTAGATATGTTTGGGAAAAGGGCTGTATCTCACTTTCCCAACATTTTGATTTTTGGTCTGTCTAGACTGTCTCACTTTCCCAACATTTGACTTTCACACCTTCGACTTCACTTTGTGTTGTGTATACTGCTGGGCTTAAAGTTATGTTACACACACATTTAATTATAAATTAACACATAACATGTATCCAGTATCGGACAAGCAGCTGCCAAACGCGCCGTCATCGCAGTCTACCCGAACGTGATAGTGAAGACGTGTATTTTTCAAGTTCAATCGTGTGGACTTGTAACAGTCTTCAGGGACAATGACAAATTAAAAACATTGATGCGCCGTGCAAGTATGTTGCCGTTTGTGCCGATCGGAATTGTTGAAGACGTATGGCTCCATGCGATAGAAAACAATGACGACATCACAGCATCCGTGGTCACATTCAAGGACTATGTCACTGAGCATTGGGTGGACGGCGACAAGGCGATGTGGAACCACTTTAACAACTCAGGACCACGAACGACAAACCATATGGAAGGTTGGCACAAGGTCAATGGTCTACTGACATATCCAAACATCTACACACTGGTAGGTACCGGCATGAAAACGTGGAACAAACAGTGAGCAGGGACCATCGCCTGGACTGACAAATCGAAGTTTTAAAATAACGAAAAATTAAAAATGTTAAGTTCATTTGTTACGGACTGACGGACGAATGGATGACCGGGCAGAAAAACGAAAACTGTATATTCACCGGCATACTTCGTAATGCCGGGTGAATAATTAGTTATCTGTTGTGCGGCATCTATGCAAGAACCTTGCATCATGAGCGATAATGTGCTCTGTGGGACGTATGTGTTAGCGTAAGTGGCCGTGTGGGAAATGTAATGTGTTTACTCGCTGTAAATTATTGGACGGCGGCGGTCAGCCAAATCTGCCAACAAACCATTATTTGAGGTTTGCGTGCTAGCAGTAAGCAGTGATCATATAACGGCCCTCCAATGACCAATGTCGAAACTATTTTTTATCCGATTTTAATAAAATTAGTATGTAGACACGTTCAAACTCCTCTTCGAATATGCTATTTACACTCACCTAGGGTCAAACACTAAGGACCTAGAGCGGGAAAAAACGTAGTAGTACTAGTATTTTAAAACATGGTTCCGAGCAGTGGGATAATTTGATAAAAAATCGCAAGTTTCTGCCAAACATGTCGAGTGGAAATAGGTTTTTGCGAATAACGTTTTTATTATTCCAAATTGAATGGAGATCCCTAAATGTAAAATCATCTACACAACGAGACGGATCGTTTGGCGTTTATTTTTTGAGAATCTGTCCAAAGGTTAATGATAAAAAACGGCTAAAATTCTAGCTGAAAAACATTTTTATGGCGAATAACTTTTATTATTCCAAATTGAATCGAGAATCTATTACTTCTGTGCTGCCGAAAATAAAATATGTATGCGCCCAGGCTACCCACTTTTTTATTTGGGGGACATAATCGGTCATAGCTCTGTCATTTTTCATCCGATTTTAATAAAAGTTATATGTAGACACATCTGAAAGGTACGAATATGTCCGCACGAACTAATATATCCGCGGACATATTCGGGAGGGTCTAAGGTACGAATATGTCCGCAAGAAACGAGTATGTCCGCAGTGATTTTGGGGCTCGTCTCAAGGTGTTTTGTGACTTTTTAATATACATGCAGCTATATCGTTTATGGATTCTGAGTTCATCTAAACGATGTTTAAACAATGTAATACCATATGCTCTGATGCTAATAGGTCGATAAAACGTATGCTCAGAATAGTAGCTGCAAACATAGATAATTGTTTAGTATTGATATATATCCATTAGTATACCAAATGAGCTGGCTGACTGCGCGAAACTTGGGCTATGCTATCAGCTTTTTGTATCACATAATAAATCATATATTCGCAAATATATCTAAATCACGAACCAACACAGAACAACTTTTTGATTTTACATCATAATTTGGAAATTAGATTTTGCACAATATAAGTCAGATGAGGTTGATTTCTTTACACTATCAGTGTTGCACGCTGTGATAAGGAGCTCGCGGTCAAGTCGACCGTCCATAATTAAGTGATATATGGCACGTGTTTAACACCACGGCGGCGTGACTGACACCGATTGGGATGGATGGATGGATTTCATCCAAACGATGTTTAAGCAATGTAATACCATATTATACCCTGTTGCTACAAGGTTGATTAAAACGTATCCTCGGAATAGTAGCTGCAGACATAGATTATTGTTTAGTATTGGTATATATACATAAGTAAAACAAATAAGCTGGCTTTGTAGGTCCTGATCAGACTGCGCAAATCATGGGCTACGCTATCAGATTTATTTATCATATAACAAATCATATATTCGCGAATATATCTACATCACGAACAAACACAGAACATCTTGAACATTTGAGCAGTCTGAGAGTGGCATGTAATGGTCATTTCACAGAACACAATGTGGCCGGATTAGCTTAACTGAGCGTCGGACAGCTGACCGGGAGACCCCGGGTTAGATTCACACCTCGACCCGCTGCGAATGGCCGATTCGGCGTGTCCTTGGGCAAGACAAGTTCGTGCTTAGTTATATCGGATGAGGATTTAAATAGTCGGTCCCGACATGCAAGGTCATCGAGTCGTCGTTAAATTCATTAACATTTCACAGAACTTTCCATACCTGGTCCGTTTTATCAGTTGCGATGCAGTCGAAATATGTTCTTTAAATTAAGTAGGTTATGAAACGGTTAATTTAAACTAGCTAGTTCAGTCTCCTTTCGAACTGTGCAAGTATGTCAGACCGTGTTAATGGGCTGAGTGCACATGATATATGAAGACTCGGCCGTATCAGTATTGAGTGGAGACAAACATTTATAATATCCTGATATCACAGATTTTGATTCAAATATCAAATCCAGCTGCGTGTAGATGATCAATCGATACTCCATTTGAAAGGTATTAAACAATCATAATAGCCGAAAGAAGTCAACACTGATAATGTTTAACGACTATAAAACTAACACGATACTATTTGCGCAATATAATTGACTGTGCCGGTTAAAAGTGTTTTACAATATAGTTTTCGATTGGAAGATTGACCACAATGAGCCCTAAATATCAATAGCATGGCCGGTTCTATGTTGGTAGCACATGCCATTGTACAGTTTGTGGGGCTTGAGTTACTTGGAAATTGATTTTGAAAACTGATTTTTCGGTGGTCAATTCCATAATTACGTGGTTTATGGCGCGTATAATCACCATTGCGTAATCACGACGGATTAAAGTAAACATGACTTGCGTTATAATCATATGGCGGCTGGTCAAGGCAACGTTGAAAAAAACGAGGAAGTCGCGTGATCCTCAGCTAAATAAAATCTGTCGCCCGATTACAATTTGACATACCAAAGGTAACGAGATACAATACGAAACAATACAATAAGCACATTTTCAGTACGGAGAAGCATATCGCCTTCCGTATCGTGATTTAATTTGACCATTAAATGTAACCGGAGTTGTTTTATTGTTTAGATGATGCGATACTTACCTCTCCCAACCCAAAACACTCTCCAAACCTACCCTATATTATCCAATATAGACATATAGCTCCCATACTATCCCATACCTATTATATATCCAAAAATATATATTATAAGCACAAAATAGTATTTGCAATGTTTACGTTTCGCTATTTAGGGCCGTATGTGGTGCCTGTGGAAACTTTATTGTTCTGACTGACGTCTCGTAGAATCTCGTTCGGATTTGAATTTCGGGCGTGATCTACGAGATCGCGGCCCATTCCGCCGTGAGACGCCAGCCAGAGCAGTTGTGAATTTACATGTGTTTCGTAATTTTCGTATTCCAGGTAAGCACTTCTCTCTTTTACTATTATATGAACATGTTTCACGTATTATTTCACAATAATTTATTCCCTTGTATTGACGTAATGATGGCGTAGGACAAAGTAAATGATGTTTTCATTTATTCTTTTCCGGCCGCGGGCCCGTCTGTTGTCACACACTGACATTGTGCATGAAGACACCCCACGTTCATGAGAGAATAATAGCAGTCATTTTTAGCGGATAGTGTTTGTACTATTAGCGGCGGAACATCCTGTGAGTATATTTACCCGTTCCATCCGTGCCCTTATTTATTCCCTCCCCCCGGCCTGGTCAAGTTTAGTGCCATATAGAATCCTTTTATCGAGACGATTCCACCTGACAATAACTTACCACTACCATACCACTAGCGAATTGTAAATACTTGTATCCCATGGTTATTACATGTAGGCCCCGGCCGATAAATACACCTTTGTGACATACGTCTGCAGTGTAGATCCTGATCATCGTAGTCTGTGTCAGCCATTCATGAATTATACAACTACAGTTGTATTGTGCATGAATGTGTATGCATCTCCTTACATGAATATCAATCTACACTGTTTGTGAGATGTTATTCATTCCGCCGTGAGACGCCAACCACAGCAGTTATAAATTTACATGTGTTCGTAAATTTGTTTTCACACTATTCCAGATCGCACTGGTCGAGTCCAGTAAATCCCCCAAACCTAAACAAATGTATATAAATCTATGAATATACCTTTTATATATACGTTTGTTAAGCATACGCCGCCCCGACCGCAAGCCCGCCCGTCGGTCCGTCCGTCCCGACCTCGTTATTGCGGACATATTCGGGCGTGTCTAAGACACGAATAGGTCCGCGGACATATTCTGGTACAGGTGAGCTGCGAATATGTCCGCAAGATAATATGAGTCGAAATCTACCAGAAGATCTACGTATACTATCGCCTTGTAACCATGAAGAAGCAGATTCAAGGTTAATGGTACACCTTACTGATGCAGTCGCTGAAGGATCCAGCTTTATAACTTGAGGACGATTGTCAGATCCAGCTTTATAACTTGAAAATTTAACAGATGTGTCGAAATTAGGTAGACATCGGAATTAGGTAAACTAGATACTTTGAACATCAACAATACTTCATTCTGAATAATTCATTGGGACAATATAATGGGGAGATACAATTACAGTGAACACAGTTCTGCCTTCTGGTATACCTTTTTAAATTAAACACTAATGCCACATAAACTTGACGATTGTTGTTGTTGATTCTGTAAAACCCGCACTAACTTTTTCTCGGCACCTTTTTGTTCTTTATGGTATTATACTTCTCTCATTTCTTAATGGCACAATTATTGCTCCAAAATCTTCCGCACTGTACAATATTCTTCAAAACTTCTGTTGGGTATATTTGGAATTCAACATGACGTCACGAGTGATCAATATATTGCTACCAAAATTTACAAAACGTAAGAATTGTTCAACCTAGTCGTTGACACTTTGAACTTAAACGTGTCAGAATATCAACGAACCAATTACAACTGATGACATAGCTTGAAAACTATTATCATAGATTGTAAGATTGTCAAAAACAAAAGAAACAGATGGTTAAAGAAAATTACTGAAAATTATATATCAGGTTTTGACCTTGACATTGACCTTGAATTTTGAATAATAATGGTTAAAATTAATTTAATTTGACTCTTCACTCAATATGTAGTCACAGTAGGTTCCAATATTACAGTATTTTGGAAATTAGATGCAGTGATGCTCAACCAAATAGAACATCCTGGCTGAAATTTGAAGTTTTTCCTACTTGACCTTGACCTTCAATCATGACATTGACCTATAAATGTCGCATAAACAATGTAATTAATGTGTGCATTTATATTACTATCGTTGTATACTCAAATGTAGGTATAAATTGCCAAATCTATGCATATATATTCGAGTTTAAGACGGTAAGTGATTTTTGCCGGCGGCCATCTTGGATTTATGCAAATTAGGTCATTCCGGTGAATTTTTTTCGTGGCCACCCGTCTGATTTTTTTCGAAATTCATCACTGAACAGATACGCAAAATTTGGCAGACTCTTCCAAAGTGCACAGATCGACCTTTTTTCTGCACATATCTATCGCACTATAGCTGACGTCGCTGTTGACAATGACAAACGATATAAGTGTATTGTCGTATGCTAGTCGGTGTACCATTAGCGAAACAAAATAACTGTATGTAGACCATTGACTATATTACCATTTTATGCCAAGATATAAATGTACGTTCTCGGGGTTGTTAAGAAAATAAATGATCAGAAACTAGTAAAGTTCAATAGCATTTGAACAGGCTATGTCGGCAGCTTAGCTCGCGTATGGATCCGATACATGTTTTATTTTTGTATTTGTATTAGTATATCGTTTTCCGAGATTGTACATATGTACAGTAGATATGTGATATTATATTGATAAAATGTTATTTAATGCTAGTGTGCAAGTTCAACAAAGTATATGTAGTCGTAAACGTTACATAGCGTCTCCATTTCTTTATACGCGTATCTGTTTATAATTTAATTTCATTTATATGTGTCAGATTGCATTTAGTGAATACAATTTAGTCTTTGGTAAACGCTTACATGTATCAGTAACGAAGGAATTGTATTACACACAATGTGGTAATCACCGTGACTCATCAAAACTGTGAACATGTATCATGCTATAGAGGAAAGGTGGAATCTCTAAATAGTTTGTGGTGGAACACTTTTCTATTAGTTCAAACACGGCTTATACTAACGGACCATACGCTGCTTGAAAATATTGACGTTGTTTGTGCATATGTGTAGCTAGCTATATGGCACAAAAATTTGTAATTGCAAAGTTGTAAACGCTACTCTCCCATCGCTCTCATAGCAAACAGACAACACAAATCACATTACATACCAACTATGTAAACTTCGTCTGTATCCACGTACAATGTAACCCGATAATCACAATCAAATAATGTATATACTATTAGCTCCGTTTCGTGCATATCTTTCCTGAATGTGTGTCCTAAAATTGGCGTCTTCAGTGTGCCCTTTACACGAAACATTTCCACATACAATCGTGTTTCATCGAGCACTAACTAGTACCATTGTGTAATTCACATGCTATATCATGCATTGTTACCTCACGTTTTTATACTGTTACTCGAGTGAAATAAATAAGAAATACAATTTATTTAACCACTGACTGATTAAGTGAGTATCGTGAAATTGAAATAATGCACGAGTGATTGGATACTTATGTTAAACAAACGAGTGAGCGTAGCGAAACGAGTTTGTGTAGCGGTAGGACGCATTCACGAGGACATTATTTCAAGATAATCAGCTCACCTTGTTAAATGAACATGTTCTGGCATTTAGCACGTGAGTCTTTATAAAAACAAGGGCGTCGTTGACCTTGGACGGTCGGACGTAGGTCGTATGCAAAACAAAGCACCATCCCAAGTATATATATATATACTTTATTTCCCCCATGATTGGAGATTTGTGACATGGAATTGCATTTAACAATTATTGTAACAGTTTTAACATATACACAAATATATACATGTACATACATGCACTTAATGCTACACACCGCAACTAATTTCACAAACATTAATACACATATGTGTTGATGTTCGGGAAATATACTGCAGCCACAAGTAATGTAGAGTCACAAATACAACTATTTGGCGATCGTCTACGTGATTGAATTCAACAGCTGTATCAATGTCTGTAAATGCATCAACACTTAATAGAGTAGTGACTAAATCTTCCTTGGTAAGTGACCTTATGCGCATGGAAATAGCATCACCATAAGCTTGCCGTATAGCATGCATTAACCTACATCTACTATTCAATGTAGATGGACAGTCCAAAATACAATGTTCTACCAAGTTGTCCATCAGGGAACCACATTTCATTAAATCTCGTGAGGTTGGTAATCAATTGGCATACATATTTTATGTAGTTCAGATACTCCGGAAACAGTCTCGCATAACTCCATAACTTGTTACATTTGTAGTCTACGTGTACCTTTCTGAACCTGGCGAACGGAGGCGATGCTGGAGGCGATGCTGTTGCAAGAGTTACAGTTCGCAACTACATCTCTAGACACACATTGTGGCAAAATATAATTCAAAATCGGTGAAGCGGTTCATAAGTTATTGAAAAAGTAAAGGCGTTAATTACTGACTCACACACGTACGTACGTATACGGACTAACGCTATATCACCTATTGCATATTGGCAAGGGGATAACAAAGCGAATCAAGCGTAAACTATAGCTAAGAGTTATGCCAATTAATTTCAGGATACTCTCTCGCGATTTATTGGCTGTGTCCGAGAATTTTACTGGTTGTGTTAAATGATGAACGATGGCTTACTGTAATAATATTTATAGTAACACTATAGCCAACTGTCGCGGGAATCAGCCATCTATACATTCCACAGGTGGGGACAATACATGTCCAAAATTCTGCACATACTTTATTTTGCACAGGAAAAAACGCTCCACCCAACCCGGGGAATAAGAGGGAAAGTTAATTCCGAGACAAAACCCCCTTGGACATATTATTATTGTATTATCCCATCGCGTATCGAAAAGAGGGATGCAAAGATTGTCTGTCTGTATGTCCGTCAAATTTGCTATAACGTCTTTACCCTATGACCGATTGGCTTGAAGCATAGTATGCATGATTATCATCATCCATAATTGTTTTCATTTCCCACCCGACACATGCTTCCCCTTGTATTATCTTCTCTTTTACAACTCGTCTTCAGAATAAATGTAACGAATTGTCATCTAACCAAATAACAACAGATAAACGCTATGTTGACGCAACTGAATTCGAATAATAGCATTTCGTATACAACGACAAGCCGCGAAACGACCGTAGCTGGGCTCCAAAAGATATCATATCATATCTTATATAACCCAACCCCATATAGATCCTTCCTGTTTGATCTACTTTGCCTGAACAACCCTCAAATAGCATCATCATATAGGAAAACACTGTTACGTCCGAGTCTTCATATATCATGTGAACTCATGTGCACTCATACTCGGCCCTTAACACGGTCTGACATACGGACACAGTGCGAAATCAGAATGAACTAGCTAGGTTAAATTAACCATATCATAACCTCATAACCTCGACTGCATTGCAACAGATAATACATTTGGAAAAGAAAACGGCAAACGGCCATCGGCTTGAGCTTTTTTCTGGGCATATTGTATACCCGGGTATGGAAGGTTCTTGAACCAATTCCCACCCTTAAATATAAGATAAGTAACTAACTATTACACGTACGTGTCATGTAACGATATCATCATACTTAATATAGGGTTGCTCTGGTTGCAACAGATGTATATATTCGTATATTAAAAGGTAATTATCTTAATTTATTTTTAGACATATGTCTATGTGTCATGATTAGCTACGGCACCTCTAGTTTTATGTGATACATGGTTAATTGGCATATCGTCTCTCATAATTCTATTAAATTTTACGACGTATATCCATCCATCCATCCATCCATCCATCATCCATCCATCCATCCATCATAATTGCTATTCGTCACAACGCCGTGGTGTTAATCACGTGAAATGTAGGACAAAACCCCCTTGGACATAACCCCCTTCGTTTAAAAATGACCACATGGACATAACCCCCTTCATGATTTGTACAGGTTGGACAAAACCCCCTTCTTCGTTTTTATAATGTGGACATAACCCCCTCTAGGTTTTAACAGGGTGGAAATAATCACCTTCATCATTTTTGCAAGTTGGATACCCCCCCCCCCCCCCACCTCCTCATGATTTCTACAATTGAAACCATTAATTTTCGGGATGAATAAAACATTTGTTTTCTGACAAAATGCGTGTAAAATATTTCGGCTACACTGTATCAGAAATTGGTTTTCTTTCCATTCCAGTATTACTTGTACAAAATGATAATATTTGGGATATCCACAGCATGTCTGTTAGTAATTTAACAAAGTCCGCCACTGTTTTCACGTAAAATTAAAAGTGAATTCTCCTACTTCAATTGTCTTATACCAGATGCCATTGTTAGGACTATTATGTCCAAACATTTGTTGAATCCGAAACTGCTGTCTGATACCAAAACGGATATGCAACGCGTGCCAATTGATTCGTATACTCCACACAATTTGCATAAACTGGCGGCTATCTTGGATTTATTGAACATGTAGATACCACACATTGTCTGCTAATCAATTGGCTGCATTCTATTAATTAAATATCGGAAGTTGGTTGGCAAATTCTCTTCGGTCATGCTTGTACGGTACCTCTAGAGAGGACAATTCTATTCTATAAGATATATGTGATTTTATCGATGACCGCCACCTTGTTTATGGAAATTAACAAGTGTATGCGACTGCTATGATGCTTCTAGCACATATACCATTAAATAATACATATATCTGAACCACGTGTGGCCGTTTTATATCAGAACTAGTGTTTGGTACCCACACTGATAGCACGTGTGTCTCACTTTCTTTACATACTTTTTAACAGTCCAATAAAATGGTGACCATCTTGGATTTTCTCAAGCTCTATTCAGGTTTAAGTTGAATGTTATATGTTCCGTGATGTGTTAGCTATTAATTAACCCTTTCAACTCCACAGGCATGTATAGTGGTATTGGCATATAGTGTAGATCCAGATGAGCCAGCTCGTGACGAGCCGTCTTCTGAGGATGTGCACTTTTTGTAAGTATTTTCCCGATTTTTTAGAACAAAAAACACCCCTTTTTCATAAATGGACTAGTCTGAACATCAATTTGTGACGGTTAGATTGGTTGCAAAATTAATATATCCAATTCCATTCCAGTTACCAGGGACCATACATCATCCCAGCAGTTACTTAGGGGTGAACGAGTTAAATATATTGAGATGCGCCGAATTTGCCCTTCCAATATTGATTCCATAATGTAATATACTTATACGGTAGCTGATGTCTTTTTCACTGGCGGTCATCGTTTTTATGCGAATGCGAGGATGGCGGGAGACACATCAAATTTGGAGTTTGATGTAAATTCATAGAGGACACCTGCTAGACTCATAATGGAAGATTCGGCCAGTGAAGGTATGTGTTATGCACCTATCAATAGTGACATTGGCAATAGTACAACCGTGATAACCAAATGGCAATATAGTGGAACCTAAGGTCCCCAGGGTTTACGGTTTAGAGAGATACCATTGTAATTAAACACTCAATGGTCACGTTTTGTCATTTTCTGTTATCAACAGACAGGACAATGACATAAATTACATTGAAGCCCATCTAAATAAGACACAATCGGATCTCCAGGGTGTTCGGTTTAGAGGGGTTCCACTGTACTATGTGGTGGCTCGTTAGGAACATTTCGTCTCTCCGTTTCTTCGCGACGCCGGAACGTAGATTAGCGTGGCGAAGAAACGAAGAAACGAAGTTCTTATCGTCTTTTTGCACTGCAGGGACGATATTGATCGCCTTGTCAGATCGATAATTTGCAAAAGTATGCTTCGCATATAGCGCCCCTTAACCTTCGTTTCTTCGTTTCGTCGCCACGCTGTTTTACGCCTACAGGGCGCTATTTATTGTTCCTTCGCCACGAAGGAACGAAACCGCGAAGAAACGAGCGCTTACTACAGGGAGGGCACTGTTCATCCGTACATTTCAAGAGTATTGATTGAAAAAAAAAAAGAAAAGAAAAAAAGTGTAGTAAGAAAGAAATGTGTTAAAGAGACATTCTTATAATGGCTTAGTCCCAGATCGGTCTGCGCATCACGCGTTCCAGTAGTGTGTAATCGGTGTTTGCAACTGGGATTTCATACGTTGCGTATTTTACGGTAAATTAATTAGCAACACCATGACAATTCCGCATCCGAGCGTCGCCGGAAACGGGACTCCGGTGTTGCATGCCTGTTTTACATTAGCATAAGAGTCACACCGTTGGCCTCATAATGCGAACTCGAAAGTTGAGAGCAACGGCTTAACATACAGAGTACATTTAAATGACATTTGTTATACGGAGTTGCCTTCACAGTGTAAAAAAAACAAACAAAAAACAACAACATGGTGTATTACAAATAATAATACACTCGTGTAATAAATACACATGTTTTACAAGTTATTTTACGTACAATATATGATGTTGTGTTATTAAATACAATATAATACATGCATGTGTTGATTCAATACGACGTCCACCAGACCGGTCGACCGATTTCACTAGAAAATCGGCATAACTTTGTTTCCTATGAAATCGGACAACCTGTCCGACAAGTATCCCATCAAAGCAACACCCATGTAAGATCAGGTATGTATTGCAATAGGTATAATTGCTGAATTAACGTATAAACGAACTAAATAAAACCACTTGTCTACATCTACATGCTGTAACTTGTAGCGGACGCACGCACACACGCACCGCACACACACATTTACATGCAAAAACACATATCAAATATGCATATACACATGTGCACACATAAATAAACATACGTGTACATGGTCGGTACCCCTTTACCTATGATTGGAATAGTTCAAATTTGTTCATATATTTACAGGTGAAATGGTTACATGTGAGCATGTCTGATGGATATTGGTTATATTTCGATGCTACGGTATGACATGTGAAACAAGTCGAAAGGCTGCATAAACTATGATGACCGTCAGTGGTTACGGAGATAGCAGATAACAACTACAACGACACTCTCTCTTTCATGTCACTGTATTTGCCATCTGAGATCGCCCAACCACTACACAAGCATGCCTATGACTATACATTGTATTACATTGTACATATAAGGTGCAATTGAAAAACCGTTGCGGCCAACGCAACCGCCGATCAGGCGGCGTTTCCACCGTCTGATCAGGGGTCACACTGCTCGTCGTTCAATAGTACATGCAACATTAATTAGAAAATACATTCGTAATTAGACTGACAAACTTCGCAATATTTTTTAAATCTTTTACATTATGCGTATTTAATAGCTGTTCATATTTTAGGGTATTCGGTCTATTGTAATAGTACGGTTTTATATACTTTTTACGGGCATTCTTAAATTCTCTACAACACATGATATAATTAAATTCGTCTCCTAAATCCTCTTTACACAAATTACATATTCTAAGATGTCTTTCTTTTTTAATCCAACGACCAATTTCAATAGGTAATTTATGAGTTCTAGTCCTGAATGCAAAAATTGATTTATATTAATTTTCGTTTAATACTAGCATGTATTGTTCAAGGGTCAATGTCTCCTTAAATACCTTATACTTGTTATCATCGTTTACCTTATGTCTCCATTTTTGAATATATAAGTCTTTCAATTTCTGTTTCATATTTAAGATTAGCCATTTCAGATTGGATATAGGGCCTATTGTGTGACGTCCATATGCCTATTTGACCACAGTCAATGAACATTTTTTGAAAATGTTGCAACCATTGGAATTCGGATGTTGAATGATTTTGTATACTCATAAGCATGTGATAAATGCAAGATGACAGTTTTCGGTTATCAGGTTTTATGAGTTGTGTATTCTGGTATTTATGTCGACCTCTAAAGGATATATGCCGAGCTCCCCATACACCATAGCAGTTGGTGTAGACTTTTTTTTAATTTAAAACGTGTTTATAATATTTCAGTTGCACCCTTTCAATTATCTCTTTATTACCGAAACCCCATATTTCAGCACCATACAAAGGTATTGGTTTCACAGTTTTGTTGAAAATATCAATTTGTAAATCTATCGGTAGTGATAGCTGTCTTGATTTAGAGATTAAACTGTACATTGCTTTAGTAGCTTGGTTGACTATATGTTTTTTAGCGTTGAGGAACGACCCGGTTTTAAACATGTATATACCCAAGTATTTGTACTCATTTACAATTTCTGGAAGGTTATTATTTAACATGAAGCGAGCGTTTAATTAATTTTTTTCATTTACAAAATATCATAACGTTTGTCCTTTTAACATTTACTGTTAGTTTCCAATTAGTACAGTATTCATGAAATACATTTAATGCGTTTTGTAAATCTTTCTCGGTTTCACTTATAATTATTGTGCAGTCAGCATACAGAAGTAAAACTATTTTGAGGTGCATTGCGAACTCGTTATCTAGGTCGTGTCCCCTACAAGTTATACCGTTTATTTCATTATTTAATCGTTTAGAAATAATGAGAAAAAAAGAGGGGACAAATTTTCACCCTGTCTAACTCCGATGTTGCAAGAGAAAAAGTTACTTTTGCAGCCATTTGCTAGAACACACGACTTAACTTGTTTATACATATTCTTTATTAGGACTAAGCACTTTCCATTAATACCATTGTTCAATAGTTTTATCCACAACCCATTTCTCCATACTTTATCGAATATGCACTTTCAAAATCTATAAAGGAACAATATATTTTCTTTTTGCTATTAAGCATTAGCTGAGCTAGCGCATATAGAACAAAAATATTATCTGTTGTGGAAAAACCCTGGCGGAAGCCTGCTTGACAATCGCCGATCATGTTATGTCCTTCAATAAATTGTGTTAGTCTATTGTTTATGATAGCTGTACAAATTTTACCAAAGCAGCTAAGTAATGTTATAGGTCTATAATTCGAGGGATCATTTGTATCACCATTCTTTTTATAAATAGTTTTTATTACACCGATTGTCTATATTTCCGGGACAAAACCTGTATCAAAAATAATTCTTGAATGGTTTGTCGTATATAGATAGCATTAGGTCAACAGTGCATTCAATATGTTCATTCACAATTGAATCTAGTCCATTTGCTTTATTATTTGTTAGCCCTTGTATTGCCTTCAACATTTCTTCCGTCGTAATTGGGTTCTTAATTTCTTCGTTTACTTCCATTTCGTTTTCAACAGTGTTCGTTTCGTGTTCTTCATCTTCGTCAGCTTGACCAATATTTTAAAAAATGAGTATAGAGCATAGTTAACGGGCAATCTACATCCGTTTTATTGTTCCTATTATTTATTACACTCCAATATTCTTTGGGTTTACTGGTTTTAAGCTTTCGAAGTTTGTTCACTTTATCTCGTTTAAATTGTTTATAGTATTTATTTAGTGTTTACTTATATTCTTTGCATTTAGAATTTAAAATACGTTTATTTTCGTCCGTTTTACGTAGTCTATATTGAAATTTAGCCGTATGGAAGTCCTTTCTAATCTTACGACAATCACTACCAAACCATATGTTAGGTTTCTCCGTATGTGTTTGCTTTTGTCACACATGTGCAGACGCGTACTAACAATTAAGGCTGCCATTGTATGAATAATTAATAATATATCAATGTTTTGTCTCTCTCTTTTTTTATGTCTACCGTTTTATACTAGTATATGTACTGTATACGTAAAAATACAACAAGAGTTGTCAGAAGACAACGAAGCTCGCCTGTTGGCAGCCTTCACTCAAACTTCGCACAGTTGTATACAAAACATGAATATTATATAACTTGACCTAGGGTTAAGGGGCGTGCGGTGGACCTTGACATTGGGGTCAGTGGTGCAAGGTGGGTCGTGGGTTTGCTATAGCATAATATAGCATATTAAGATGAATGCATGTATGAGATATCAATGCGCTCCCTGAAAACAGATGTAAAACAAAATTTAACCCAACGTTAAGTTTGTGAACGCACTAAGTTGGTGATTTTCTACAGCATGATAGCTATTCACAAGAGGAATGCATGTATGAATGTGATAAGTTTGTGACCTTGACATTGGGGAAAGGGGTGGGGGTGGGTGGGTCATGGATTTACTGTAGCACAATAGAGGATCATCAGATGAATACATGTATGAAATATCAAAGCGTTCCCTGTAAAGAAACAGAAGTTACACAACATTTACCCCAACGTTAAGTTTATTTTAATGCTAAGTTTGTGACCTTGACCTTGGGGTAAGGGTTGGGTGGTGGGTTGTGGATTTCCTACAGCATGATAGAGGAGCATCTGAGGAATCATGTATGAAATAACAAGGCGTTCCATGAAAGGAAACAGATGTTATAAGATATTTACCCCAACGTTAAGTTTATGAATGTGCTAAGTTTGTGACCTTGACCTTGGGGAAAGGGGTGGGGTGGGTCATGGATTTGCTATAGTACGATAGAGTATCATCAGATGAATGCATATTTGAAATATCAAGACGTTCCCGTTAAAGAAACAGACGTTATAAAAATACATTTACTCCAACGTTAAGTTTATGATGTTGATCTTGGGGAAAGGGGTGGGGGGTGTCATGGATTTGCTGTAGCACAATAGAGGATCATCAGATGAATGCATGTATCAAATATCAAAGCGTTCCCTGTAATGAAAGAGAAGTTACACAACATTTACCCCAACGTTAAGTTTATGAACATGCTAAGTTTGTGACATTGACCTTGAGGTAAGGGTTGGGTGATTGGTTGTGGATTTACTACAGCATGATAGAGGGTCATCTGAGGAATGCATGTATGAAATATCAAGGCGTTCCATGAAAGGAAACAGATGTTATAAGACATTTACCCCAACGTTAAGTTTATGAATGTGCTAAGTTTGTGACCTTGACCTTGGGGAAAGGGGATGGGAGGTGTGTCATGGATTTGCTATAGTACGATAGAGTATCATCAGATGAATGCATGTATGAAAAATCAAGGCGTTCCATGAAAGGAAACAGATGGTATAAGGCATTTACCCCAACATTAAGTTTATGAATGTGCTATGTTTGTGACCTTGACCTTGGGGAAACGGGTGGGCGGTAGGTCATGGATTTGCTGTAGCACGATAGAGTACCATCAGATGAATGCATGTATGAAATAGCAAGGCGTTCCCTGTAAATAAACAGAAGTTATAAAAAGACATTTACTCCAACGTTAAGTTTATGATGTTGATCTTGGGGAAATGGGTGGGGGGAGGGTCATGGATTTGCTATAGCACAATAGAGAATCATCAGATGAATGCATGTATGCAATATCAAAGCTTTCCCTGTAATGGAACAGAAGTTACACAACATTTAGCCCAACGTTCAGTTTATGAACATGCTAAGTTTGTGACCTTGACCTTGGTGTAAGGGTTGGGTGGTGGGTTGCGCATTTGCTACAGCATGATAGAGGAGCATCTGAGGAATGTATGTATGAAATATCAAGGTGTTCTATGAAAGGAAACAGATGTTATAAGACATTTAACCCAACGTTAAGTTTATGAATGTGCTAAGTTTGTGACCTTGACCTTGGGGTAAGGGTTGTGTGGTGATGGGTCATGGATTTGCTACAGCATGACAGAGGGTCATCTGAGGAATGCATGCATGAAATAACAAGGTGTTCCATGAAATGAAACAGACGTTATAAGACATTTACCCCAACGTAAAGTTTGTGGACGCCGACGACGCCGACGACGCCGACGCCGACGCCGACGACGCCGGGGGTATGCCATATGGTAAACCGAAAGTAGAAACTAGTAATATAATTAATTTCATCCACATGCACTTTGATAACCAAGTCAATTTGTATAATCTTACATATACAGTACATATTTAAAACGGCATACATAAAAAAACAGAGAAACAACACGGATATATTATTAATTAATTATAAAATGTCAGTCTGCTGGTTAGTACGGATCTGCGCATGTGCGACCGGAGCTCGCTAATCTTCGTCTCTTCTCCTTTCGGGGGTGAAGGGACGAAGAGAAGCTAATTATCGTTTGCTCGTGGCGAAGAAACGAGGAAACGAAGATTAATGACACTAAACTTCGTCTCTTGACTAGTTTCTTCGCTTCCTGCAGGCGTAAAACAGCGTGGCGAATAAACGAAAAAACGAAGATTAAGGGGTACTAATTTGCGAGGCGCAAATATATGCGGCGCAAATTTAATTGACCTTATAGGGCGATAAGAGACGATAATTAGCGTGCCGAAAAGACGAAGTTTAATTATTAAACTTCGTTTCTTCTCCTCGCTAATCTTCGTTCCGTCGCCACGAAGAGACGAAATGTCCATAACGAGCCACCATAGCACTATTACAATAGTTCCTCCACTTTCACAATACAATGGTTGCATAGTTTTTAAACGGGATGTTTGTGTCGCCCACACATGCGTGGGGTAAACGTATTCACATATTCGCCAATATGTTTATACATTCTTTAAAATCCCCGCTTTCTCTGTGCTCAGGACCATGCCTTTCTGGCATTGATGGTTCACTACCCTGGGTGTTCATGTTTGATTCCACAAGGTCAAGGTCACTGAGGACTTTCACGTTTTTATCATTTGCATCTATATCTTTTGTTTTGCAAATACAATTTAACCCTTTGTCCAATTTTGATAATACTTGGGTACAATGTATGTCTATGCATGCTGATTTGTTTCCAATACATTTCATGACCCAATGTCCAATATCAAGGTCACTGAGGTCTTGTTCAAATTTCCCGTTTAAACATTTGCGTTTAGGTGTAGGTATCAATAAAATGTCATCCATGTCTCGGAATTTGATAATATATTTTCTGCAATGTGTATCTAGGCATGCTCCTTTGTTGCGCATACGCCCCTTGTCCCAATGTCCAAAGTCAATTAGTATAGTACGTCACGAGCGCCTGCTATTGGGATGGGGTTCACTGAAGCAGGTAAGAAAATTCCTCCACTTCAGACCTTACTTTATTTAATATCTCGGCACGTACTGAAGTGATTTGTACGCGACAAAACGCGGATAACCCTGAACAATTTATTAACAACACATACCGATGTCCCCGTCCTCGTACATTTAGCCGTTTAGGAGTTATTTCGAGAAATAAGGAAATAAAGAAAGATGGGGTGCACTAGGGTTTACAATTCGGGTTTTCCTGACGGTTTGGCGAATGTGCAGTATTATTACATGTCAACGCAACTGTTGGTTGTTATAAACTGCATGTTCTGCCGAGTGCAACCCATCTTTCCTTATTTCCAGCAAAATGTTGTTTTTCGAAATAACTCATACGCGGCTCAATCTCAGAGGATGGGGATATTAATTGGTAGGTGTTGCTATTCAGTTTTCCGGGGTATCTGCGCTTAATCGCGTCAAAATTGCTTCAGTAATTGCTCAGATATTAAATAAAGTATGGTCTGAAGTGGAAGAATTTTCTTACTTGATGTGCCCGTGCCCGTGGCGTACTATGCGCACCGTGATGTCAATGGGACTCATGTTCAAGTTTCGCGTGTAGCATTTACATTTAGGTCTTTTGTTTTGCCATTAAAATGTTAACCACTTGTCGGATTGTGATAACAGTTGTCTGCAATATATGTCGGGGCATGCTATTTTTGGTACGCATATACCTCTCGTCCCAATGTCCAAGGTCAAGGTCACCGTCGGCATGTGTTTATGTTTCGTATTTAGCATTTACTTGTAGGTCTTCAATTACTCGTTTAATAAAATGTTAGCAACTTGTCAGATTTTGATAACATTTGGCTACATTGTGTGTCTATGCATGCTGAGCTGTTGCGCATATCCGTGTTTAGCATTTGCGTTTAGGTAATTAGGTAATTTGATTCGTAATATACAAGTTTAATATGTCAGATTTTGATAATATTTAGCTACAATGTGTGTCTATGCATGCTGTTTTGTCGTGCGTTTTCAATTGTTTGATTTTGATAATATTTGGTTACAGTGGGTGTCTAGACGTATCACATATCACATGACCCTTGTATTAAAACACTATACAGCAATTCAGCTGTCATTCTCAGCACTCAATATCATTGTCAATTTTGTTTTATGTGTTGAGTCTGTTCTGCAAATATATATTTTCTCTCGGCCAAATGTAGTATTTTCGGGGCAAAATAATCCCGTACACGTAACAGTATCGAAATGCACAACGAACCAAAAATGTAATATTCCCACATGTACACTTGTATTTCATGTTGTTGCTATAAACTTAAAATGAACTCAATGTTGAGTTTCAAATACATTGTGTAATAAATAATTGAATTATATTATTAATGCAATACATGTACTATCTGTTTATACGCCCGTTGAACTCAATGTTGAGTTTCAAATACATTGTGTAATAAATAATTGAATTATATTATTAATGCAATACATGTACTATCTGTTTATACGCCCGTTCGAAAAAAAATAGATGACGTATTTGTATTCACCTTGTACGGGCCATGGACACAGCTTGTCCAAGAAATAACTAGAGTAATACTTGACGGACCGTGACCAACTTAGGCATGCATGTTTATCACGACAAGACGAAGACCCCTATTGATTTTCAAATGTTGCTGATGACTTATCTCCCTTTGGTGGACAGTTTTTAATTTGCGCAATCTGTAACCTTTACCAAGCAATAACTCAAGTGCCACTTGACACATCTGAACCACTAAATTCATCATACATGTTTATCACGGCAAGACGAAGAATCACATTGATTTATGTCCCCTTGGTGGCTATTCTTTATGTTCGCCTTCTATGGCATTGTCCAGGCAATAACGCAAGTTATGCTTACCACATCTCAACAAAATTCAGTATACATTTACAAGAGGGAATTGATCGCTTTTCCAAAACAAAATAATGAGCTATTTCCGCTTATAATGGATATTTTCAATTTTCGTGTTCTGTATCTTTGTCCTTGTGACCACAAGTTACACTTGTCTATTATGGCAAGAAAAATAACTTTGAGTTTCTTATTTTTCTTTCAGCGAGTTATCTCCCCTAGTTTACTGGCTATGCCTCGACGAGCGTATATTATGACCTACGGTATATTATAACCTATGTTATGTATTTAGCCGTAACATATTGGCTGATATTGGAAGACCAGAAAATAGATGGTGTTTCATTTGGCTGTACATGTCTGTATTTTACAAGAGACGATGAAATGTGCGAGATTGACCAAGAACCAAAGAAGGACAAGACTACGGCACTACGTAGACAACTTCTGCCAGCTCTGCCAAACTTGCCTTCACTTAATGGGATTCGACCCCGTTAACCCGGCCTAAAATGACAATAGCTGTTGATAGGATTGTTACAATCAATATTTTGTAGTAACTGCATTTCTGTTCAACCGAGATAGTAATGTTCTATTCTATTGCTGATGAAAGCAATACCGTTTTACTCCAAATGCTGCTGTCGTGTATGTAAGCGTCCTGGTGCCAATGCTAAAATATATGTATCTCCTAATTAGGAGATACTAACTCCTAATTAGGAGATAATCTCCCCTAATTGAAATACTAACTCCTAATGAGTAGATAATAACTACTGATTAGGAGCTACTAAGTCATAATTGGGAGTTAGTATCTCCAATTAGGATTTAGTGACTCCTAATTAGGAGATACTAAGGAGATTTGTTTAGCATTGACACATATAGTAAGTCCTAATTATGAGATAGTAAGTCATAAATATGAGATACTAACTCCTAATTAGGAGATATTAAGTCCTAATTAGGAGATAGTAAGTCCTAATTATGAGTTACTATCCAAATAGGAGATACAAGATATTTTAGCATTGGCACCAGGACGCTTCCCTAATTGTGTCATGCCGATTTCAATAAAACAAATCACCAAATGTGGCTAAGTTAATGTTTTTACATTCTTCTATTCCAGCAACGTTTTCTCGTTTTAGAGTTCATGTAGCACTAGTTTACATTGTATGAAAACGTGGTCGTAATGACGTTGTTTAGGAACATGTTCTTGACATGCAGTGAGTGATTTTACGTTGTGATCTGTACTTCAAGAAAACTTTGAACATATGTGACATAAAAATCACGTGAACTTTTATGTCATTTGAAAGTTTTCATACAATGTAACATCACTACGTCAAATCTACGCCAAAAACACGTTTCTGAATAACGCTGTAAAATCACTACGTAAAATCTACGACAGGATAACTTTCTTAAAATATGTTGTACCAGCGTTATTATGCCAACACTTCAGGAATGTTGTTGCACAGCGTAAATTCCCTACGTTGTATCAATGTCATTATGCCAACGTTTTGTGAATGTTGTCATAAAATGTAAAATCCCTAAGTGAAATCTACGTGAGGAAAACTTTCTCAATTTATGTTGTACCTACATCAGTATGCCAACGTTTTGTGAATGTTGTATTAAATCGTACAATCACTACGTGAAATCAACGACATTCCAACGTCGGTATGCCAACGTTTTGGGTATGTTCTCTTAAATCGTAAAATAACTATGTGTAATATACGACAGGAAAACTTTCCTGAAGTGCGTTGTACCAACATCATTATGAAAACGTTTGTGAATGTCGTCATAAAACGTATAATTACTACGTGAAAAATACGACAGGAAAACTTTCCTGAAATACGTTGTTACAACGTCATGATGAAAACGTCTTGTGAATGTCGTCATAAAACTTAAAATCACTACGTGAAATCTACGACAGGAAAACTTTCCTGAAGTACGTTGTACCAACGTCATTATTACAACGTCTTGTGAATCACTACGTGAAATCTACGACAGGAAAACTTTCCTGAAGTACGTTGTTACAACGTCATTATGAAAACGTCTGGTGAATGTCGTCATAAAACGTAAATTCACTATGTGAAATCTACAACAGGAAAACTTTCCTGAAGTATATGTACCAACGTCAGTATGACAACGTCTTGTGAATGTCGTCATAAAACGTAAAATCACTACGTGAAATCTACGACAGGAAAACTTTGCTGAAGTACGTTGTACCAACGTCATTATTAAAATGTCTTGTGAATGTCGTCATAAAACGTAAAATCATTCCGTGAAAACGTAAAATCACTACGTGAAATCTACGACAGGAAAACTTTCCTGAAGTACGTTGTACCAACGTCATTACGAAAACTAGTGGAGGGGCACCTTGAAGAGAAGTGGCTTAAAAACGATTTCTGTTCAACCCAAGAGAGCAAAAGCAACGACTATGCTAGAATGATACATCATACATTCCTGAACATGAATCCGGTGTCGGTTAATCAAATTAGGTGGGACAATGTCACTTTTAAGGTCATTAAGTGCAAAGAGGTCAAATGAGTTCAAAAACATATTTTATATCAGTAGATGGACATGTACGTGCATATCATGCTTCAAATATCAGATAAAGTTGTTTAAATTGTTTACTATTCTTCCTTAGGACATATATGAGACGCTTCGTTGTTATGGTGGCCGTTCAAACCGGTGTGTATTTTGCGATTTTCAAGATGGCCGCCAGGTATCAACATTTTGTCTTAAATATATTCTGACTTGATTATTATATGGAGTTTGGTACTTACATTATGCGCATACATACATAAAAATAAGTTTTGATAACTTACAAAAACAATTCACCACTGACAAATTCATATACATATAAGATGGCCTCCAAATATTCACACATACGTGCAGTAAATGTGTGTGGATTAACAAAAATATATATCTACACTTTCATGCACATTTATATTTCAGTTGTTTACCGTTTTTGTTATTATTGAATGTGTTATTTGCAAAAATGAATGAGTCCATCTAATATACTTATTATTTTACCATGTTGGAATATTCAAGATGGCCGCTAAGTATCGCTTAAGCTCTTAGTCGCTGTTGATCGACAAAGTAGCAAAGAAATGAAACATAATTGGAAATCATATTTGTAATATTTCAAAAGTGCGAGGCTTGTGTTCCAATCTGTACCGAATTATCTGTCGCCGCAAACAAACGTAAATCAAAGATGACCGCCAACATAGATACAATTGTGACACATCTATATTAAGTAGGGTAGTCAACAACGACACAGCATATGCCACACCATAAAATCAATGTTTTAGTGTTTCCGATGACAACATAAAGAATAATATTTTATGACCGCCATTTTAGTTACCAAGATGGCTACTTTATTGCGTAGTTTTATAATATGAGCTATCAACAAAATATTGGTGCAACTCATGGATAACAATAGATCCTAGCTGTAACATGGCAATGGTTAGTAAACGACTACATAGTCACGATCTTGGATTTCAAGTGGAACATAATACATGTTGACAATGTCAAAGGAAACAGGAACATATTTACAATTACATCTAGATATTCATTCATTTGAGTGAATCAACATAATGCCCGTGTCTAATACCTGTATTCGGATAGATATAAAATACAGTGGCAGGTTGGAAGCATGTGAATGATATTTTATTAAATAATTAACAATGGTGTGTTGACCATTGCTGGGGAGCGCGATATCCTTGGCATGGCCCTTATTCGCATGTTCAGCTTTCTTATAGGCGAGAGTAGAATCCGGCTAACCACGTTATGAGAGTAATACGATCAGTGGTAATCCTACTACGTTTATGTGGAGGGGGGCTAAGTTACTATAGTGTGGTGAAGACCTGACAGTAGATCCGGTTTGTCTAATGTCAAGTCGGGATGGAAATTGTATGCAAATATTCAGTTACCCGCCCCACCCATGCATATGAAATGAGCTGTCGATAGTCCGTCTAAAGCCATTAAACATTAAACCGGAACTCTATCATGTTATCTTTAGCACGACCATGAACACCAATGTTGCATTTTATTATTGCAACAGGTCCGTAACCAGGGGGTCGGTGCGGTCGGACGACCCCCTCCCCAACATCCCTCGTCGTGCCTTGATGTCCACTCTTTCATGCACTAAAAGTCCCTTTCATGCACTAAAATAATAATTATTGTCAATACGTAGTCAATTTATAATATGTATGCAAGCAGGAGTCGTATTAAATGTATGTGCTCAGTTTTTGCTGACAATATATAAAATGGTATTTCAGACCATCTGGATTTCACAATTGTCTGGGAGAGCATGACCCATAACCCCATAGATGCCTCAGGCCATTCAAGCCATCGAAAATACTCCTTGCTTCAAAATGTCTGGTTACGGGTCTGTTGCATATATCGAAACCATGAGATACCGGTAAATTCCATGCGGATGCGGATATTGTGTCATTTTCCATTATAACGAAGCCTACTATATATCTATGAAAAACGATAATCAATGTATTAATGCGGTACACGACAGGGTAGGCACAGCGATTGATATATCAAAAGGAAGTTGGCGAATTCTGAACTTGACTGGCTACGTAACAACTACCATTATTCACATCCCACACAATGAAAGCAGCGTTTTCTTCATAGCGAAGAAGTATGCTTAGCTTTTTGGATATGAAGCATTTTGAGCTATATGCATATTATGCTAATGTCTACATTAGTGCGCTATAGAAGACACTGAATTGCATTTGCATACGTTATATTCCCACCATTTATACCTGAAAAGTATTTATCGACACATTTATTATGTTAACAAAGTCGTAATATTGACGACAGTAGCATGAACATGAAATACCAATAACTTGGAAACACTGCACATGGACACTGCGAGTGTGCTTGTCGGTGTAGCAAGAGACATAATCAATTACTTGAAAATTGGGGGAATTATATAACATATACATATCGTATATATGTAGAGTCAATGGTGTGATCATGGTCATCGAATCTCAGTTTATATACGACATATGATGTTGGTATTGCCCAAAATAAAATAAACTTTTGGATGACGTATCATTTAAGTAGTCATATGCCGGTAGATATATGCTAGGCCATGTAAATGCATGCATGAACCATTATTTGTGAGCCATATTCACATTACTTGCTATTCTACGAATTCAATGCAAGGTGTCATCCAGACCATTACATCTCAGTTCATAAACGGCATATGCTGTGTTTATTAACAATACAATCGCGTTTGTTAAGTCTAAAGTGATTGAAATGCCATGGTACTTAGCCGCACACCAGCATATAACAGTTCGATATCTGACTGTAATGCGAACATGGCCGAACTATAGAATATGTACCAATCGCAATACGTAGTGTATACATATATGGCATTATAGTACAATTTACAACGTATATTATAACGTAAGACTCAATAAAATACATTGTCATACCGCAGATAAGTTTCTCGGCTTTTGATTGGCTAGCTTGCCTGGTCATATATATTATATGACCTGCCAAGGCCGTCGGACATACAGGAATTGCGATTCCCCTCCGGCACCTCGCGTCCAATGAAGACACATTTTGCAAGCGTCTACCGATTGCGAATTGTATTCCTCACTAAACACAATAAAACCCCGAATTGATCAATACAAGTAACAAATTGTACACTCAAAACCAGTCTTTATTGTTTATTTTTCCATAAATATTCTTCGCTCATCAATATATGAGAGAAAAATTATCCAAAATAACGAAAATTGCTTTTCAAATCTCAACATGCTTGCCTTCGTGACACGGCTATATTTAGGTCACTATGGGTTCCACGCACGAAACCGCGGCGTAGCAATGACAGCGAATGTTTGGGAACCAGTCGGATTATTCTAGAGGCGCCAAAGGGAGAGCATATCCATAGAGCAGTCGAATATAAATTAAATTACACAATATAAAAAAAATGTCATAAAGTCGTTTACGATGGATTTTGTTTGTTTTCGTTTAATAAAAAAACAAAATGTTCAATTACGCCTTTATATTAAGACTGACGGTAGAAAATCGAATCTCGGATTATTTTTCTTCCTGAAAAAACGCAAAGATCAAAAGAAGAGATATGTTTATACGGCCAAATACAGGATATGCGGTATGACAAATACGTTATTGTGATTCTACACAGGCTATATAGTGTAATATTGCCCGTCTGAAGGTATGTTCACCCTCACGGGTGAACATACCTCCAGACGGGCAATATTACACCATATAGCCTGTGTAGAATCACAATAACTTATAATATGTAAAGCAAACAGTACATATATTTTAATATTCTGACTCTACAACGAGTGTAACCTAATTCGAGCATCACCAAGTGTATTATCAGCGACCTACTAGTATGAACACATGTGAATCTGTCCTATAAAGAAATGTAAAAGTAAATGAAAAGAAACGCGCAATTGCCAGCACCACACTATGTTAAAATAGCCTAAATGAGGCGACTATTTTGAATAAACACAATTACAAATGACTTCAAAATCAAGTGTGTCCAACTTACTGATTTAACCGCCGAACAGAATACAGTAGTATACATACGTAAAGCAAAAGTAAACATTATATTCAATAACTTTCAAGTTTTTGGGAAATATGGCGGCCATTTTGAATTAAACACGCTCTTTAAGAAGAGCATAAATATTGATCTATATTTTTAATATCGTATCTCAGATGAAAATCAAACTAATACGTTCATATCTAGCTTAGTACCAAGATATGTACCACATTGTAGATAATGCTGGCTGTTCTTGATGAATATTTGGCGTCCATCTGGGATTCATATGGATTTGATAGCTTCCATCTATGTTTAAAATTAATTCATTGTATCCAAAGGGTTTTCTGCGTCCGTCCGATCAAGATTCAAGTGCCTATTTGTTTTCATTCATCAAATAAGTACACATTTCAGGCTCAATATTGATGCTTGGCGGCCATTTTAAATATGTTGATACTCTCAACGATAGAGGCGTCCGAGCAAACCGAATTGCTTTGTATATGCCCATAAAACAATAATCATCAATATGTCATACTTTATCGGAGTGTTCTGTAATGTTATCAAAATAGAGTGAGCTTTGCACTCATTTGACCCATGTACACTTAATGACCCCAACAATGACATTGCCCCACCTGATTTGATTGACCGACACCGGATTCGTGTTCAGGATGATATAATGCATTGGTTTGAAGTAGTCGTTGCTTTTGCTCTCTCTGGTTGAACAGAATTATGTGTTATGGGTGCTACTAAACGTCTTGTTAATGTCGTCATAAAATGTAAAATCACTACGTGAAAACGTAAAATCACTACGTGAAATCTACGACAGGTTTCATTATGAAAACGTATTGTGAATGTCGTCATAAAACGTAAAATCACTAGTACGTGAAATCTACGACAGGAATACTTTCCTGAAGTACGTTGTACCAACGTCATTATGACATAAAAGTCGTCATAAAACGTAAAATCACTACGTGAAATCTACGACTGGAAAACTTTCCTGAAGTACGTTGTACCAACGTCATTATGAAAACGTCTTATGAATGTCGTCATAAAACGTAAAATTACTACGTGAAATCTACGATAGGAACATTTTCCTGAAGTACGTTGTTACAACGTCATTATGAAAACGTCTTGTGAATGTCGTAATACAACGTAAATTCACTACGTGAAATCTACGACAGGAACACTTTCATGAAGTACGTTGTACCAACATTATTATGAAAACGTCTTGTGAACATCGTCATAAAACGTAAAATCATGACGTGAAATATACGACAGGAAAACTTTCCTGAAGTACGTTGTTACAACGTCAATCACTACGTGAAATCTACGACAGGTGAATGTCGTCGTTAAATCTATGACGTAAATTTACGACAGGAACACTTTCATGAAGTACGTTGTACCAACGTTATTATGAAAACGTCTTGTGAATGTCGCCATAAAACGTAAATTCACTACGTGAAATCTACGACAGGAAAACTTTCCTGAAGTACGTTGTACCAACGTCATTATGACAACGTCGTGTGAATGTCGTCATCAAACGTAAAAGTAGTACGTGGAATCTACGACAGGAAAACTTTCCTGAAGTACGTTGTATAACTGCAACTTTCATGAAACGTTGTAACAACATTCCAACAACGTAAACTTGTTAGCTGGGCAACGATTTGCCCAGTCCGGACGTTGTGTGTATTGAGATTACGTCATGATGAGCGAAGTGGGAACGCGTAGCAGCCGATGACCATCCGTCGTCACTAGCCTCTGCCATTAAAGCTTGTGACGAAAGCAGGTTTCCAAACCTGTCTATTCTGTTGAAAATCGCATGCTCATTGGGTGTAAATCTCATGTGAGTGCGAGCGTTCATTTTCCACACTGCGGCGCCTGAAGTCATGGCTGAGGTCAAGCATGGAGACACCCATACTTTCGTCTCTCGCATTGATGTCCATTCATTAATTTATGGACATGATGTCAGTTATGAACGGGCAGTGAAACTCTTCATGCAGCTACACCCGCGTCGTCTCCACTTGGCTATATATAACTGTTAACTCCAATATAATGTTAGCCAAGTGGAGAAGACGTGTGTGACAACTGATGCACCGGTGTGGAGTTAATGTGTTGTTTAACAATTAGACGTGTAGACAAACTTATCATGCTCATACGTTAGAACGTGAAGGCTGGAAGGGTAACGCGTAATTAACGGGATTCATCCTTTCCGGAATCCCATTTCACCGGATTTGACCCTGATGGATTATTATCCATTGGAGTTTAATTACATGTAGGTTATTTCCCTTAATCAGGATGGGCTAAATGAGTTTACTGGTGTGGTATGGGCGCCTAACACCGATCAGGGTATCCTAGTTTAGATTACATCAGTGCACCTATTACCACATCTTTTCGTCTTCATATCGCCAATCCCGTATATTTATCACTTCAGATTTTGCAAATACATTGTTTGTGTAATTCACAACGCGCCTAAATCAGATTCGATGTCTTTGAAATAACCAGAATAACTCGTTTTAGAGCATCTACTATAGACCACCCGCTAAACGAGAGGGGACACCCCTCTCGCGCTGTGTCCCCTCTCGTGCTCTCCCCGCCGAGTCCCTTCGGCACTCGCAACCCCTTTCGTAAATACTGGCGACGCCTATGGTGGTCGAAGCTCTTTTTTCTCTTTTTCTTTATATACTGCAACACCCCCTTTCGGCGATTATGTGCAGGATCATATTTTATGTATATATACATGCATATACAAACGAATACAATCGACTTTTTCCCGGTAACCAGTATCCATTTACAGCTGGGTGGACTGAAGCAGTGTGCATAAAGTGTCTTGCTCAAGGACACAACGCATTGCCACTGGCGAGGCTCGAACCCACGACCGTATGATCAGCAGTCCAACGCTTTAAACCACTCGGCCACGCGCTCCGATTTTTCAGATTTGTTAAAAATGGTGGCACCCGGGCTCATAAAATGGTGGGGCCAGGGGCTGGGGTGTTGGGTCAAATGTAATTACAAATGGTCATGTAGTATATAAAATTGAAGGTATCGAAGGCGATCGCTCTGGTGAAAAGTTTGCCATGTGAGCGACTTGGGGACCCATTTAGGCCTCTTGGTTCTCCCCATGTTTACGGGCTATGTCACTGCGGGCGTTTATCGTAACATTCGGTACTATTGGTTTACATCTATTTTAAATATCAAATAAATAAAAGCCTCTCACCAAGGCCATTTAAGGTACGTCGCTAGGCGGAGGCATGGAAGTCCGGGCTTCAACATAATTGCCAGACATACCCTTAATGTTTTACTGTTATAAAATTGCACAAGGGATTTAAAAAATATTTGCCAAAAAACCACCATAGAATGCATAATAGTGCACCATAGTTTTTTTTTAAGAAATCCGGATGGGAGCATGCCCCTGGACTCAACACCCCCGCCCCTCCCACCTAGCGTACTCACTCACTTTGCGAGCTCCATTGTAGTTGCGAGCAGTAACTCTTGCAATCTACTCCCGACGGTACTGGACTAGATTGAAAGAGTTACTGTTCGCAAGTAGCTCCATTGGATCACCCACCTAGGCTTCAGCTTTGAACAGGGTCTGGCGACGTCCCTGCATTTATTGCAATATGATGAGCATCTACTAGTTAATTTCCTATGATCGAAGCCCACTTATCTGATACTGTCCCACCAAGAATAGGGCATGCCGTGTCATACAAGGACAAAGATTTGTCAGTCAAGTGGTACAAGATCACCGACGGTCAGGCCATGGTCAGACTGATAATGTTGGGGTCACGATCTGTGAATGGAGACATTGGGCTTTTGGCATTTGTGGCCAGTCCGGATTATTTTATGCTAGAGCACTCATGCAGCTACATAACGATCGTATAGTTTGTTAGAAGTAAGGGATGACTTTGGGGTCTAATTGACAGTGTATTGGACCTCACTGCTGAAGTTAGTTGGTTCAATCCCCGCCCTATGCATGAACAAATATACTTTATTTAAAAATCTCATCTCTATATCAGCTGTTGCTGGGATGTTAAGCTTATTCACTTTTCACTTTATATTAGAAAGTGTTTGATAGAAGCATGACATGCTACTAAATGACGAATAGTGCATACCCTGTCAGACTGTGGATGAGCAGGCTGGTCTGGGTCTGTACTTGTCGCACATGACCACCTTATAATTATGATCAATTATAAACAGTGTAGATCCTGGTAGCGGCTGCGCAAGCTGATCGGGCTCTACACTGATCGCGAATGTCATGCACCCAATTTCTCTTATCACAGTCACGATTACAATCGTAGAACATTCGATTGTGGCTGGTCAATATGGCAATTGGTATCAAATGTAAACATTAGTTGCCATTTGACCTCAGCTTGCCTCGATCATTAATATAAATTATGATGACTTGACCTCAACTACAATTTCACGTGTCTGGTTATCTGTATGCTGAAGTCAAATTCATCCATGTCCAGCCATTGTAATGCGATTTTGGTTTCTCCAGCCGCAACAGCTGCGTATCCGATAGTGGATCTGACAACCCACGAGTCTAAACGGCGTACAGTGAATATCCTGAATTCCTGATCACATTTCGCAAGTGCGCGAGATGACGTCGTGGTGAACAGAGTGGATGCTCAGATCAGACTGGTAACCAAGGCAAAGATCAAAGTTTCTCATTATGAGTCGCGCATACTAAATAACTTATATTTACATATATATACTCATTTACAAGAATGGCATTCTTGTTTCAGCCTCATTGAATACTACATGTACACTGTTTTCACGTATACCTCATGATACCATGTAAAATGGATTGAGTGTAAATACATTTAATTCATTGGAAGTGCACAGGATTAAATTGAAATGTCGACGACGATAGACCATTAATTACATATAGTCAATATCAGCCGAGTTATGGAATGTGTAACTTTGATAGACACACACCCAGATGTAGACACTGTAGAAAATTGAACATTTCAAATATTTCGTATAACAACAATAGCTGCACAATATGAAAAGGATATGCATGTACAATGTATGTATACGGAAGCCAACTATTCATAAACCAAAAACATTAAAGCTTGGTCAGTATGTGTAATTGACTTCACGCGAACATTAAGATATAAGTAATGCTAACCCGAATCTAAAGTAATGCTAACAAGTGTGAAAATGTTCGTCATACTGCATGGCGCCCGTAAAATATATGCATAATACAATGTATGTTCACACACGTCTGTAAAACTATACTGCGGAACTTCTACTGTGTTTTCTATCTATACACGTATATAAAATAATGACGAAACAATGTCAATTTATTTTATCTTTGTACATGTACATTTATAACAAAATGCATGCATAATAGCCTATATTTGTTCAATGAGGTCTGCCATTTCCGTGTCACTAACCCCAAGTCAGTTGTGAGCTTTAAATTCGAATTTGCTAGTAGACTGTCCAGTTAAATAGTATCCAACCATAATTCAAAGACTGTGACATAATACAATACGCCGAGTGACTGACGCTTGTAACGCTACCTTTATCATTTGCATAATACATAATATTCATTAATGTTGAAAGGAAGTGTAAGTTTTTACAGTTTTCTGGGGCGAGTAGCGAAATATCAACGCCGCTGCCGACTGTGCATTTTGTTGTTTGGATTCTGGGTACAAGTATTTTCACTATCACCGAAGGTACGAACCTATGTTGGGGAAATATTTAACAAGTCCCAATCTACGGGGCGCCAAGTGGGACATGGCTCAATTTTGTCAACACAATTCATTTTTGTGCCACAAAATTCAATTCTGTGTCACAAAATTCACTTTTGTGCCACAAAACTCAATTCTGTGTCACAAAATTCACTTTTCTGCCACAAAATTCAATTCTGTGTCACAAAATTCAATTCTGTCAATTCTGCACACGCATGTAAGAAGGACTACCATTGGTCAGAAACTGCACTGGAGAAATGGGTCACGGTCGCCGATCTACACATTCAATGTCGATGATTCATTTCTCATTTTGCCGATGATTCATTTCTCATTCTGCCATTTTGCTTCAAAGATCTCCAAACAGTCAAACGTTGACAAACCCATTCGTATTTAAACTCATTTGCGTTATAATTGTACACATAATTCATGTACATGTAGATCTCCCGCGAGTACTGACCTCATTTATTGTGTATCGTAAGGTACATCTGCCCCAGTTAAATCAATAATACACGCGCTGTGACATGTGTTCTGACTGCTGTCTGTGTTTATAAACAGAATGTGTGTATTGGGCCATTTGAGGAAACCATTTGTAGTATTTGTGTAGATACCATGGATACTAAGATGGTGTATACTGTAAATAATGCATGTAGACACATAGTTGCGAACACGTAACTTCACAACTAGTAGACACAGATACAATACCATTTGTTTCACAAGGTTAGATCTACTGTTAGAATACTACGTCATCTAATGTCATTTTCGAGCATAAAACGTTACCTGATAAATAGAATACCAGGCTAGTGTATTTTAATATCAAGTTTATCAGGCTCGGCTCGGAAACGGTAGGAATTCCTCGGCAAGCCTCGGAATTCCTACGCGTTTCCTAGCCTTGCCTGATAAACTTGACATCAAAATACACTAGCCTGGTATTCTCTATATATGGGCATGCTCTCAGGTCTAGCTATGTCCCGGCTTCTTTATGTTTGACCCTGTTTACATAATTGAGGGAAAATTCTGAATATTTTTCTTATTTCTCCTTCAAAGTATATATGCTTATATGGTGTGACCACTCATTTGTAATCATAATATAACCAAAATAACTGTCCATAAAGAAGTATAATATTGATATATTGGGTTATATTTTCGCATTGAAATATTTAAACCTGCAAGTGTACTCCACCATCTAGTAAAATGGACTAAGACCGATCTCAACCAATCAACGTAGAGATGACATAGACTATCCTACGCAAACTAATTTTTGTGGACAAAAATGAATTCTGCCCCACAAAACTGAATTTTCTTCACAAAACTCAATTCTGTCTTACAAAATTGAATCCTTTATAACAAAAATGAATTTTGTATACGAAACGTATGCAGAATCGAATGTTGTGACACAGAATTGAATTTTGTGACACAGAATTGAATTTTGTGACACAGAATTGACAGAATTGAATTTTGTGACACAGAATTGATTTTTTTGACACAGAATTGAATTTTGTGATTTTTAGTGTTACAAAACTCAATTTTGTACACATAATTAACCTGTCCTGCATGGCGCCCCGTACAATCGGTATTGGACGACTTATAAAAAGCTCGTCTTCGCACTAAATAGGACTCGCTTAGAGTAGTGTAGTGAGCATGGCGCATTTTGTAACACCTCTTTCAGAAATTCTACTGGAGTACCGTCCGTAAGAAGAGTGTTACATTTCCTCAACTACTGCGATGTTACGGACAGATAATTCGGGTTATGCGCAACCTGCACAATGCACATGCGTTATCGTGGACATTGTCACGTGATGCTGTTTTATGTCGCTGGTCAAATCAGACATTGGCCAGTAAAAGTATATCACTTTAATACGTTTATCTATCTGATGAATGATTGAACTGGTCAAGTTTACTGCATACAATAAAATCTGCCACAGCAGTAAGATCGTCATATTTAATGATGTTGATTTCCATCTTCACGGATACGACGCTAGGCAGGCGGTAACTGGTGAGCCATGTAACTAAGGTAGGAATTAGTTTTAACCCTTACAACGATGAACCTCCAAAATTGAATACCACTGGCGAGTCCATGTAGTGTTATATTTAGACAGGCTCCGCCATAATTCAGCATATGGCCACTCTGTTGTGCAGACGTTTCTGACAGCGTGTTAAAGCTTCCATGTTTAATAAGAGAGAGATATAGTGCATGTATTAATACATATTTGGAGCAGAATTTATGGGGAGTCCAATCATTATCAAGATATGGTATACGTGTTGCATGTCTGTGTGTGCCGGTAAAGTCAATAGTTGGTTAACATGACGGTATGTGTATGCAACATTATTAAGGTATACACATTGGACAACTGTGTACATCGAATTAAATACGGTACCAGCAGTTACATAATTCGTTTATAGTATGACGGCTAGTTAGGAACATTTCATTTCCTTGTATCGTAATCCTATTTTAGGGGAAGGGGCCGAGTGTCTTTGGTGTGGTATGGACCTGGCACCAGGTCAGGTTATTCTAATGTAATGTCAGGGCTGAATATATTTTTTCTCGATGTAAATATTCCTTTCTGATTTTGGCATCCCGCACACCACCCCCCCACCCCCCCCCCCCCAATGTAGCAGGTTAAAACGGGATTGAATCCGTTTGCCCGGCCTTACATGACCTTAGCTGTTGATAGGCCGTTAAACACCAGTAAACAAAATTAGTCTCCTTGTTCTTTAACGAAAGTTCAGAACCTTATCTTCTGTTCCGTAGATTTTACACTTTAAATCGTTAGACCCCTTGAACAGGGTTTGGAAAACATAGTGTATGTGTTCACAGTATATAATTATGAAGTATTATTATTATTCGTGAAAGGAAATTTACACGCATTAAATTACTCCCGGTTCTAGTAATATCATGTATGAAAACGTATATTCGCATTCGGTTCTAGATTTCCGACTATTTGATACAATCCATGTGTTGTTGTACTTAATGTACATGCCCACTCAGTAGGCACAAAATGTTCTTTATAGGAATTAAATAAGTGTATAATTGTGTCACTATTCCGCCAGTTCTAAATATTACAAGTGCCCGATACATGCATAAAGATATAATCATTTAATAATACATATTTTACTGATAGTGACGCGCGGTGGTATCAGGCTATTTTCATATGCAAATTAGGCACGATTTTATTTAGTTATTTATACTAATTAAATGCGTCACGTGAACAAATAATATTATAGACAGATAATAAAGTATGATCATTGCACATCAAAAAATAAACACAGAGAATAAATAATAATGTCCATTAACATTTTAAGGAAACACGGTTATCGCCCTTCATATCAGTGTCGAAATTTTACGTCTGATATAAAATGTATAATAATGTCAATCAATGCGTGGGATTATTGTGACTGAAAGTTTATTTTGCTAGAAAATGTCTCAGATGATGTCTCCGATATAAAGTACAGTTTGTGCCTACTGAGTGGGCATGTACCTTTAAGAAGATGTGCGACATCTCATGAACACTATCTATAAACGTTACGATATTATCTTTGCCGTAGTGACGTTGACAGTTTGATGAACTGTGCAGAGAAAATGCAGAATAGAATTATAAAATGCCGCATTTATTATGGAAATTTCCAGCATTCTAAGCAATTTACCGAAAATATCACAGTTTCTGTAAATAGTTTTCATAAAAAATCGCACATCTTCTTAGGTAAAGGATCACATGGCTTGTCAAGTATATACTCGCCAAATAAAAATGCTGTGGATGAACAGCGTAGAGAAGGCAAGTAGCTTTTATAAGCTAGACAGTGACACTTTTCACTATGATTTGTGGCTGTGACTGGATAAATGGGGCTTATGGGATTTACGACCAGTGTAGATCCAGATCAGCCTGTGCATACGCACAGTCTGATCAGTATCTGCACTGTTCGCGATTTCATCAATGACTACTCACACTTATAACAATAAATATAGATCGTTATCAGGCTACAGGAGTGTGCTATTTGATCATGACCTATACTGGTCACAAATACCATGAGCCTCATTTCTCTAGTCACAGCCACATTTATCTTCATTCACAATGGAAACATACCACATGGAAGCATCCTGGTGCCAATACCTAAGTAGTTTATCTCCTAATTAGGAGATACTAAGATATTAATTAGGAGATACTATATAAGTCCTCATTAGGACTTAGTATCTCCTAATTAGGAGTTAATATCTCTTAATTAAGAGATACTATATTTTAGCATTGGCACAAGGACGCTTCCATAATACGATACTGTGATAGTCCTATTTCAGATGATGTGGGTGTTGACTAGAAAATTCATAGCCATCTCAACAGTCGATCAATGTCCGTCATGATACAGTCGCTCCGCAAGCCGGACACGCCAGTGACCACGGGTGCCGTGTATAGAGACAAGGCGTACATCAACGGGGAGTGGGTGTCTGCCGCCAGCGGAGCCACATTCCCGGGTACGTGCACCACGAGCTTATCGCATATTTGACACATTTCCGGGTTTTGTTTCTGTTTTAAACAGCACGTGGGAAATGTATGGACATGAGGATGTGATAAAACAGTTAGATCACATTCGTCCGCATGTACGATCGATAATCCGCTCGCTAAAGTCCGCGGATTATCTTCCCGTACATGCGGACGAACCGTGATCTAACTGTGGCTTATCACATCTTTGGCACATGTCTGTGTGTTGTTTCTGTATTAACATAGCTCATATGCAAGGTATGTACATGAGGATGTGATAAATAAGTTAGATCATGTCTGTCCGCATGTACGAGCTAAAGCTGGATTATCTTCTCGTACATGTGGACGAATCGTAATCTAACTTATATATAATCAGATACTGATAATGCCGTAACCCTTCTCTCACCACAACGCCGTTGCTCACTGGCTTTGATTTCAACACTTGTACAATGTGTGAACTTGTTGACAGAAAGTTCAAGCCAACCCCATTTAACGAATTCTAGCTGATAAATGGAGATGGTCTAAGTGGTAATTCTATAGCTGGGCAAAACGAAATTTCAAAAACATCTTTAGTAGTAGTAAGGGAGTCAAAATGATACCACCTACCGTGGTATCATTTATAACCCTCTATAATACCCCCACCACCCCCGAAAATCAAAAAATTGGTTAACGAGGAAAATTGGGTCTCCCGACAGCAAATTTATGAATTTTTGGAGAAAATAATTTTGAAAAGAAGGAGTCCCAATTATATTGGTAATTGACTTTTGAAAAAAAGTCGAAACCATTCATGCAAGTACAATAGTTTATATTCCTCATTTTTCTTCTCCGATATAGCTAATTTATTTCGCAGATCAGCAACTAATTCTACCAGCTCTAGTCTACCACGTTCACCTTTAGCCACCTGACAGCGTAGTTGCTTATGTCTACAAAGAGTTTGAGCACTAACGAATTTACAAGGGCATCTAGGGCATTGAAATTGTGGGGGGACACAAGGAAACTTTCTACGTCTCGCTAGATGCCTTCGTAGATAGTCTTTACACGTAAACCTCTTACAACAAGTCACACACTCCATTATATATGTATATTAAAATTTATCTGTTCAATTGGACGTGAAAAAAACATTAGTAAATTTTTGACGTCCAATTGAACAGATAAATTGTATAGGTTATACAAAAGTATATATACAAAAGTATAATACAGAAAATATGATAACGCCAGAAACTAGAGCAGAAATAGAAAGTTTGAGAAGAGAAGCCGAATCTCTAGGGATTACTTATAGTACACGGTTGAGAGTTAGGGGGTTGACAAAGCTGACAAATGCCACAAAGAATGAGGCGTTTATGAAGCGGTTTACCCGCGCCTATAAAAGAGGGGCATTTACAAACATCTCACTAGCGGATGAAGTTGGTAACAGAATTCAAAAAGAAAGTATTGCGGAGTTAAGGGCTAGTGTAATAAAACCTTCAAGCACCAATAATGTCCCAAATTAGACACACAGGTGGCCCAATACAAAATAAAAGATCTCTCGTTCGCGCGATAGTGGAAAAAGGTGAAGAAATATTGGGGGCTCACGATGAAACATTGGAAAAGTTAGAAAATGGAAGACGGGTAGTTACATTATCCTTTCGTAAAAACATTAACATTAACGAGTCTGAACGCATGTCCGAGAAACTCGCTCCGTATCTAACAACCAATTTTTATTTGAGATATTCATATTCTTACAAGCTAGAACATATGGAGGAAATTAAAAATGGAAAACCTGTAACTATAATAATGCACAAAAATCTCGGTGGTAGCGAACCACTATCATCAATGAAAACCGTTAAAAAATGGCTGTCAGATAAGGAGCAAACACGAATAATGTCCGGATAAAATAGACAGACCGAATACAAAGTGGAAGTTTGTAAGATGGGTAGAGGTTTTCGTAAAGCTAATACAGGGTAGTAGGGGAAAAGATTTGGGACTACAATCCAAAGAAGCAGCAGGAGGAGAACTTCCAGAATGGCTGAAGAATAAAAAAGGTATGTATTCTTTAGATAAGTATAATGACGACCTTTGTCTGTTCAGGTGTCTAGCTATGCATATGACAGATAAAAGACCCGACAGATGTACAGAAAAGGCGAAAGAACTTAGTAAGCAATATTTTGGTAGTAATGTGGTTTCACCAATTCCTTTTTCAGATCTGAAAAAGGTTGAAGAGTTTTTTAAAATCGGTATAGAAGTATATCAACCCACCCAATGTAACGTATGGTGGTTGAAAAAGGTACCAGCGCACTATAAGGCAATAGGTAATAAACCAATGACAATAGGACTGTTTAATAATCACGCATTTCTAATAAAAAACCTTAAAAACCTATCTAAAATTTACGCCTGCGATAATTGCAAGCAGAAATTCACGAAAGCGAGTAATATGAAGAGACACGGACCAAAATGTATGAAAGGTGAGACAAAAGTAGTATGTGATGGTAATTATTCGTCGTTCGAGAAAGCGTTCTACCCAAAAAGTTCTAACAGTTATGGGGCGATCGATTGGATGTACTCTGTGGAAAAGCGCGAGGGAATTCACATTCACCACGAACAGTGTGGACACGGGGGTGAAAGATGGATTTTAGGAGCTCCAGTAGATGGATACTGTCCAGAAACCAATACCGTATATCAATATCACGGCTGTTACTGGCACGGGTGTGAGATTCATGCAAAAGATAGAAAAGAAGAACGCGCATCCACTATGAGAAGAGATACACTTATTAGAAGAAACAAAGAATTCAACCTAGTAGTTATGTGGGAATGCGAATTTCAAAGAACTGGTAAAGACATAAAGATCGGTTGCGACACTACTCTTTATCCATATCAGATAGTATACGATTTTGAGGCATATCTCAACCCAGAATTTGAAACTCTCGGTAATAATCTAGAGTACGAAGCCGAGCACGTTCCGGTAAGCGTTAGTATAGGAGATAATTTCTCAGGAACAGTAACTCATATTTGTGATAAAGATCCCGCAAAACTTATAGAAAAATTCGTAGAAGATTTGAAAGTCAGGGGAAAAGCTATAAGAGAAGAAGTGTGGTCAAGATATGGGTTTAATACAGAACATTTACGTAAAAACCAAATCGCCAAGATCGAACAGTGGATAGAGCAAGTACCGGTTATAGGTTTTAACAGCAGTAAGTACGATATAAACTTAATAAAGAAATACCTAGTAGGCGAACTGGCATCAACAACAAAGAAAGTAATGGTCGGAAAACGTGCAAACGCAACAATATTTATATTTACTCCAGAGTTTAGATTTCTTGATGTAATACTTTATCTAGGACCCGTGTAAGTTACGATAGTTGGATAAAAGCCTACGAATGCAAAGGACAGAAATCTTTCTTTCCTTATGAGTGGTTCGATTCTCCAGACAAACTGGATTACCCAGGACTACCGGATATAGAGAATTGGTATTCCAAACTATCTGGGAAAATGTTAATAGATGAAACAGAATTAAGTAAATGTCGTAGAATTTTCGAAGAAAATAATATGAAAACTTTCAGAGATTGGTTGAAATATTATAACGATTTAGATGTAGCACCGTTCCTAGAAGCGGTGGAAAAAATTGTGTAATTTTTATAAACACAGAGGTGTGGATATTTTCAAAGATGCGGTAACACAACCTGGAGTAGCTATACAATATTTATTGAGAGGAACCATTAAAGAACAAAAATCTTCAAAGACGATTATACCGGAGGATGCTCTATATCCAAAAGAAAAAAGAAACATACGAAATGATGAAGGACGCTCTAGTTGGCGGTCCATCAATAGTATTTACACGATATGCAGAAGCTGGTGTTTCAAATATTAGAAGTGGGTTCCAAACCGTGCAAGGCGTATTTTTGGGGTACGACGCAAACGCGTTATATTTATCTACGTTAAATAAAGAGATGCCGTGTGGGAGAGAAACTATACACCATATAGATACCCCACATAACCCTAAATTTATTAAAAAGTTTCGTAAAAGAGTTTTATCCGGAGACTGGTTTGGGTTTGCGGAGGTGGATATAGAAGTTCCACACAACTTAAAAGATAAGTTTTCTGAAATGTCCCCAATATTTATAAACAGAGAAGTAGAGGTTGATGAAGTTCCCACACACATGTTAAAATATTTAAAAGATACTGGCCGAACAAGAGGAGATGGAAAAAAATTGGTGGGATCTATGACAGCCACTAAAGTATTGCTGTACGCGCCACTGTTGAAATGGTATTTAAACACGGCCTAGAAATAACTGGAGTTCATCGTGTTATAGATTATATTAGCGGAAAACCATTTGAATGGTTCGCAAAAGAAGTTACAGCCGCAAGACGAACGGGTGATGTAGAACCAAATAAGAAACCAGTAGCCGACATAATGAAATTATTAGGAAACTCGTGTTGTGGAAAAATGATAGAGGCAACGGAGAGACATTTAAATACGACATATACACAAAACGAAACCTGTGTTGACAAAGCATTAAGATCCGCGTATTTTGATGATTTGGAAGAGATAGGAGATGAATACGAAATATCTTCAAGAAAACCCAGGTGTGCGGTAAAGAGACCATTCCATTGTGGAATAGCGGTTTATCAACTAGCTAAATTGAGAATGTTGGAATTTTACTACGAATTTCTTGACAAATACGTAAAAAGAGAAGACTTTGAATTAATACAGATGGATACGGATAGTATGTATATAGGAGTTAGTGGAAAAACGATAGAGGAATTGATTAGACCTAACTTACTAGACAGGTTTGAAAAAGAAAAAAAGAAATGGTTGGCTTGGGATAAATGGAGCGAAAGAGAGCCCGTACTTTTCAAAATGGAATTTAGCGGAGATAGGGCGATAGCGTTATCTAGTAAGTGTTATTTTGTAGAAAAAATAAATTCTATTAATAAAAACTCTGCGAAATGTCCAAGAGAACTAACAATTTAAATTGGGATAGATATAAACGAGTACTAACCGAAACTACAGAAGATGGAAAACACATTATAGATGTAGCACAAAATAGGGGATTTAAAATGAAAGACGGTGTTATGAAAACGTACTGTCAACAAAAATTAGGACTCTCGGCATACTACGATAAAAGACGTGTGTTACCAGACGGAATACATACAGAACCTCTCTAATGATTTATTTAATAATTTTGAAAAAAATTAAGAAAATTAGCAATCTAAAGACTCTGATGATCCGGGGGCAGCTGGGTGTCAGAAGGCACCGCGAGAAGTTCTTCGCGAACAAACCCTCGAGATGGCCCATCATCCAAATAGTAGAGCACGGGCTCATCGGGCTTGGTAATAGATCGATCTAGATGATATACATTGAGAGACCACATGGGATCAGTCGCACGGCGGCTGCCACCTTCGAGCTCTCCCGGTTGATAGAGGTACCGGACATCAATATCTGATGGAAGCCGTTGCTCCTCTAAACCAACGGGTCGCCCGCGCGAGACGGCAGAGGGCTCGCTCGTCACCCTTTTAAACTTGATGGCATCTACGGGCTTCTTACCTATCAATCTGGTCACCTCTCCGCTCAGTGCGGAGACCACGGCGGGCAGTCTGGCCACCCACTCGGTCGATCGCGAATGAGGGTCTACAAGTTCTTTAGCGTATTGGTGTCCGAACAGTCTCTCAGCCAGGGTTCGATTGAAGCGTTCCACGATCCCCTGGTCCCGGTGGATGTTGACGCGGCCGCGTCTGATAGAAACTTCGTGCTTAGACAATAGATGAGAGACCGCGCCCATGAACTCGCGGCCGGGATCGACCTGGAGAAGATTCGGCCATTTGAGAGGACTCCTCTTATATATTCGGGAGAGAGCCTCGGCCACCTCCTTAGACTCTTTAGTGGCCAACGGCTCAGCCCCCTTATAACGACTCGCTACGTCAACGACTGTCAGCGCATACTTGTACGTCTTACGACCGACGAGATCGTGAGGGAGAAACAGGAGATCCGCTTGGTGAACTTGGTTCGGTACCGGCACGTCGAATTTCGGGCGCGGAATATTGTGAGGCGCGGGTAAATAGATCTGCCAGATGGCCTGCTTCTTGAGCCATTCCTTGACAGCGTTTTCTGAAACCTTGGTCGCCGCCGCGAGGTTCTTGATGGCAGCGAGTCCCTTCCAGTAGCCGCGGGGGCTATAGTACGTGTTCGCTAGCTTGCGCGTTAGGCGAACCGATAGTTTGGTATTAAGTTTGCGCATGTTCATCGTATGCGATGTATTCTAATATATCTGACAATCTCCAACATGCCTTCGCCAGATCGTCCGGTAACTGCGTCGATAATAATAAACCTTTATTGGAAGTGCAATCGCGATTGGGGGTTAAGTTCTGAAGGAAATTGGGAAAATATAATCCCCCAGGATTGGTGGAGGAATCTAACATCCGCTTTGCGAAAAGGGTGGCCGCTTTTTCGTCCTCCCGCCACGTCTCGAGAGAATCTCGGGCCAGACGAATCATACCCTTTGCACCAGCTATGCGGTGTTTAAGGGCAGTGTAGCCTACATCAATCATAGCAAAATAAAGTTCGTCAACTGACATCGTTCTATATATATATATTTATAAAAAAGTTATTTAAAATAATTAATTTAAAATCTCGATTGAATATAGTAGCCGACGAGCCCCACCACACCCATTCCCACGACGATGAACGCGATCTCGCGGTCTTTTTGGGGCTCTGACGGTACATAGAAATCTGAAAGTTGGGGCTCGCGATCCAGCGGCGCGAGACTTTTCTGCGGATATGCCAGCGCATACTCGCTGTTGGCTTCTTCAACGTTCTGAAAAGTTTGTGCGGCGTGATTTTCGCGGCGAAGCTCTTCATTGACCCAGTCAAGATGGGCGGTTTGTTTTTCCGACCACGCTTCCTTTGTGCTATTGAATTGTTCTACAGCTAAATCGTGACGCGTACTCTCCTCATCCGCGTTCGAGTTTTGTAGTTTAGAGAATAGAAGGTTGCTGCCGGTGAACGCAAATGCGTTTAAGAGCGCACCACCTACCATTATTGCGATTGAAGCCATTTATTTCCATATATTAACTGGTAGAATTCCAGCTTTAACTAGATAATCTCGGGTCCAAACTGCGGCCGCTACATCTAAGGTCGCGAGCCCTACGTCTCTCACAGTAAAGTCCAATTTTGGAGCGGATCCTCCTAGGGCCATCTTTGATAGTCGAGCATACCCGATACTGAAACCCGATATCACCACGGCGTGATAAAGCGCATTCACTAACATTTTACCATCTTGTTCAGCCATTATTGCATATAAAAGGGGTGGCGATCAATGTTTAAATGGGGCGCGTCCAATCGCGATTGGTGTTTCGTAACTTTCTTCTGAACACTGGCTGGTTGTTTTTTCGATAATAGGGGGTATTTCCACACGCACAGGGCACCAACAACTGCCAGACCACCACCAACAACCCAACTCCAATTCACGAATTTGGGTTCAATCGGATTCGCCCAACTCCAACGGCGGTTGGTATTGGGTGAGTGTGCTTCCAATTCGTGAATTGGGGGTGTACTCAACTCTGTCTTCAGATGTTTTGCTGTCTCCGTCCCCGATTGCAACCCCAATCTCGATTGGAGTTTAGCCTCTCGAAGCTCGGCGAGTATTTTATCTTGTTTAACTTTTCGGGTGGCAACCGCCGCCCGCCCAGCTGCCTGTCTTTTGGGATTTTTTATATGCGGTATGTCATCCAGTGGCGGAGTAACACTCGGGTTCGATTGGGTTGGAGCAATCGGGTTCAACTCCGTCACTCTCGCGGGTGTGTCTTGTGTCATCATTTTCAGGGCTTATAGTTCGTGGGCATATATGTCCAAATTGACAGTGTTTACCCGTGGTCAACGTGGTTGTCAGCGGGGCTAAGTACATTCCAAACTTGTGATAAATTGAGCAGCAGGCTGTTCTAAGAGTGTGATCTATAAAAGGGTCAGTCTCTAGATCGTCAATCAATCCCGCGGTGTTTGGTATAGGGAGAAGTATACTAACGGCGGTTGCGTACAAATGAATAGCCGCCGATCTGAGAGTTTTTGTCATCTCCGCTCCCAATTTGGATTCGTATCGCGCATACATTTTATCGATCTCCACATCTGACATCTTATCCACCTGAAAAACTGAGAGAAGCAGTTGGTTGATCAGTCTTTAGCAAAAGCTTGGCGTGCTTAGTTTCTGAAAGCATCTGTCGAACCTCCAGGCGCTCCTCGTGTGTTGGGATAACGTCATTCTCTCGAAGACAGTCATCGAATGAGTCTCGGTCCTTGCAGTGAAAGAGGGCGACCCATTTCGTTTGCTCGCGCAGATCCTTGAGGACGGCGTTGTACTTTTGAGTGGATATCCATACGCTTTGCCTAGCATGGCGGCCAGAAAATGCGAGCTCGGAGAGCATGTCCTTCTTTTTGGTCATCGCCGCCTTGGCCGAGCAATCGTCAATCACGTATAGGGTGGGCTCACCCTGGAATCTTTGGTATAAACCACGCAACCAATCGTGAAGCCTATCACCGGGGTCAATAACGTATACCTCAGGGTCGGTCCATATCCACGTTCGCCGCTGATAAGTATCGTTGTGCCGCACAGTGGGACACAGGATCACAATGTGACGAAAGGCATCGCGGTAGGACTCCTCGAGCAAGTCGAGGATGAAAACCGTTTTTCCACATCCTGTCTGCCCACATATTATGGCAGAGTGGGCATCTCCAATCGTGAATTGGTATTGATTGCTAATTTTCTTAATTAATTCTTTAGAATTATCAAATTTATTAATTAATAAATCGTTAGAATGATTGCTAATTGTCTTAATTAATTCTTTAGAATTATCAAATTTATTAATTAATAAATCGTTAGATGATTTTTTTATTAAATCAATAGAGTGCTGAGACGTATCGGCCATCTTCGATGTTGAGTTGTGCGTCTGTAATTATATATAAGTACACGTTCAATGGCCCGGCTCCGTCCGCCTCTTTGGTTATCTGGATCGTCACACCCTCGCTAGCGTTCTCAACTTGGCGTCCACTGCCGTGTATTTGGTCGTCGTCGCTGGCTCGCATGTCTAGCCATAACGCGTATTTGGTATTCAGGAACTCCGCGAGGGAGACGGCCGAGAGATGCAGGTCTTTGGCAACCGCTGCAAACTCCGGAGAGCGCTTAGAGCCGGCAGCAAACTGCTTTCTTACTTCGTCCCACTGCTGGTGGGCGCGAAGACCCGCGCTGTAGAGTTGATTGGGAACTCCCTCGATCGTCACCTCTACCTTCGTGATTTTGGGGTTATAGAATTTGTCGGTTTTTCTAGCACCGAACGCGAACCGAGCATCCTCGAACAACATCATTATACCTTTCATCGAGCGAGCGGGTACGTTGACGTTAATATTCCACAATGTGTCGCCTTTGTCTTTCGTCATCTTGCGATGGCGAAGAACTCGGTCGTAAAGTATGGCAACGCGCCCGGCGTACTGGGTTCTGATCAATCGCGCGAGTTCGGGCATCGTGACCATGTCGTACTCCAGCGAAACATTATCGATCGTATACGTCGATAACAGGTCGCTGGTTATGAGAACTCGGCCGTAGTCGTTGAACGTTAGTTCGTATTCGAGGCGGTCAGCCAAAGCGCTCTGATAGTAGGGCATGTGACTCTCCAGCAACTCAAAGTCGAGCGGGATGTAGAAGCGGTTGCTGTAGCGCCCGCGACCGCATTGTCACTCGCGTTGTTATCTACCTTGTTACCAGCCCCGATTCTAAGTTTGGTTACGTTCTTATTTTTGCTGGTGTCAATACCCTGATAGACAGCGTTTTCGCGCTCTTGCACCGTCTTCCATAGGTCCTGATAACAATGGTAGACGTCGCTGTCGTCGATCGACATCACCTCATTACCAGAAATCTTTATCATGGTCTTCTTGACGATGGCGCGACCAAGGTTCTGAACGACGGTTCGGTCCTCGTCCGTCGACGTAAGCGAAATAGTGAAAGCGAGGCGAACAGTACCCGGCACAATGACGTCGTTAGCTCCGAGGTTGGGGAAGCGGACCAAGAGCTGCTGGTTCTGGTCGATCGTCGATGGGTTGTTCGTAATAACGACACTCTGTCTCACGCCTTTTGCCCCGAGGGGCTCACGCAGTCTGCGGTATGGATTGAGTTTGCGACAGTATTGACTCGAAGACATAATTTAGTGAATCTATATTAAACCCGTATGGTTTTGTCTTTAATACATAATTAATTTTAAGAAATTAATATGGCTGATTACAATATTGACATGGATGAAATCGGCAGAGACGATTTCCGCGATGCGGATGAGGATGATTATGACATAGATGATTATAATGACGAAACGCCCTTGATACAGCCTCCAGTTCCAATCCAATCGGGGGAATTAGGTGGCGCTACTACTAGTCAAAGTCGGGAATTACTCGAGGGGGCTGTAAACGACTACTACAACAGTTTGTCAGAAAAAGGTCTGGTCCCATCTGTCGGTCGCGACTACTCCAAGTTCAAATTTGATCTGAACGGTAGATTGCGACTAAAAGCGGCACCAAATCTCCCAATAGTCAACACGATGACCGGTAAACCCCTAACACTGAGCACCGTTGCAGGAAACCGGGGCGGTGGTGAAATCATAAGGAGCGAACTAGGATTCCCAGATTGGAAGAGGGGTAAAACAATTATGCCTACCCGCGCTGTAGAGGCCCTACAGTCTACCGACGAAACGATGGCGAAAACGGCCTCCGCGATAGAAACGGTCGAGCTCAGCGATGTCCCTCGAGTAGCCACCGACGCTATTAACACGATGGAGACCACGTTCAGAGAAAACGAAATACTCAACGATGACCCACCGTTACCTCTTCGCGAACTCCGGGGCCTCGATAAGGCTCTACAAACGGTCCGGGGCGAACTGGTCCTTAACCTCGCCAAACTCTCGTCGCTGGATGAACATATCGCGCTAGAAGAAAGAAAACTGGAGGAAGCTGGTGGTGATAGAGAATCTACCGAGCGGATCAACAAACGCTTGCGGTCGTTGCGGGATGAAAGAGCAGCTCGTTTGGAGGCTGCCTCGACTAACCGTGAGACACTCCGCACCCAAATAAGTCGGATCCGCGAAACAATCTCGAGGAGACGATACTCGGTGAGCGTACGACAATCGGTGAGCGTCTTCGCACTCTATTCAGAGAACAGGGCATCACGATAGCAAGCATCCTCGTTGCTATCAGCATGACTATATCGACCATAGTTCTAGCTTTCACTGGTGGTGCGGCGCCACCACCCGCGCCAGCACCCACACCACCACCACCCGCGCCATCAGGCGGAGCCAAGGAGTGGGTAAAAAAACAACTAAAAGCCCTCGCCAGTCTCCTGGCTAAATTAGCCGAAAAGGCGGCTGCCGCACTACCTGGACTGATCGGAAGTATCGTTTCTTACTTGCTATCTATATTATCAAAAACGGCCGGATGGCTAGCCAAAAATACTTGGGCTTTAATAGTGGCAATCGCCGGTCTCCTACTATTCTTCGCCAGAGAGTTCCTAAAACCAAAGCGCAAATAATCCGATCGACACGAGGGCGACGACGAGCCCTAATTTCTCCTCCTCGTGTGTTGTGCTTCCAATTTCACCCAATCTGTGATTGATTGGTGTTTCTCCAATCCCGATTGGTCTGTTGATGGAACTCGATGGTGCATCCAATTTACTAATTGGGGGTACTGGGTTCGATTGTGTTGAGGGATGTGTATCCATTTTTGTGTTTTGGGCGTTTTATGAAATCGGTTCCCTCAACACTGTTGAACCCGATCGTGTTGGGGGTGCGCTTGATGATATCCGTGTTCACGTTACCGTTGTGACCGATTTTTTGATTGGCGGTGGCGATTACGATCTGATTATTGTAACCATCAACCGGGTCGTCTCGTAGTATCATATTGCTCGGCGCCATATAAAGACCTATTCCAAATACATAGTCCACTGGGGTGCTGGCAGTCTGCAAAACGTCTTGATAATTCTTGATCGCCTTCTCCAGGTCCACCTTAGCTGAGATGGCGTCCTCAACAAGTACCAAGAACTGTTTTTGCGCGTCAAACGCCGTTCCGAATCCTATTATAGAACTGCGAGTTTGTTTTTGTGCACCTAGTATAGCCCACACATATGTACGAATGGAGTCGTTGAGGCGAGTAACCCCGGCCTGAGTAAATCCAGTGCTTTTATCTAATATAAATGTACTCCATGCTATTCCAACTTTAGATGGTTGGTATAGTGAAGCCGGATATGTTTGGTAGTAGGTTTTATCTGAGAACATATCAAGAAAAAAACTTGGTCTTTTATGTATTAGGAAACTTGACGTGTACCTCATAGTACTGCTATCGAATGTGCCATCAACAACTTTTACATCATTTCCAGCTTCTTCAAAAAAGGGGTCGCCCATTGAATCGTTCTTGGTGTAAACTTTTTGTTTCCAATCACGGTTTGGGTCCACACCAAATTCGTCACATATCCGTTCGAACTCCTTACGGTTGTATGTGTTGGAAATGGGATTCCACCCGTCGTCTTGAGGTAGTGGAACACGTAATTCTTTCAAAATCCTTCTAATAGTATAATAAACATGAAAGTTGTATAAGCTACTGCCTCATCATGCTGTTACTTGGTTTTATGTGGTCTCCGAAAGATACACCACACCCAGTTGTGGCACACCACACGGCAAAATTTAGTTGGTTCTGCAGAACTGCAGTTGCCCGCCATCTGTTTACCCCATCCACCGTACTAATCTTGGTCACCCTATATTTCTCAAATATGTTAGTGAAATTTGTGTCGAAACCCATGCCCAAACTAACTCTTATTTTAGGGTGCACAAGCCAACCAATGGTGTTCTTTTGAGCGTATACACCACCAACTTTATACTTTGCATTAGAGTTAAAGCTAAATGCTTTTGTATCCATTGAAAGATATTATTATGTTTGCTACTATCACTAATGTTCAAAAAGGGAGTTGTGAACTTCAAAAATTAATAGACAACTGCTGCGGACAACGCCGGGTAGGCCTTAGATCAATCACCTTCACGGTTGGATGGCAGAATGTGGGGAAGAGCGAAGGGTTTTACTATGTGAAGGATGGACAACAATTAGGTGTAAAGCTGCCTCACGGACTGTGGGGAATAAGACAGCTCAAAGATTTTGTCAACTCAGAGCTTGACGGTATAATCAACCTCACAGTATCGAATGCTACCGGGCTTGCAACAATGACCATCAGCAGTGATAATAAGGTAGTGGTCTCCCCGGGGTTGGGTATTCAACTCGGTTTTAGAGAGACATACTCCTCAAAACTAAAGGAGTGTTATACCCCGGGTGAGTACGTCGGTGATAATCCATGGACTTCACCTTCACGAAAACTCTCAGGGTGCAACGGATCGGGTGAACACATCGTACAACACGGTAGACGGATCCCCCAGCACATTACTGAAAACCGTGCCCGCCAGCGACTGTTTCTATGGTGAGACCCTGACCTTAGACTTCCCACACCCCGAGATGAAAGTTTTGGAATCGGGACACATCCACGAGTTGAAGATTTCTATTCTCGATGATAAAGGGAGAGAGTTGAAGAACGATTACCCGATTTCGGTCGTCCTAGAAATTTCAAATTAATTAATTTTAAGAAAATTATTTAGAATTAAACGCATGTTCGTAATATATATTATCAACATTATTGAAAATGAGTATATACGGACCAGGCAGTTCTTCCGATTGGGTGACAAATTCAAAGAATTTGGAACCGGCAGAAGGGGGATTCATCCCGACAGAGGGCGACTTTTTAACTACCCAAAAAACAAAAGCCTTGATCAATAGAACTATATCGAGGGCCACGGACGAGATTCACAAGAGTCTACTGTCACAACTTAGAGAATATGCCCTGGCTGTGAATACACAAAGTCGTGAAGAAACGCATACGGAACTAAACGAACTAGGTGAAAAAATAACCAAATTTCGAAAAGAGGCCAGGTTGGGGCTTGATAAAGTCCGAGAAGACCACCAGGCAGACCTTAAGGAGGCTTATGATGCGTTGCGCTTAGAGGACTCTCTCACCAGAGAAGCGACACTTACTGAATTAGACGGTAAAATAATCGATTTTCGAAAGGAGACCCGAACGAATATTGAGAAAGATCAGGCGGCTTTTAAGGTGTTGCGCTCAGAGGACTCTCTCATCAGAGAAACTGAACTAAATAAACGAACTAGGTAAAAAAATAACCAAATTTCGAAAGAGAGCAGGTCGGATATTGATAAAGTCCGGGCCGACCGCCAGGCGGCCCTTACGTTGCGCTTAGAGGACTCTCTCATCAGAGATGCGGCATTTACCGAACTAGGTAAAAAAATAACCAAATTTCAAAAAGAGGCCACGTCGGGTATTGAGAAAGTACGAGAAGACCACCAGGCGGACCTTACGAAGGCTTATGAGGTGTTGCGCTCAGAGGACTCTCTCAACAGAGAAGCGGCACTTACTGACATATACGAAAAAATAACCGAATTTCGAAAGGAGGCCCGGTTGGGTATTCATAAAGTCCGAGCAGACCGCCAGGCGGACCTTGCGAAGGCTTATGAGGTGTTGCGCTCAGAGGACTCTCTCATCAGAGAAGCGGCGGTTGCTAAACTAGACGGAAAAATAACCGAATTTCAAAAAGAGGCCCGGTCCGGGTGTTGAGAAAGCCCTAGAAGGCCACCAGGCGACCATTACGGAGGCTTATGATGCGTTGCGCTTAGAGGACTCTCTCAGCAGAGAAGCGGCACTTACCGAACTAGACGGAAAGATAACCGAAATTTCCGATAAACTGAAACATGATCGTATAGCCGCGACCAAAGCTCTTGAGGAGGCCTCTTATAAGATTCGTACTGAGGCATATAATGCAAACAAGGCGCTTGCCGGAATAGTGAAAACAATGAAAACGCCAAAACGTGTCATAACAGTTTGGGCTGAGAAGCGGGGCCCATTGATTGAGGGGAACTATGAATATTCGTTCGGTGACAAAGCGAGTAATAAATATGGGGGATACACTATGACAGCCGCGGGTGAAGTTATCCAAATGGCGGTCTGCTCGGTTAATGCTAATGGTAAACCTGTGGGCGCGGTCGCGATAAATATTGTAGTAGATGGGGAAGAACGGGGGGGTGGAGTCACTAAAATCTCTGGAGATAGTTCGACGATTGTTTCGTTCGCCGGTAATGATCGAATTAGACTTTCCCAAAGTAGTGTTATTAACTTTGTTACGAAAATCGGTGACTCAGAGAGTTCTTCCACTATTGTCTCGTTGTTAATTGAACTTATTTTATAAATACTAATATATTGAAATAAATTTGTAAAATTTAAATATGAACGAATCAACGCTTCCAATTGTCAATACCACTCCATCAACACTGTGTACAATTAACGAAAGAAGTTCAGATTTTAGGTTGAATAATATCGTCGCTATGCAGGATATTTTAGTTAGAGAATATACAAATAGAAAAAGAAACGCTAAAAAATATAGGCGCGCGGTGAACATGGCTGAAGTATCTAGCACGGCTCTGGCGAGTGTTTCTGTGTTGTGTGGGGCGGGGACAGCTGCAACTATATCCACCATTATAACGGTTCCCGTAGCGGGGATTTTATGTGCGGTGTCGGCCGTTTCTGGGTTGTTGTGTATGGTAATTAGGGCGTCGGGTGGAAAACTCGAGAAAATGTAGAAAACATGATAGAATATCCGTTCTCGCCAGGTCTAAGAAAAATAGCATCGACGTTATGGTGTCCAAAGCGTTGGCCGATAAGAAAATATCAAATTTAGAGTTTGAATCCGTGGTGGAAGAAATGCGGAGATATGAAAAATTAAAAAATGATATAAGAATCAAGGCACGCGCCACCGTGCCCAAGATTGAGTGTACTGATTGGGATAAATTTAGGGAAAAACTTGGAGATAAAGTCGGAAGAAATGTTACAGCACCATTGTGATATTTTATAAAATAATTAATTTTATAATTAATTTAAAGAAAATTATAAAATTAATTATAAAATTAATTATATTGGTGCATTAAACAATTTATTAATAAATTTTAGGAAAATTATTAACAATTTAAAAAGAAAAAAAAAGAAAAAAAGTTTTAGGTTCCACCGAGGCTCGAACTCGCGCCAGCAAAACCCTTCTGGGTCCACCCCGCTAAGCCTTCGCTTAAATTTCTTCTATTTTTTTATTTTTTCGGCTTAGCGAGGTGTGTTGCACTCACATCTCCTCCACCCCATCATTGGACCGATGCCGCGGACCCCACCTCATCGTTACCTCATCGTTACCTCCATCCGCTATAATGTGCAGAGCGGCCAGAGTGAATTATATGTGGCGAAACTTATCTCACTGTTGAGATATTAATGTCGGCGTCCCGACACCAAACTGTGTTTATTTCTCGTATATAAACTTAACAATCGATAGCCTGTTTACATACCATCGATAAGGCTATTAATAGCCGTGTGTGTAATATATATTACAGTGTGTTTATAAACTGTGTACACCACCTGTGTAAATCGATAGCCCGTTTACATACCATCGATAAGGCTATAAATAGCCGTGTGTGTAGTATATATTATAGTGTGTTTATGTTTCATCCCGGAAGACGTAATCGTGTAATCTCTCTATAAAATGGACACTTAATATACGTGTAAGGTAGGACACATAATTTGCGTGTTTATAACACGTTTAAGTGAAACATTGTCGTCTGCTTGGTGTTGTGATTACAATATAAATTTATAAGCGATATCGTAGAAATGTACGTTCGTAAACGAATCGTTGGGTTTTAAAATTTGTGTATAATACGCCTTAGTTTCATATCCGATACGCATTATCTGTCTTAATGTTCGTATTTGCCTCTTGTATAGTTGACATAATTGCCGGTATAATATTGGAAATGTAACGTTTTTATCGGAGCGTAATAAATTACGCTGGTATTTCATATATTCGATATCGCCTAGTGTTCTCATTTTATAGAATTTATATACAGGATTATAACCCCCGTATTCTTCGTAAACTTCTTCAACACAGTCATTAAAAATTTTCAATTCAAATTGTATTGTATTATCCATTTTCTCTAATAATATTGGTACTCGTTTTTTCTGTTCAATTGGACGTGAAAAAAAAACATGATGTATTTATGACACCAATATATACTTTCAAAAGTCAATTACCAATATAATTGGGACTCCCTCTTTTCAAAATTATTTTCTCCAAAAATTCATAAATTTGCTGTCGGGAGACCCAATTTTCCTCGTTAACCAATTTTTTGATTTTCGGGGGTGGTAGGGGTATTATAGAGGGTTATAAATGATACCACGGTAGGTGGTATCATTTTGACTCCCTTACTACTACTTCTTTTAAAACATCTCAACCACCACTGTGCCCGTGTCATGTGTTTATCATGATTTATTGCGTGGCTCCATGTGTCTCCTTTGTATACACTGTTCTCTATTTAAGTAAAGCAGGCTGATTTGCTAGATAATGATCTATACTGTTTATCAGAAGCATGACGGGTATTTCACTGACCGGCGACCACTGCATTCCTTGATCGCACAGTTCGCACTATTGGCGACCAATAATGATCTAAATCAGCCTGAGCATTCGCACAGTCTGATTTAGATCATCATTGGTCGCCAAGCCATAAATCTAATTTTCAAAGTCACACGTGTTGTGTTTTCAATTGAGCAGTATTCAACCCGTCTACTGGAGAAGTGATGGGCAGTGTGCCCGACATGGGAGCCAGTGATACAGCCATGGCAGTAAAGGCAGCTTCCGAGGCGTACACGTCGTGGAAGAAAACAACTGTCAAGGTAGGAGTCAGATTATAGAGGCAATGGAACACGGAGGAAGATGGAGATACAACGGCATAAAGAGCCACATATTAACCAGCCAGTCACCACACACAAAACGCATTTAACTGCGTAGCATAAAAGTAACATAAGCCATACAAGGCATCCAAGAAGAATTATAAATAAGAAAAAAAACACTAAACGCACCAATGTGCCCTACAAGGAAGACTAACATGAACATGAATGTACACGAGCTTTTAAGCCATCGACGGTAATAGCTAGTATCTCTCTACAAACGAGCATGATTATTGCATGAGCATTTGAGCATGATTATATACGGTACACAATTTTAGTTAGAATACTGAATTATGTAATATGAGAGCACATACATTGATGGTCATGGTTTTTGTGGCCATTTTGAAATGTGTTGCAATACATGTGTGAAAACGCATTTAGCTATAAATATCATGAATATGTTGACGTATATTTTCATTCACTCAGGAAAGAAGTACTTTGTTGAAGCAGCTGCATCGACTGATGATGGAAAATAAAGACGAGCTTGCAAAGTTGATTACATCAGAAAATGTACGTGTACTTGATTTATCTTACAACATTGTTAACAAATCTGCAACATAAGTGTTTCTGTCCAAATTAAGAGAGCAAATAGTAATATATGTAGATCCACACTTTTACCTTAGCATCAAATATAGTCAACAACCAACGGAATAGCCACACCCCACCCGTGGCTATGGCCCTGCGTCGCACTATTGACAATTCACTCAGTAAAACACGAACAACTTTTGATTCGTATTGAACTACTGGAGTGCGTAGTAATCTAAATACCAATGACGCATATCACCGTCTTAAGCGAACACGATGTAAAACGGCACATACTTACATGGAATACCACAATATACTAATCTATGAACTGATACATGCTATGTTTAGGGCAAACCACTGTCAGAAGCTGTCGGAGAGATCGTGTATGGGGCATCATTCTGCGAGTGGTATGCAGAAGAGGCAAGGCGCACGATAGGGGTGATAATTCCCAGCCCGACACCGAGTAAACGCCTTCTCATACTCAAGCAGCCCGTTGGCGTGTGTGGTATGATCACCCCGGTAAGTAGTGGACCCACAAGAAGGGAAGTTTTCATTGTAAACAATTTGAAAGTTGTCATTTGTGGATGTGACTGGAGAAATGGGACTTATGAGATTTGTGACCAGCGTAGCTCCTGATTAATTAGCACATGCCTGATAACGTTTAATATTGCTTGTTAGAAGCATGACGAGTGTTTCACTGATGGAATGGCGAACAGTGCAGATCCTGATCAGACTGTGCGGATGCATAGACTGGTCTGGATCTACACTGGTCGCATAACCCATAAGCCCCATTCCCACAGTCTCAGCTACATTTTACTGTTTGTTCGCAGTTGTATGAATTAAGCAATCGTTGGACATACATAAATAGAAATGGTACAAAATAATCATTTTTAAATGTCATTAGTTTAAAAACAAAATAGTGATGTCCTCTTTATAGCGTACACCATATTCTATGTTGTGCCTGGATCCGCAACTGGTTACGTTCATGTTACCGATCGCGGTAATTGGGGTATAAATTGTAAGACATACAATTTCTTTCTGTGTTTATCAATGCGGTCATTGACGCTATTAACGCTAACTACAATTTACATCGGCTGGTAAATTATTCCAAGCCATTATTGTTCTGTGTGAGAAATGGGTTTTGCGTATGTCGAACCTGCTATAATATATTCAAGTAGAGCCTGTGCATCTCACCCCGAGTGAACTCGCACTGACGCCGTCATTTCACACTTTCAGTGGAACTTCCCTAACGCGATGATAACGCGGAAGGCGTGCGCGGCGCTGGCAGCCGGGTGTACGGTGGTGGTGAAGCCGTCTGAGGAGACGCCGCTGTCAGCTCTGGCAATTTGCGATGTTAGTAATTAACGTCAGTATAACAGAGCATAATTGTTTTGCTACCAGTGTAGATCCAGATCAGCATGTGCATCTCTGCACTGTTTACTATTCCGTCAATGAAAACTCCTGTCGTGCTTCTAACAAACAATACATATCGTTGTCAGGCTACAGGGCTGTGTTACAAATGTCACTGAGTACGAAGTTGTGCTGAGAAAACCAGCATAAAGTCCGATTGGGTACAGAGACGTATTTGTATCAAATACAGTACAATGTCGCACGCTGTGAGTAATACAGAAGGCAATACACCATAGAAAAACCGAAGTTCCTGATAAATAATGAAACAATCCAATCACAATACAAATAGCATGGTGCCAGCCGCACACCACAATTAGCGTTACATGGTCCCACGCTGAAAAATACAACACGGAGAATTTTGAGTACATTAGAGTAAAAGCGCCAGCAAATGTAAGCAAATGCAAATAGAACCCAAATTAAAACAACTATGACGACAATGGAACTGACATGGTATAGCCCCCACTGGTGGGTAAAAACCAAAAGCTTAAATGTTGCACCATAAAAGACACAGAACCTATGTAACGTTAGTATCTCATTCTGTATATAAGAGAGCTGCTAATTGTGGCTGTAAATGAAGAAGTCTAATCAGGATCTGAACGGTTCGCCATGTCTATCAATGAAACTCCTATCGTGCTTCTAACAAACAATACAGATCGTTATCACGTTACATGGGTGATTTAATCTGGAGCATCACTGGTCATAAATCCCATACGCCCCATTTCTCCATTCACAACCACAATTATGTCTGTCTCCAGCTTGCAGAAAAGGCAGGCTTTCCGGCGGGAGTATTCAACGTTATCACGTGTTCCCGGGGCAAGTCGTCTGCCGTGGGCAAAGTTCTATGTGAAAGTCCACTGGTATCTTTGATCTCGTTTACAGGATCCTCAGCCACAGGAAAGGTAATATAAGTAAAGGTACCCAGTTGTTGCCGTAGATGTTATCTTTGTAACAGTACGGTGTACTGTCGAGAATAACTGTCGTGGATTTATCAATATTCTCATGCATTTTTGTCGCGCCTGCTTTAGCAGAGGCGCGACTATAGTCGGCGCTTTTTCCGTCGTCCGCGTCGTCCGCATCGTCGTCGTCGTCCGCGTCGTCCGGTTTTTTGTAAGGCAAATGCGTTAAAGTTATTGTTTTTTCACAATATCTCTTTAACCCCTTGCCAGACTTTCATAATAGTTCACATCAATGTTTGTCTAGGGATGATGCTTCAATACGCACACCCCCACATCCAAATTCTGAAGGTCAATGTCATTTATTTACTTGTAATGTTCACCGGTTTTGTAACAGAACTGCGTTAAAGTTATTGTTTTTTCACAATATCTCTTTAACCCCTTGCCAGACTTTGATAATATTTCACATCACTCTATGTCGTGGGATGATGCTTCATTACGCACACCCCCACATCCAAATTCCCAAGGTCAATGTCATTTACATGTATTTACTTTTAATTTTCACCGGTTTTGTAACAGAAATGCGTTAAAGTTATTGTTTTTTCACAATATCTCTTTAACCCCTTGCCAGACTTTGATAATATTTCACATCAATGTTTGTCTAGGGATGATGCTTCATTACGCATACCCCCACATCCAAATTCTGAAGGTCAATGTCATTTATTTACTTGTAATGTTCACCGGTTTTGTAACAGAAATGCGTTAAAGTTATTGTTTTTTCACAATATCTCTTTAAACTCTTGCCAGACTTTGATAATATTTCACATCAATGTTTGTCTACGGATGATGCTTCATTATGCACACCCCCACATCCAAATTCTCAAGGTCAATGTTATTTATTTAAATGTAATGTTCACCGGTTTTGTAACAGAAATGCGTTAAATTTATTGGGTTTTTTTCACAATATCTCTTTAACCCCTTGCCAGACTTTAATAATATTTCACATCAATCTTTGTCTAGGGATGATGCTTCATTACGCACACCCACATCCAAATTATCAAGGTCAATGTCATTTATTTACTTGTAATGTTCACCGGTTTTGTAACAGAAATGCGTTATTGTTTTTTCACAATATCTCTTTACCCCTTGCCAGACTTTCATAATATTTCACATCAATGTTTATCTATGGATGATGCTTCATTACGCACACCCCCACATCCAAATTATCAAGGTCAAGGTCATTTATTTACTTTTAATGTTCACCGGTTTTTGTAACAGAAATGCGTTATTGTTTTTTCACAATATATCTGTAACCCCTTGCCAGACTTTGATAATATTTCACATCAATGTTTGTCTAGGGATGATGCTTCATTACGCATACCACCACATCCAAATTCTCAAGGTCAAGGTCAAGGTCATTTATTTACTTTTAATGTTCACCGGTTTTGTAACAGAAATGCGTTAAAGTTATTGTTTTTTCACAATATCTCTGTAACCCCTTGCCAGACTTTGATAATATTTCACATCAATCTTTGTCTACGGATGATGCTTCATTATGCACACCCCCACATCCAAATTGTCAAGGTCAATGTCATGTATTTACTTGTAATGTTCACGGTTAAATGCCTCGGCAAGCGATACCGCTTCGGTGGCGGAATTCTTGTCTACAGTTCTTGGCAATCGGTAGAATATGAACGCAGCAGAATTATTAACGAGTAGGTAAGGTAGGTAATTGTACGATGTCGATCTGCTATGGATTTGTCATAGTGACTAACATCTACATTCATGGAATTAAGTGTTATTCCAAATGTTCTTGGCAAGCAGTGTATACATGGAATTTGAACGCTGCAGCAGTATACACACGCGGTAATAGCATACTCTTGCTTTTCATGACCAAAAATGACAGTTCATTAGTTTCATACGAACGTTCTCAATTCGAGATTTCAGTTTATAAAATGAGTGAGCAAATTAAAATCACGTAACAAACGTGCAAAACAAATTGTATAGTACATGTATAGTATATTTTATATCAAATGTATCATGTTCGACTGTGAAATACATGTAGTAGTAATACCTGTGTAAGCCTTAGAACCCCTGTGTGCGTTTCCTGTCTTAACATAATCAATTTACGAATGCCATTAGCCTACCATTCTTGGCATAGGTTCTGTTGCACCAGTCAGCGGACACTGTGAAAAGGTGCTGCATGGAGCTGGGAGGCAACGCCCCGTTCCTCGTGTTTGACAGTGCCAACGTCGACCAGGCAGTGAGGGGAGCGATCAGTTCCAAATTTCGGTGCACAGGACAGGTATATTAATACATATACTGCTTGTCGTTAATAACTGTTAATAACTCGAAAAACAATTTGACTTGGCGGACGTGTTAAACATATAAAAAATTAGCTGATACTAAGATAAACAAATTTATGATATTTCAATGCACTATCGCCAGTAATATAAGACATGTATCATTCATATACGAACACAAAATTAATGATGTAGTACATTTCCACGCTACGACATGTATTTGCAATACTGTTTGCATCTTGCCTTACACGTCTGAAACAATCACATCACGTATGCATATTCGGTTATGACCTAATGTTGATGCCAGCATTTGTCAATTGAACAACCGCAATAAAGCTGCACTTGTAGTGTATTTGTTCAAAGTAGTAGTAAGCATGCATGGCACAACACAATTTCATACATTGTTTCAACAACAAATTCATTGTACTCACAGCCGAATTTGAGCATTACAATTCCGAGGATACACATGCAATGTTACTACATAGTAGCATGATACACATGATATGCTACAACTGAGTAGTATGGCAGTACCGTTCAGTTGTAACACTATAACACTATATTTGTACTAGGTTATTAAAACCGAATAATCAACGTATATCTTGCCTGGTAGCTGTGTTCGTGAGTGACTATCTTGAATACTATTGTGTCTCATGTTCTGGTGTCCAATCATATCTTATAATTCCAGACATGTGTTTGTGTGCCAACCGATTTTTGGTACAGGAGGGAGTGTATGACATGTTCGTAGCTAAGCTGGCTGCCGCCATCCAGACCGAGCTGAAGATGGGGGATGGCATGTACAGCGGTATCAACCAGGGACCCCTCATAAACAGGAAGGCAGTGGACAAGGTAATGCTCATGTGTGGCTATGACTGGCGAATTGAGGATATTGGGATGTATGACCAGTACGTGTAGCTCCTGGTCAAATAGCACACTCATGTGATCTGGATCTACACTGGTCGCAAGCCACATAAGCCTCATTTCTCCAGTCACAGCCAAATGTAATCACTGGGGTTGTCAAAATAATGATTTGGTCAGTGTAAACTAATTATCACATGGTGCAATTTCGTACAGACAAACAATTTTACTCGTGTCAAATTACCTATAACCAAAATCATTCATTTTCTGTTCATGTACGCTAGAAAGCGGATTTCTTTTGTTCAAGCAAATGTTTTGAATGTATTGAAATCAATAAAGATGTAAATCTTCATTAAAATATAACTTTATTTAAATTCAGGTTATATGAAAAGAACGGTAATTAAAATAGTTGGTACTTAGACATGATTGATGTTGTAACTAACTGTATTCACATTTCTGTAATATGGATGGCATGACACATACAATTGAATAAAAACATACTGTTTTTTTTGTCTACTAGTTTTGACAGTCGTTAGTTTTTTGTGCTAAATTTGTTCATAGTCAGTTCTCGATATTAGTTGCTTATATATTATACAATGTTTCCACAGATGGTCAACTTTGTGCGGGATGCGGTAAAGAAAGGGGCAGATGTTGTTTGTGGAGGGAAAAGAATTTCACTAGGAGAAAATTATTTCGAGCCTACACTTCTGAAAGATGTATCCGTGGATATGCTGTGTGCTAAAGAGGAAATATTTGGTCCACTTGCTGGGATAATGAAGTGAGTCTGTTTCTTTTGTAATTGCATATATATGCTAAACCAGAAAATGATAAGGTTGTATGTACCCGTCATAACCAACGTACAGTTGAATAAATAATTCAGCACATTATGGTATACACATATAATACTGTGTACATGTATATATTTAGATGTGTATTTTGTTATACATGTATACATAATTAATGTACACATGTATATGTTATTATCCACTAGACTTATATATTGATATTATAATTACTATAAACGAAATACAAATTAGATTATGTAATGCATTATTTATATTATGCTAGATTCAAGACAGAAGAAGAGGCGTTGCGAATAGCGAATGGTGTATCTGCAGGACTAGCAGGTATTGATTCATAACTACATGTGCAACACCATTATCTGCTGCATATACATAAGCAAGTTTGCTAATGTTTATTAAGGAAATAATTATATATTCCCACTGTACATATGTCATCAGTTGTGACTGTAACTGGGATATTGTTTTAATAGTAGCATACAAATGGATTGAACAGCAAACGCAATGAAGCCTTATTATTCCGCAATCGGCGCATGAAGTTATGTATTATATGTTGGGCATTGGACACGAATAGCTATCCGTATTCGGTTATATACGTGAGCATATACTATGATTATACTTATGAAACATACACATATAGTCTGCGTTGCTAACATGGTTTCCATGATCACCCTCATTGAACGATGTCGATCTCTTGACTTTGTTCTATAATTCTCAGCTCACATCAGCATAGTCCAGTGCAGTCTTGACCTGTAGAATATCTCCCGTGCGTTCTTACAGTGATATTAATATTTTCACAATCGTTGGTGGTCGTTGAGCACAGCTGTCATTCGATATAGTTTACGTCTTTGTTTATCTGTTTCACTTATGCCGCTGCTAATAGACGTTTGTGTCATGGACTGTGACAACGCACAGTCTTTGACACAATTGAACAAAACAATAAGTACAATAAAGCAAGACTTGTAATGTGTATTCTTCTGGTAGTCGTGCTAGGCAGTTATCATGGTTCTCTTTGATATTTCTTATGTTACGGTAATACCTGGTGTTTTCTCTCATTGACAGGCTACGTCTTTACTCAAGATTTGAGTCAAATGTGGCGTGTAGCGGAGGACCTGGACTATGGAATGGTTGGCGTGAATGAAGGGATGTTGGCCTCTGCAGAGACACCGCATGGTGGCATTAAAGAGTCGGGACTGGGCAGAGAAGGTGGAACTTATGGGATAGAGGAATATTTAGAAGTTAAATACATGTGTATAGGCGGAGTCTGAAGAAATTAAACACTAATTAGTACCTGTACATTCATTCAGTCTGGTAATTTTATTTTCTATCTGTCTTTATTTTCCGCAAAAGAAAATGAAAAAGGAGGAAATCATGTTACCGGATGTTATCGCATAAAACTACCTACATACTTGGTGTCGCCAAGAAATAACGTGTATATTAATGTTTGACATACTTATTAAGTACATGTATAGCACACATTCTTTTCACGAATCTATCAAATGTATTCTCCTATATGAAAGGAACTGCGTATGTTATTCCTGTGTATTTGTTTTCAAATTGATGTAAACAAATGTTACTCCGATTTCGGATTGTAATATAATGTTTAATGCTGAACTTCTATTTATACCATATTGTTTGTTAGCTGTACTAATTACTCATGTGTGTGGATATTTTATTGTATTTAAACTGTTTATTGTTCAACTCCAATAACAGGGTATGGGATCACGTGGTTTCCCATCGTTTCCGAACAACATTTTCATCTTTGACGTTATTTTATAGTAGATATTCATTAAAATCTTTCCAACAAACGGCCGGGTTTGATTATATATAGCGCACCAAAGACGATGACTTAATTATGTGATTTATGGTTGTTCTTTACAAAACCTTATAACTTTCACGAAGATTTGAGTAGCGTTTATTTCTTACATCCACACGTGCTCTAAATTTTTACTTACATTGACGGTAACCGATTTTTCGTTAAAACGAGTATTCTGAGATTATTGTAAACTGTACATTAAATGGCCAACAGTTTCGGATTTGATACGCTTTGTTTCGTAAAGACATCCGTTATTCCGTTAGAAATATAAAGGAAATCCACTGTAACCATATCAAAAACATGACGTCACGCCGTTCGGAAACAACGTGATTTAACACCCTGAATAATAGTTTTCATTTTTTTAGATCCTTTTTATTCCTCATTTTGAAAATCAAAGAGTACGTTGAAGTTGTTTGGAGTATATTGTACGTATTCCCATATTGTAAAGTTAGTGATAAGTATTCAGATACAATAAAGTGGTAAATGTAAACACACCAGTTCGGATGCCAATGCTCAGTTTTATGGGACGCCGTCTTTGGACTTTAATAGCACTCCGAATAGATGATGTCGCAAAGTTCTATTAAAGTCTAAATGTGCGCCCAATATAGCTTGAGCTTAATTGAGGGGAGGCATATATGTCCACCACTCCACTACGTTTTGAACGTGTATGAAGTTATCAATGCGTATTTGTGGATATATGATGCGTTGCAAACACGTTTAGAAGCTGGTGTTATCCATAATATTATATCAGTGTCTTCTCATGGTATGCCTACGCACCACTCCACTCCATCCCAGCCAGCCAAGGCGGAAGAGGCATTGATAGGCAGGCATATTATACCCTGAAATGTCTGATTATTAAAACTGTGTCGTCTGTCGTTTACTTTTTTTATTTTCTGTTTTTTCTCGATGAAAACATGTTTGACAACGCCTGAGAATATGTTGGCTAATCAGGGTTGGCAATTTCCCGGGAAATAAGAGTATTTCCCAGAACGGCGGGAAATACCGGGAAATACTGGGAAATACCGGGAAATACCGGGAAATATGAATCTTGGTGGTCTTTTTCATTCCAAAATGTGAAGATGAGTCTCTGTATTCCCCTATATCTACTATGGTTTATATCTGTGTAGACTGATAAGCCTACAGGTAAAACATTCGGCAATAAAAAAAGAAATAATAAGTTTATTTAGAGAAAAAAACATACTTATTTTCTAGACAATATTTTTCCTTATATACAAGTCTATGTAGTATTTGCCAACTGTCTATTTTATTGTATATGAGAACACCCCTCATTACTATAGTAACCTGCCACTAATAAAAGCTGCTTTTAGAATTTTGAGAACATCCCTGTTGATAACAGGGATAATCCATGTACAGTGTAAGTGTAATTGTTTTACAACTTGACATGACCATATACAGATCACCTGGGTTCTTATTATACAGTATGACACAAAAGGTGTGAGAGAAGGCTGACGATTAACAGCCTGTTGTCATAGTCTGATGGTTTATTAAAGTATATTAAAGTCTCATCAATGTTCATGCAAATAAGTACTAGTAGACATTAGTAGGCTTTTGGGTAATTTTAACGATTTTAGGTACCGTATCTCCTACGTACCATCGTGGTCCATAGTCTTCACGTTAAATAAATGTCATAATAATAATGCAAATAAATAATACAAATGCAAAGCATAAAACAACAATACATTGTCAGTCATATAAGACTTGTAAGAGACTATGTGTATGCACATCATGCATGCTAAGATCATTTATTGTCATTTCTTGATACCGACTTAGTGTCGGAGAACGTTGACAATTAACAGCCTGTTGTCTAAACATAGTCTGATCATGATGACGTTATCCTTGTGAATTGTATCTAGCAGACACTCAGATGCTTCCTAAAAAATGAAGAAGTAATTTACAAAAAAATAATACAACCAAAATATAAATGTCATGGTTGCCAAATATTCCACCTGATGAGTACCTATAGTTGGGAATGAAACAGATCTATACATTGTAATTAACCCCTATATCTAATTATTAAGTTGTTGATTGTTTAATTAACTATTACTGAGCTTAAAACTTAATTTAAATAACTTTAATTATCAAATAATAACATCAAAATTCATATTTCCCGGTATTTCCCGGTATTTCCCACTTTGGGGAGTATTTCCCGGGACGGGACGGGACGGAACGGGACGGGAAATACCGGTATTTCCCGCCGGGGATTCCCGCCCCCGGTATTTCCCGGCCAACCCTGTGGCTAATGAATACGACACATATGAGAACAAGCAGCAGGCGATATTTTTGAATTCCGCCTTTTATGTGTTAAGCTGCAGATCGATGTACGAGAATGGAAAGAGTTGTATCGAATGTTGGCATAACTTGCAGCCCAACCAATTTGCCATGTTTCCATTGAAAATCTACCCAATGATACACTGTGTAGCTAAATTGTGTTCATGCGTGTATTCTCTTTTTTATCCATTGTAATTGTCATACATGTATAAAAGCAAATAACATATGATAATATTAAACTAACTAGATAAAAGACTAATGTTTATTATGTGTTGTTTTAATTACTAGTATTATTAACGGTCGTCACTGGATACATTGTGCTTATGATACTCTCTAAACGTTACCCCACCAACCAATTTCAATACATTATACATTGCAGCCTTTTCCGGAAAGACTGTAATGTATAGTGTATTGAAATGGATGGGTAGATTAACGTTTTTCAAATGAGCAAAGTATTGGGTCCTAGGTCCGAGTCTTCCACCTGTGGCGTCAACAGGCATCATTGGACACTATATGAATAACTGAGTACTGCCCCCAATAAAATTAACACACATGACATCGATGACATATAAAATGAATGTGACGAATGTCTCTTAGAACACAATTCCATTAAATCACATGTGGCACAATGGTCATAAGATACGAGAAAAAAAGTAAACATAACCTACTTAGAACGGTCCGCAAAACTACACCCGGGTGGATTAATACCAGTTTACATGGCGGCATTAAGCCCCAGCTTACCCGTATTGCACAGGTAGTCGGCTTGTGATAAGATGGTATAATATACTTCTTTAGACTTGCACCAATCTAAAACAGTGTAGTATACCATTGTATCACCAAGCAGACCACCTGTACGTCCCTCCAAGACAAGTGACATACTATCAACTTGGAAAGTGGCGTTACAACAACAGTAAACTCGTGACAAACTTAAATGACCCATACTACTTTGAATATTTAACGACGAGGAGAGTACAATGTGTATGTATGTAATTTGTTATAAGTGTTTTTGTTAATCACTTTACAATGTTTAAATTATGATATTTTCACAGACCATTGCACAACAAATAGCACTGGTTTAGTTATGCAAAGCACCATTAATACATATTACTCGACCCCACCCCCTACACTTCATCCATCACACGCACACACACGTACGTACGCACGCACAGCCGCACACATACACACTCCTACATCCTGGTTGAAAATACATTGGTAGGTGTCCAATGAATGTGTAATGTAGAATTCCGTATACACTGACTAATATACATATTAATGTCTTTTTGTTTTCTTCGACCGGTGGTGGAGGGAGTATGCGCGTTGTTGGGTATTCTAAGGCAATTAGACAGTAAGAAAATATTAATTTGGCAGTAAAACAATTCCTCTGAGGGAGATATTTTAATATATGCTTGGATACAATGTTAGACACGTTTAAAACTGATCCTCATTGTACCGTTATCAATCTTCCAGCATCCACTATCACTAGCCAGCACTAGCCGACCTTTCGTTGAACATTTTTCAACATAGTATATCTATAGCGTATACACAGTGCAGTAGAATAGGTTTAATTCGTATGGCCCAGATAATATATAACATGTATAGTCGAAACTAACTTCAAGAACAATTCATTTTTGCCACCTCAATTCTTATCGCAGAAAGGAAATTATAATCGACAGTCTAATTAACACAACTGGGTTTTAAATATCTATCTCATTATCGGTGTGAGTTTTTCAATAAAGCCGGCAAAAACGGCGCCAGATTATCTAATCTCCCCCACAGGCACGTATACGTTGTGGTATGAACGACACTTATAACATGCACTGTTCTCTCAGCAAACTTCATATTGCAAATATGTATCACAACTTTTTTCCAGAAACGAACATGATATGCCAGAAATAGAGATAACTGAAAATGAGGTTTTAAAAACTCTTAAAGTCATGAAGCACATTGTGTGCAGTAATATGATGCAGCACCTCAACAAGAACAATATTCTTTACCCCCTCCAGCATGGTATTCGAGGGAAGCGTAGCCCGGTATACTACACCCGGTTCGCCTTCTTTCCCAGGACAGTTGTGCAGTGGAACCAACTACCAACCGACACCTGCCTGGCTGAGCCGCTGGATTCTTTCAATGTCCATGTCTTGAAGGTCCACCACTCTAGACTCATTTATTTCTACATATATTTATTGTTCTTATTTTTCTCCCCTCCCCCCCCCCCCCCCCCCCTCTCTCTCTCTCTCTCTCTCTCTCTCTCTGTCATTTCTTCACCATTTACTTAACCTACTGCTCTCTCTCTCTCTCTCTCTCTCTCTCTCTCTCTCTCTCTCTCTCTCTCTCTCTCTCTCTCTCTCTCTCTCTCTCTCTCTCTCGTTTTCCACACTTCATTTCATTTCATTGACTGGTATAAAACACACAGTGATGGTATACCAGTATATTGCCAAAAGCAAAACTTACATCAAACTAAAACCGGGTGCCCTAAACCACAACAGCCGGACGAACCCTCTTAAACCAAGTATCCAACTGTACGAGGATCTTAAGAAACAACTGATATAGAGGTACATGCCCACTCAGAAGGACAAACTGCATGTTCTTTATAGGAATTAAATAATGTATAAATCACAGTGTATAATTGTGTCATTATTCCACGAGTTCTAAAACATTACGAGTGTCAGCTCTACATATATAATAATTTTGTAATATTATTTTTTTCTGATAATGACGCGCGGTGGTATCATGCTGTTTTTATATGCAAATGAGGCATGATATTTTTTTTTTTATTATTTATTCTAATTAAATGTGTCACCTGAACAAATAAATACAGAGAATATAAATAGTATTGTCCGTTAACATTTTAAGGAAACACGGTTATCGCCCCTGATATCCGTGTGGAAATTTACGTCTGATATAAAGTGCATAATAATGCCAATCAATACGTGGGGTAATAGTGAATTAATGTTTATTTTGCCAGAAAATGTCTCAGATGATGTCTCTGATATAAAGAACATGCTGTGCCTACTGAGTGGGCATGTACCTTTAAGAGGGTTTTGATCTAGTCAAATAAATATATGACTCTATCTGCTACGATGCTTTATATGTACATGTATATATGAGGGCCTCATGGAAGATTAGTTTGAAACTAAATGTGTAACCCTCTTAAAATAAAGTCTATTATTATTATTATTATTATTATTATTACTAAATGGGAGTGACACTGTAAGCGAAATGAAACCATGTTATCAGTGGCGTTCATACCAAAGTGCCTGCGATCTCCCCATCCGGCGATGCATTTTTATCTTTATTCACGCTCTTTTGCATTACAATTTCCAATCGTCCCCGGAGTGGAAGGACAAATAGGTGCAGAAATAATAAATAAATCCCATATCGCGCATTTGTCCTTGTCCGGATTGGATTGAAAAGTCAATGGTACGAATAGTATCAGGAGCTAATAGTCATTGGGACGAACGTGTCCTACTGAAAAAATCTAGATCTGCCAGGCGCACAAAGGAATAACAACAACAACAATTAACTTTTTGTGAGGTGAGTCGGTTTTTCTCTTATATTAGTTATTGTTTAATTTGGGATGCTTGAATATGTATATTTCAATGTTGATTGCAATATTGCAGTTTATTTATTCAGAAAAATATGTTTAATTTATATATTTCTACATAAAACCGGAGATTTAAGATGATTGACAGATTGGGCTGATGAGTCATAAATTATTTTCAGATTTTGTCAAACTAATTCACCAGTCATTATGATCCCACACACCTCATAGCCTCGGGATTCTAAGGGATTTTCATAGTTGTGGAGAACGTAACCAACCCAATCAAGTTGCTGGTCCATATTGATGTCTAAAGATTTACAGATGTTTCACGACCTGCATGTTCGCACCTGATACACTTTCACACCTCATATGTATTCGCGGCTAGAGGTTTCGCTACCCCAAGTTAAGATAGGTGACAGGTGGGATTATGCGATGGGTAATTTAAAGATCGGGATTGATCCTTACCGGAATCCCGACCAGAAACCTGGTTTGACACATTATTTTGTTTGTTATGATACGAGGTTGTGTCGAACCTAGGAAAATTAGCTGTAATTCTATGTTCTTTGCATAATTATGTTCGAATTATGCTATTTTAATTGTGCACTTTCCGCCAAAATATTCACATTAGCGTTAATAAACTCGCGGAATTTGTTATGATACGAGGTCGTGTCCAACCAAAGTTAGCTTAGATAATCTCAGCTGTACGGATGTCTTTTACTATTTTTCTGTCTTTCATATTTTCTGTATCCGTTAGAGCTGAGACCCTTATAGTGTAAAATTTAGTCACAATAACAGCCAAATTTGTCCTGGCGTAATGCATGGAAACAATGATGTATTTAATGCTTTAACTTCACTATTGTAGAATATGTTTTTGTGTAACATTACAGTCAGTATATACCATAAAATGCCATTTAAGGTAATTGATATCATATAGGATATACTGAATATAACTTAGGCGACAAAAAATTAATGTTTAGATTCTCATCCAAATTTTGGGGAAAAATGGGGCAGGTGGGACACTTTTATTTTTTATTTTCAGGCAATACTAAAACGAGGTGTTGAACGGCAAGGCGCAGTTGCGTGCAATAGTGTTTTGTAATAACATGTTTATATTGAACTATTGCTAATCTGGAGGGGGCGGGTTCCGGGGTTGCTGTATTGCGCTACGTAAAGCACTCGGATAAAAAGCTGTGGGAGCGGTATAATACGTACAATATTATTTTTTTAGTAAAAAACCCTTGGCCGGGCCGGGCCGTTTTATTAGGGGCGGGCGGGGATGAGAATCTAAACATTAATTTTGTGTAGCCTTAACGGCAAGTTTATATACAAACAACAGTAATATTTGTTTATTAATTCCGACAATTTGACAATGTTTCATGTGAAAATTAAACAACTGAATGGGATTCAACTTCCTGAACTATAAAGACAACACTAGTTGAATTGTTTTAATAAATGATTTATAAATACAATATGTACATTATACATGTACATGTACGTCATGTTGGGACAAATTAGTGAATTGTTTGTGATATACAGAGCTCCAGTTAAGGTGTGTAATTTGACCAACTTGGGGTAAAATCTTGTTATTTCTTCATCAAAAATGGCAAGTTGGGAGTGCTTTAGAATCGTCTCATTAAGATGATTCTAAAGCACTCCCAACTTCCATTTTTGATGGAGAAATAAGAAATTTACCTCCAAATTACACACCTTAACTGGAGCTCTGGTATATTTACTCCTGATGGAATCTGGAGTATTTGTTTCATATACATTGTACATGTTTACATACGCAAGATCATGGCATGTGGCGGCTCTGCAACACCGCTTATATACATGATAGAATAATTTCCGGGATCTCAGGAAGATATATGTGGCTGCAACTGGAGATTTGGGGCTTATGGTATTTGTGTATCTATAACCTCTGATCTACTAACACATTACAGTTGTTTCATTGACTGAATAGCGAATAGTACAGGCCCTGATCAGACTACACGGATGTGCAGGCTGATCTGGGGCTACACAGGTCGCATAGCCCATAAGTCCCATTTCTCTGGTCACAGCCACGTTACTCGTGTGTCAGCTATACCCCATAAAGAAGTCCAGATCAACCGAACCAGGTCCTATATGTAGCAACATATCCAGAAATAAAATATATGTCCACAGATGATTATGATCTTGCATATAACCCAGGCGTAATACAGTTGATTCAAATGAGACCTGGCATTGTAAATGATACACATGCATGTACAAACGTTATTGCCTCGACGTAACATTTATGATGCCGAAACAACACATGACGTTATAATTACATCATCATGAATGACATCATGTCTGGTACAGCGATCAGATGCACTGAAGAAAAAGTCAGATCTAGGGCATAATTAAATACGCAAAATAAGAGGGAAAATTGCGACAGAATACACAATATGTTGCAGGTCGTTTGTGTGACTCCTTCAATGCCAGTTGGCAGACTAACAATTATGAGAACGGTCCATTTCAATTACAGACACAGATAATGTTGAAACATTGAATAAATATGTGGGACATCTGCGAGGGTCATTCAATTATCTTATTTTATCCTTATCTTTTCTAAACCTAAACTAAAAACGGAAAATCCTTTGAAGTAATTCCCCTTGTGTCGGATAACTGATGCCCAACAGCTCAGAAGTTTCTCAATTCCAGTTGCTAGGCAACCACGCTCGTTCACCTTCACTTGGTTGGTCATGGCAACTTCTAACTCATCCAAGTCAATATGCATGTACCTAATTCCGCGCATTATTTTCTTTTAACTTAGGAAATAGGTCATAGTCACATGGATTTGTGTCCGGAGAATAAACTGGGTGCGGCAATCTTTCCCACTTGTATGCCTCCAACAGTGATGTCACCCACTCCGAAACGTGCAGTGTTGCATTGTCATGTAGTATAATTAGCGGCTTTTAAAAGTTTTGGCTTGTTTGAGGCAGTTCGAAGGTACTCCCTGTAGTACATGTATTTACCATTCACAGTCTGTCCACTTGGAACCACGTGACTTGTCAGAATTCCGTGAATCTAATACGCGAATATCATTAGCATCGTCAATTTCCTTGGACCCCGGCGGAACTTCACAGGCCTCGGTGAGTTTGGTGTGTGCCATTCTGCCGATTGCGTTTTCATTTCTGGTTCGCATGATCTTATCCACGTTTCATCTATAGCAAAGCTTTTGGAAATAAAGTAATTACCTTCTTCAAAGCTTGAAAGCAGATCAGTGACAACATTAAGTTGGCGTTCAATTTGAGCCGACGTCAACTGATGAGGCACACACCTGGCAGAAATCTTTTTCATTCCTAGACGGTTGCGAATAATTGAATGAACTGATCCCATATTGATGTCTATGTCCTGGGCTATTTCTTCACATGTCATTTGTCTATCTGAGTCTAATTCTTCTCTTACTTATTCCACATGGTAAGTGTCAATTGCGGTTAAATTTATACCACTGCGCGGTATGTATTTTTCACTGTCTCTACAATTATTGAACTCATGGACGTTACTTGTGAATATGAAAGAGTCGCAACTACATGTAACTTCCTTCAAGCACTGTGGATTTCTTTCGTATTCTTGTGGCGATACGTTTCAAATTTAATCTAGGTACGCTGTTCCTGTGAGCTGTTGACTTGGGTGACGTCACGTTACATAACATCATCATGATGTCATGAACGTTGTCGTTAGTTGACATCACGTCTTACTTGGAATTATAATTGGCTATGTCCATACCAATTTTCATAAAACTGACCCAAACAGTTTGTAAATTAGCGGACCTGTTGCATTATATATTGAATGACCCTCGTATATGAATGAAACTGTAATATATTGTGTATGTACATGTATATAACAACATTTCCAAGGTATCGTTTTATTCCATTTGTACAAAGCATTTAAAAATGAGAACAATTGCCGCAGGATGTGTGATACTTTTAGTTCAGAATATAAGAAGTCAGAAGAACATCCTTTGTTCCAAAATCAAGGTCACACTTAAAGGTATAATGCCCACTCAGTAAACACAGCACGTTCTTTATTGGAATTAAATAAGTGTATAATTGTGTCACTATTCCACCAGTTCTAAAAATTACAAATCCCGGAAAACAGATATAATCATTTAGTAATATTTATTTTACTGATAGTGACGCGCGTTGGTATCAGGCTATTTTCATATGCAAATGAGGCATGATATATTTTACTTATTTATACTAATGAAATGTGTCACCTGAAAAAATAATATTTTCGACAGATTATAAAGTATGATCATTGCACATCAAAAAATAAATACAGATAATAAATAGTAATGTCCGTTAACATTTTAAGGAAACACGGTTATCGCCCCTGATATCAGTGTGAACATTTTCGTCTAAAATAAAATGTATAATAATGCCAATCAATACGTGGGGTAATGGTGAATGAATGTTTATTTTGCCAGAAAATGTCATATGTACAGAATTTACAATAGTATTTGTATCACTATATTATAACCTACTGCGTGGGCATGTACCTTTAAGAGGTCAAAGGTAATTTGTACAGTATGGTAGAGTTTTAAATGCTGTTCTACAGCTGTATTCTAGATTTTCAGATAGCTATTGTGAGAGTTTTCAGAATGTGGCAACTGTTCGACAGCTGATTTTCGAATAATCTCAGATTTTGTTGACTATACAGGTAGTCACCACTTTTTCCGTCATAGTCCAAAATGTCATAATATTTATACAAGCTTCGTCATCATGGTACATGTATAACATTAATATTACTTGATGGATTGCTTCAATATTTGGACACTTCATACATGTAATTATTTGGAACACACTCGTATCGCCATTAACATGACCTTGACCTTTTTGACCTTCACTTGGTTGTGGAAACAACCATTTTTTTATATCAGAAATTTTCTTCAACCTTGACTTAAGTCTTTTTTGTGTTTTCTTCTCTGACGGTTGTTGTGATGCTTACTTTAGCACATGCCCATTTTCATGTTACTGTCAAATGCCTCAGTAGGCTTTACACCGCTTCCGTGGTGGAATTCTTGTTCCATAAAACCAGGCATGCTTTAAGAGAGATTGATGTCGCATTTGTCAGGGGCTATAGATTTTCTAAATTTGCTATTCATCATCAGCAAATGATTAGATCCTAATGGTTGGTTATGCAACAAGTCATTTAGTTGTAAATTTTCTTTTTATGAACCCCCATTAAAATGTAGTCCCAGTCTCAATAATTATATCCTTACCCGATTGTGTACATACATGTATGCATTGGAATGATTGGATCACATTTTGTCAACTATTGCAAATATCGTAAGGTCCCTTTGTCAGCGAGCGGCCCATATATGACTTACTGTGACAAAATGGGATTATTATCCCCTCGCCGATAGGAGGGGATATAGCGTTAGTCCATGTACGTACGTGTGTTAGTAACACCTTTGATTTTTAGCTCGCCTGTACGAAGTGCAGAAGAGCTTATGGCATACCCCCGGCGTCGTCGGTGTCCACAAACTTAATGTTGGGATAAATGTATTATAACTTCTGTTTCGTTTCATGGAACACGTTGTTATTTCATACATGCATTCCTCAGATGACCCTCTATCAAGCTGTAGTATATCCATGACCTACCACCCAACCCTTAGCACATTCATAAACTTAACGTTGGGATAAATGTCTTATTACATCTGTTTCCTTTCATGGAACGCCTTGATATTGCATACATGCATTCATCTGATGATACCCTATCGTGCTAAGGCAAATCCATGACCCATCGCCCACCCCTTAACCCAAGGTCAAGGTCACAAACTTAGCACATTCATAAACTTAACGTTGGGGTAAATGTCTTATAACATCTGTTTCCTTTCGTGGAACGCCTTGATATTTCATACATGCATTCATCGGATGATACCCTATCATGCTACCCTAACGCAAATCCATGACCCACCGCCCCTTTCCTCAAGATCAACATCGTAAACTTAATGTTGGAGTACCGGTAAATGTCTTTTTATGCCCCCGCTACCGAAAGGTACGGGGGCATATAGTGTTACCAGCGTCCGTCCCGTACGTCCGTCCCGTCCGTACGTCCCGATATTATATTCTTTAGTAACTTCTACATGGCTTCACATATTATGTCAATATTTATACACGTGATACATATGAACATCCATTACACACTCCACCCCCCAGTACTTCGACCTTGACCTTTGGCCTTGACCTTTTCCACTTTAAATGTTTGCTTGGCACTTTGGGACAAATCTACGTGCACGTTTCTCAATCCTACAATAACTTCTCAATACTTTTGCCAATCGCTTAAATATTTATACACATGATACATATGAACATGCCCTACACACTCCACCACCCAGTACTTCGACTTTGACCTTCACCTTTTCTACTTTAAATGTTTACTTAGCACTTTGGGACAAAACTACGTGCACGTTTCTCAATCCTACAATAACTTCTCAATACTTTTGCCAATCGCTTAAATATTTATACATATGAACATGCCATACACACTCCACCACCCAGTACTTCGACCTTCACCTTTGACCTTTTCTACTTTAAATGTTTACTTATTTATACACATGATACATATGAACATGCCCTACACACTCCACCACCCAGTACTTCGACCTTCACGTTTCACCTTCACCTTTTCTACTTTAAATGTTTACTTAGCACTTTGGCACAAATCTACGTGCACGTTTCTCAATCCTACAATAACTTCTCAATACTTTTGCCAATCGCTTAAATATTTATACACATGATACATATGAACATGCCCTACACACTCCACCATCCAGTACTTCGACCTTGACCTTTGACCTTCACCTTTTCTACTTTAAATGTTTACTTACCACTTTGGGACAAATCTACATGCACGTTTCTCAATCCTACAATAACTTCTCAATACTTTTGCCAGATCCCTTAAATATTTATACACATGATCCATATGAACATTGCCCTACACACTCCATCCACCCAGTACTTCACCTTGACCTTTGACCTTCACCTTTTCTACTTTAAATGTATACTTAGCACTTTGGGACAAAATATGTGCACGTTTTTAATCCGACAATATCGTCTCAATAACTTTTGTATCACATCGCTTCAATATTTCTTACACATGCTACATTTATGAAACATGCCTACACACTCCACACCAGTACTTCGACCTTGACCTTCACTTTTCTAACTTTAAAATCTTTCCTTCGCATCTTTGGGACAAATCTACGTGATAGTTTCTCAATCTACCAAAAACTTCTCAATACTATATGCCAAATGCTTAACTTTTATACACATTGATACATATGTACAAGCCCTACCACCTCCACCACCAGTGAATCGACCTTCACCTGTTGACCTTACCTTTTCAACTTTAATGTTTACTTTACACTTTGGCACAATGCTACTTGCACGTTTCTCAATCCTACAATAACTTCTCAATACTTTTCCAATCCCTTAAATATTTATACACATGATACATATGAACATGCCCACCACACCTCCACACCCAGTACTTCGCCCTTGGGACTTTCGTTTGACCTTCACCTTTTCTACTAATTTAAATGTTTACTTAGCACTTTGGGACAAATTTACGGGTATGTGCACATTTCTCAATCCTACAATAACTTCTCAATACTTTTTGCCAATTCCGCCCCTTAACCTTATATTTTTACACATGATACATATGAACATGCCCTCACACTCCACCACAGTACTTCGACTTCGACTTTGACCCTTCACCTTTTCTACTTTAAATCTTTACTTAGCACTTTGGGACAAATCTACGTGCACGTTTTCAATCCTACCATAACTTTCTCAATACTGCCAATCGCTAAATAATTTTATACCATGATACATATGAACATGCCCTACACACTCCCCACCCAGTGCTTCGGACTTTCACCTTTGACTCACCTTTTTACTTTAAATGTTTACTTAGACTTTGGCCCAAACTTTACTTGAGTTTCTCAAATCCTACATAATTCTCAAATACTTTTGCCCAAACCCTTAAATATTTATACACAATTTATCAATATTGAACATGCTACACACTCCAACCCAACCCAGTACTTCGCCTTCACCGTTTGACCTTCCACCCTTTTCTACTTTTAACTGTTTTAATTAGCACTTTGGGACAAATTTTACGTGCACATTTCTCTCAATAAAAACTTCAATACTTTTTGCCAATCGCTTAAACTATTTTACACATTTTTGGATACATTTATGAAACATGCCCTACACCCCACCCCCAGTACTTTGACCTTCACCTTTGACTTCTCCCACTACTTTAAAATGTTTACTTACCACTTTGGGGACAAATTCTACGTGCAGTTTTCTCCATCCTTTCAATAACTTCTCAATACTTTGTCACTTAAATATTTTCACATGATCATATGAAACATGCCCTACACTCCACACCCAGTACTTCGACTTCCCTTTGACTTCACCTTTTCACCTTTTTAACTTTAAATGTTTACTTAGCACTTTGGCACAAATCTACGTGCACGTTTCTCCAATCCTACAATAACTTCTCAATACTTTTGCAATCGCAAATATTTATACATATTGAACCATGCCATACACACTCCACACCCGTACTCGACCTTCACCTTTGACCTATACTTTAAATGTTTACTTATTTATACACATGTTACATAGAACATGCCCTACACACTTACCACCCAGTCTTCGACCTTCACGTTTCACCTTCACCTTTTCTACTTTAAATGTTTACTTGCCACTTTGGCACATCTTCTGCACGTTTCTCAATCCTACAATAACTCAATACTTTTGCCAAGCGTTAAGTATTTATACACATGATTCAATTATGAACAGGCCTACACACTCCACCACCCAGTACTCGACCTTGACCTTTTGACCTTCACCTTTTCTACTTTAAATGGTTACTTACCACTTTGGGAAATTCTCGTGCCGTTTCTCCATCCTACCAAAAATTCTCAATACTTTTGCCATTCTTAAATATGTTTTTAACATGATACATATGACATTGCCCTACACCCTCCACCACCCAGTACTTCGACCTTGACCTTTGGCCTTCACCTTTTCTACTTTAAATGTTTACTTAGCACTTTGGCATAAATCTACGTGCACGTTTCTCATTCCTACAATAACTTCTCAATACTTTTGCCAATCGCTTAAATATTTATACATATGAACATGCCATACACACTCCACCACCCAGTACTTCGACCTTCACCTTTGACCTTTTCTACTTTAAATGTTTCTATTTATTTATTTCACATGTACATATGAACATGCCCTACACACTCCACCACCCAGTACTTCGACCTTCAACGTTTACAACCTTCACCTTTCTACTTTAAATGTTTACTTAGCACTTTGGGCACAAATCTACGTGCACGTTTCTCTAATCCTACAATAACCTTCTCACTACTTTTGCCAATCGCTTAAATATTTAATACACATGATACATATGAAACATGCCTACAACACTCCCACCAACAGTACTTCGACCTTGACCTTTGACCTTCACCTTTTCTACTTTAAATGTTTACTTACCACTTTGGGACAAATCTAGTGCACGTTTCTCAATCCTACAATAACTTCTCAATACTTTTGCCAATCCCTTAAATATTTATACACATGATACATATGAACATGCCCTACCCACACTCCACCACCCAGTACTTCGACCTTCACCTTTGACCTTTTCTACTTTAAATGTTTACTTATTATACACATGATACATATGAACATGCCCTACACACTCCACCACCCAGTACTTCGACCTTCACGTTTCACCTTTCACCTTTTCTACTTTAAAAATGTTTACTTAGCACTTTGGCACAAAATCTCGTGCCAGTTTTCTCAATCTACAATTAAATCTTTCCTCAATACTTTTGCCAATCGCCTTACTTGTTTTTTTACCTTTATACACATGACCTACAAATATGAACAATGCTAACCCACACTACATTTAGCCAGTACTTCCCGGACCTTGTCCTTTGACCTTCACCTTTTCTACTTTAAATGTTTACTTACACTTTGGGACAAATCTACGGTGCAGTTGGATCAATCCTACAATAACTTTCTCATGCATTGCCCAATTCACCATAATTTATTTGGTACACATGATACATATGAACTTGCCCTACCACACTCACCACCCAGTTACTTCGACCTTCCACTTTCCACCTTCACCTTTTCTACTTTAAATGTTTACTTAGTTTTTAAACATTTGGAAAAATTACGTGAACGTTTCTAATCCTACAATTAATTCTCAATACTTTTGCCAATCGCTTTACAATTATTGTATAACATATGATACATGCCATGACCCTTCACCTCACCAAAAACCCGTTTACTTCGGGACCTGCACTTTCTTTTGGAACCTTTTAACTAACTTTAAATTTTGTTAAACCCTATTTATACACATGATACATATGAACATGCCCTACACACTCCACCACCAGTACTTCGACCTTCACGTTTCACCTTCACCTTTCTACTTTAATATGTTTACTTAGCAATCTTTGGAACAATAACTACGTGCACGTTTTCTCAAGCCTACAATAACTTCTCAATACCACTTTGCAATCGCTTTAAAGTATTTATACACATGATACATGAACATGCCCTAACCACCACCTCACCACCAGGTTTACTTTCGACTTTGGACTTTGACTCACCTTTTCTACTTTATGTACTTACCCACTTTGACCAAATTCTACGGTGCACGTTTCTCCCATTTTTCCTACAATTTAAACTTCTCAATTACTTTTGGCCATCTTAGAATTTATACACTTTTATGATGACATATAACATGCCCTACACACTCCACCACCCATACTTCGCCTTGACCTTGACCTTCACCTTTTCTACTTTAAATGTTTACTTACCACTTTGGGACAAATCTACGTGCACGTTTCTCAATCCTACAACTTCTCACTTTTGCCATCTTAAATATTTATACCACATGATTTACTACTATGTAAACTTTACTTAGCACTTTGGCACAAATCTACGTGCACGTTTAAACTTTTCAACTACCAATACATGCTCATACTATTTGCCAAATCTTTACTTATTTATACACATGATACATATGAACATGCCCTACACACTCCACACCCAGTACTTCGCCTTCCACTTTCACCTTCACCTTTTCTACTTTAAATGTTTACTTAGCACTTTGGCACAAATCTACGTGCACGTTTCTCATTCCTACAATAACTTTCTCAAATACTTTGCCAATCGCTTAAATATTTATAACACATGATACTATTACATGCCCTACAACACTCCCACCATCCCAGTACTTCGACCTTGACCTTTTGACCTTCACCTTTTCTACTTTAAATGTTTACTTACCACTTTGGACAAATCTACGTGCACGTTTCTCAATCCTCAATAACTTCTCAATACTTTTGCCAATCTTAAATATTATACACATACATGCCCTACAAACTCTCCACACCCAGTACTACGACCTTCACCTTTGACCTTTTCTACTTTAAAGTTTACTTATTTATACATGATCATGAACTCCCTACACACTCCACCACCCAGTACTTCGACCTTCACGTTTCACCTTCACCTTTTCTACTTTAAATGTTTTACTTAGCATTTGGGCACAAATCTACGTGCACGTTTCTCAATCCTACAATAACTTTCAATACTTTTGCCAATCGCTAAATTTTATACACTGATACTGAACATGCCCTACACACTCCACCATCCAGTTACTTCGACCTTGACCTTTGACCTTCACCTTTTCTAACTTAAATGTACTTACCACTTTGGGACAAATCTATGTGCACGTTTCTCAATCCTACAACTTTCTAGAACCAATCCCTTTATAATTTTATACACATGATACATAGCATGTACACATCTCCACCTACCAGTACTACCTTTTCGACCTTCACCTTGACCTCCCTACCTACTTTAAATGTTTAACTATGTTTATCATACTGGCATGATCCTACCATATGCAACGTAAATCAATACACACTCCACCAACCCATACTTCGACCTTCACGTTTTCAACCTCACCTTTTCTACTTTAAATGTTTTACTTAGCACTTTGGCACAAATCTACGTGCACGTTTCTCATCCTAACAATAACTTCTCAATACTTTTGCCAATCGCTTAATATTTATACACATGATACATATGCCCATACCCTTCACACCTTCCACCTACCAAAGTACTTCGACTTGCTACTACTTGACTTCCCACCTTTTACCTTGTACTTTAAATGTTTACTTACCACTTTGGACAAATCTACGTGCACGTTTCTCAATCCTACAATAACTTCTCAATACTTTTGCCAATCGCTAAATATTTATACACATATACATATGAACATGCCCTACACACTCCACCACCCAGTACTACTTCGACCTTCACTTTTCAAATCACTCACCTTTTCTACTCAAATAAATTTTGTTTACTTAGCCACTTTGCACAAATCTACGTGCTATGCGTTTCTCAATCCCTACAATAACTTCTCAATACTTTTGCCAACGCTTAAATATTTATCATGAACATGCCATACACACCCACCACCCAGTAATTCGACCTTCACCTTTGACCCTTTTCTACTTTTAAATGTTTACTTATTTATACACATGATACATATGAACATGCCCTACACACTCCACCACCCAGTACTTGACCTTCACGTTTCACTTCACCTTTTCTACTTTAAATGTTTACTTAGCACTTTGGCACAAATCCTACGTGCGTTTCTCAATCCTACAATAACTTCTCAATACCTTGCATCGCTAAATATTTTACACATGACATATGAACATCCCTACACACTCCACCACCGTACTTCGCCTTGACCTTGACCTTCACCTTTTCTACTTTAAAATGTTTACTTACCACTGGGGACAAATCTAGTGCACGTTTCTCAATCCTACAATAACTTCTCAATACTTTTGCTGAATCCCATATGTTCGATACACATGATACACATGATACATAAGCCCTACACACTCCACACCCAGTACTTCGACCTTCACGTTTCACCTTCACCTTTTTCTACTTTAAATGTTTACTTAGCACTTTGGCACAAATCTACGTGCACGTTTCTCAATCCTACAATAACTTCTCAATACTTTTGCCATCGCTTAAATATTTATACACATGATACTATGAACATGCCCTACACATCCACATTCCCAGACTTCGACCTTGGACCTTTACCTTCACCTTTTCTACTTTAAATGTTTACTTACCACTTTGGGACATCTATGTGCACTTTCTCAATCCTACAATAACTTCTCAATACTTTTGCAAATTAAATTATTATACACATAATACATATGAACATCCCACACACTCCACCACCCAGTACTTCGACCTTCACCTTTGATTCACCTTTTCTACTAAATGTTTACTTAGCACTTTGGCACCAAATCTACGTGCACGTTTCTCATCTCAATAACTTCTCAATACTTTTGCCAATGCTTAATATTTATACATATGAACATGCCTACACACTCCACCACCCAGTACCTTCGACCTTTTCACTTTTGACCTTTTCTACTTTAAATGTTTACTTATTTATACACATGATACTTATGAACATGACACTGTACTTACACTCCACACCCAGTACTTCGACCTTCACGTAATTCAACCTTCACCTTTTCTAGCAAATAAATGTTTACTTAGCACTTTGCCACAAATCTACGTACACCAGGGCGTTTTCAATCAATCCTACATAACACCCTTCTCAATTACCTTTTGCCAATTTTCTCTTTAAATTATTAGGACACATGAATACATATAACAATGCCCTACACACTCCACCATCAGTACTTCGACTTGACATTTGACCTGAACACCTTTTCTCCCACATTTAAATGTTTACTTACACAAATTTGGGACAAATTTCTATGTGCACGTTTCTCAATCCTACAATAACTCTCCAATACACTTTTGCATCCTTGATTTATACACATGATACATATGAACATTGACCTACACACTCCACCACCCATACTTCGACTTCAAATACCTTTGTCCTTCACCTTTAAATGTTTACTTAGACTTGACCTTTGGCACAAATTCTACGTGCACGTTTCTCAATCCTACAATTTTAATCATCTCAATATTTTTGCCAATCGCTTAAATATTTATACACATGATACATATGAACATGCCCTACACACTCCACCACCCAGTACTTCGACCCTACACACTCCACCACCCAGTACTTCGACCTTCACCTTCACCTTTTTATGCCCCCGCAACCGAATGGTGAGAGGGGCATATAGTGTTACCGGCGTCCGTCCGTACTCGGGTAAATGGCTTGTAATCAAATATGCCTCGTTTTCTTTGGCTGCCCGGCCACATTTCTAGTTATAACCTCTGTTTCTTTACAGGGAACGCCTTGTTATTTCATACATGCATTCCTCAGATGACTCTCTATCATCTGTTTCCTTTCATGGAACGCCTTTATATTTCATACATGCATTCATCTGATGATACCCTATCGTGCTACGGCAAATCCATGACCCATCGCCAACCCCTTACCCCAAGGTCAAGGTCACAAACTTAGCATATTCATAAACTTAACGTTGGGGTACACGTCTTGTAACATCTGTTTCCTTACATGGAACGCCTTGATATTTCATCTGATGATACTCTATCATGCTGTAGCAAATCCACGACCCACCACACAATCATTACCCCAAGGTCAAGGTCACAAACTTAGCATGTTCATAAAATTAACGTTGGGGTAAATGTTGTGTAACTTCTGTTTATTTGCAAGGAACGCCTCCATATTTCATACATGCATTCATCTGATGATACTCTATCGTGCTATAGAAAATCTATGACCCACCCCTTTCCCTAAGGTCACAAACTTAGCACATTAGCACGTGCTATAGCAAATCCATGACCCATGCCCACCCCACCGCCCACCCCTTACCCCAAGGTCATGACCCACCCCTTTCCCCAAGATCAACATCATAAACTTAATGTTGGGGTAAATGTCTTATAACATCTGTTTCCTTTCATGGAACGCCTTGATATTTCATACATACATTCATCTGATGATACCCTATCGTGCTACCCTAACGCAAATCCATGACCCAGTGCCCCTTTCCCCAAGATCAACATCATCAACTTAATGTTAGAGTAAATGTCTTTTTATAACTTCTGTTTCTTTACAGGGAACGCCTTGATATTTCATACATTCATCTGCTGATCCTCTATTGTGCTGAACCGCTTGACCGATTTTAATAATATTTGGCTGCAAAGTGTGTCTATGGATGCTGTTTTGTTTTGCATACGAACCACGTCCGACTGCCCAAGGTCAAGGTCACTGAGGACTGGATTTTTTTATTAATGCTGTTGGGATTAGCTTTGTTTAACGATGCCAGTTCTTGTTTTGTTTGCAGTTAATGTAGCCCCAGAACAGCCGATGCATCTGCACAGTCTGACCAAGGGCTACACTGCTCGCTATTGTATCTACAGACATCATAGACATCTATTATTGTTATGAAATCGGTAACTTGTTTAATAAATAGTTAATTTTGAAGCATCACTCATGTAAGATCCTCTATGTATAGTATACACATGTTTGTATGTGACCGAGTGAACTTGGCAAGAAACAAACACTATTTCCGCTCAATGAAATTTACACGTGTTCTAATCCACCTACATAGGGCCACTGACGTTTACAAGTTTACTACTGCTCATTCTCTGTCAGGCGAGAGTTAGTTCTGTTGTGCTACATGTAGGATAATATGAATTTATTTACAGTCGAGGACAGTTTAGCCATTATCCAATACGGTGGAATACATGTATGTATTGTATCAGTATTGTTTCACCCTGTCCATCCGTCCGTTTATTTTTTGGAAGTTTTTGTAAGAGTTTCTCAAATCACCTATAGGGACCCTAAGTGCATCGACAGACGGGTATGCCCTCCACTGGCCCTGTATTTCCTGTCTCTGGAGATTTGTTACTCTAATTCCCTGGGTATGCCCTCCACCCGCCCTGCATTTCCTGCCTCTGGAGATTTGTTAATCTAATTCCCTGGGTATGCCCTCCACCGGCCCTGTATTTCCTGCCTCTGGAGATTTGTTACTCTAATTCCCTGGGTATGCCCTCCACCCGCCCTGTATTTCCTGCTTTCGGTTCAAAGTCATCTAGGGCATCAAAAATACTTTCATAGTATTTCCACCCTATTTGTCTGTCTGATGAGACTTTAAACTGTGGTGCCCCCGTCTCTATATGACCATAGCTGTTTTTGGGACGTTAAACCATTTCACTTCCCCCCCCCCCCACCCCCCTCTGGGGATTTGTAACATTAATTCCCTGGGTATGCCCTCCACCCACCCTTGAATTCCTGCCTTTGGGGATTTGTTACTCTAATTCCCTCAGTATGCCCTCCACCCACCCTGGGCAAAGAAGACATTAATAGGTGCATTACATTTAGTGAACATTTTTATGCCCCACCACTATAGTGGAGGGGTCGTTTAGTGTTACCCTTGTAGCATTTAAGTTTTTGTAAGAGCTTGTATCTTCAATAGTATTAAGCCTACAGCCATCATACTTGCACACTATCATGAGCCAGTGATGAGCACCGCATCCCCATCAAATGACCTTTGTGTGACCTTGAACTACAATTGCAATATTTACATGCTTGTAGTTATTTCCCTTTGTTACAGTTTTTGTAAGAGCTTGTACATGTATCTTTGATAGTATTAGGTCTACAGCCACCATACTTGCATACTATTATGAGCCTGTGATGTGCACCAGAAGAAACTGTGAATCAAATGACCTTTGTGTGACGTTGGCCTGCAATTGCAATATTTACATAGTTATTTCCATTGGTTAAAGTTTTTGTTAGAGCTTGTATCTCCTAAAACTTTAAACCGTAATATATGGAGGCTTGATACTTGGTATGTAGCTTCCTTATAATGTGTACATGTAGATGTGCAAATTTAATTTCAATTTTTTATACGACCCCATGGTCATGGATTATCTCCCCATTTTGCCTTGTAACTTGCAAAACTTCTAAACTGCAAGAGCTGGAGGCTTGATACTTGGTATGTAGCTTCTATACGATGCATACATGTAGATGCACGAAGTGATTTTTATGCCCCACCATGATAGTGGAGGGGGAATTTAGTGTTACCCTTGCCCGTCCGTCCTATGTACCAACAGACCTGAAACTTGGTACATGTATATGGCATCCTTATGATGAGTAGATGCGCAAAGTTGATTTTGATTTGACCCCCGGGTCATGGATTATCTCCCCCTTTCGACTTAGAATTTGGCAATTTTGTCTTCTAACTCGTAAAACTTTTAAACCGTAATAGCTACAGACCTGAAACTTGGTATGCAGCTTCCTTATGATGAGTAGATGCGCAAAGTTTATGTTTCGATTTTTGATTCGATCCCTGGGTCATGGATTATCTTATTATCAAAGCAGTATGTGGGGTATCCATGTTCCATGAACACATTTTCTAGTTATACCCCCGCAACAAGTTGGGGGTATACTGGAGTCAGGTTGTCTGTCCGTGTGTGCGTCCATCACTAAACTTAACATCAGAGAAATATGTTATAACTTCTATTTCCTTCATCTAAAATGCTTAATATTTCACACATGCATTCCTGTAAGGCTCTACTACCATACTGTGCCAAATCCACGACCGTCCAACCCCCACTGATCCCAAGGTCAAGGTCAAATACTTAGTCTTTTTACAAAACTTAACATCAGAGAAATATGTTATACCGGTAACTTCTATTTCCTTCATTGAAACTTCTTAATATTTCACACGTGCATTCCTCTAAGGTTGTCCTATCATGCTGTGACAAATCCACGACCGTCCAGCCCCCACTGACCCGTTAAGCCCAGAGTCAAGGTCACAAGTCCACACACTTGGAAAATGTTTACATATTTAGGGGTACATGTACCTGGGCCCACGTGGGGAGTATTCCGTAAGCCTCGCTTACTGACCAATCTAGTTTGTTTTTCATTTGGCACTGGGCCATGGATTACCGCCCCCTTTTAGACTTGGATCCAACCTGTATCTTAGTAGAATCTGGGATGTGTCAAAAGCTATTAGCAAACTGTATAGACCAAGATCATCTGGAACTACACTGGTCGCAAGTGCATTTGAGCTCATTTTTTCACAATGCGTAAACTATTTCTCGCTATCAGGTGATTTGGTTGGCACAAGTGGTATTGTGATTTTGTTCACACGTATCTCTGTCCCTTGATAGTTTTGCTAGGTGATTCCTACATTCTCCAAGCAATTTCAAGTAAACAAATCAACAGTTTCATCCAACAATTACATGCTCGATAGCATGATTTGCTGTGACAAAATTGGACTAATTAATGTTTATTTAGATTTATTTTGTATCTGATATAACAGAATAACTGGGGGCTTTGATCAGTGCGATTCCTGCTTAAGGAGAAACATCACAGCCTTAACCCTTTCACCCCTAAGTAACTGGAATGGATTTTCATATGTTAATTTTTCAACCAATCCAACCGTCAAAAAATGATTTTCAGACAAGTCCATTTATGAAATGGGGGTGTTTTTGTTCTCAAAACTATGAAATGCAAAAAAAGTTTAGATCCTGTGGAGACGGCTCGACACGAGCCAGATCATCTGGATCTACTGTATTTGCCAATACCACTATACAGGAATGCTACACACAACAATTTTTGTCTGCCGTTGCTTTTATATCTTGCCTTATTTCTCAATAAAAACATGGTTTGACAGCACTTGAGAATCATTTCCAATGAAATGCTGTCAAGGCATGTTGTAAATTATTCTAAAGTTCTGTCAAAGCAATTTTTTGATGATAAAAATGGAAAATAGAAAACAACAGCAGACAACAAAAAATTAAGATTTAAAGACACGTACTGTATCACAGACAATGTCTCGGTTATTTGCTTCATGCCCGATAGATTACAAGTGATCTGTATCAACCAAGCGCTCAATTTTATCAGGGTTCAATCATGATGTCAGCATTTGGGGCCACTGGCCCGTCCATATTTTAAAAAGGGGCCACCTCTGACTCAAACTGAGCCATCACAAAAATATGTATTTTTTTGCCGGAAAATTATGTTGTCTTAAATCTTACATGTACACCTCATTTTACGCCAGATTTTATACAATGAAAATACCTTGTTAAACTTCAAATTATAAATTATGTTAAAATAGTAACCATCATATTTTCATCTTAATTGTGCTGTTTCTTTGTGATTTTAAAACAATGGCCCATCGGATTAATATTTTTGGGGCCATTTATGACAAATAGGGGGTAATGGGTCCATGACCCTTCCTAAATTGAACACTGATGAAATAAAGAAAATAGGGATTTTTTCCTTCAAAAGTTTCATATTACTATCATTGTATCCCGTCTTTTAATTGGTTAAATGAAATTAAAGGTACATGCCCACTTAGAAGGCACAAAATGTTCTTTATACATGTAGGAATCACATATGTGTATAAGTGTATCACTATTCCGCCAGTTCTAAAAATTACGAGTGCCCGCTATAACCATTACCCCATTATTATACATTTTATATCAGCCGTAAATTTCCACACTGATATCAGGGGCGATAACTGTGTTTCTTTAAAATGTTAGCGGACATTACTATTTATTCTCTCTAAAAGAATTTATGTTCAATGAATGCCAATGATCATACTTTATAATCTGTCAAAAATATTATTTTTTCAGGTGATGCATTTAATTAGTATAAATAATTAAAATATATCATGCCTCATTTGCATATGAAAATAGCCTGATACCACGTCACTATCAGCCAAATAAATATTACTAAATGATTAGATATGTATACACTTATTTTATTCCTATAACAAACTTTTTGTGCCTACTGAGTGGGCATGTACCTTTAAATTGGTAGCCATACTTGCTGTCAATACCACAGGTGGAAGACTCAGACCTATGACACCAACAAATGCCTATTTAAAAAATCCCATTACCCCACCCACTTGGTCTCGTACAGTACCATCTTCTACAAAAAAAATTCCTATTAAAAAATCCCATTACCCCACCCACTTGGTCTCGTACAGTACCATCTTCTATATAGAAGATGGTACTGTACAAGACCAAGTGGGTGGGGTAATAGGATTTTTTTGTTTTTTTTGGTGTCATTGGTCCGAGTCTTCCACCTGTGGTCAATACCATGTGTGCACCTAGCATAGTCCCATATCAGCCAGTGTATGTATAGTGGAACCTCTCTAAACCGGACACCAAGAAAACACATGTGATCTTATTTTGATGAGTTACTTGGTCACCTCCCAGGGTGTCCGGTTTAGAGAGGTTTCACTGTATATGGGAATTATTTTGTCGTCATTGCCACAATAATTCATGCAGATCACATAAAACCCATTCACAATTGTAAATTTGGTAAAGGGAAGGGGTTGGGGTGGATAATTAGTGTTTGATACCTGTGGTTTTAAAAACTTCCATTCTGGCACTTCAACTTGTTTAAATATGCCATGATGGGAAAACAACGTTGTAAAGTCATTAAGTTATCAAAGCTACATTCATGGAAAATACAAACTATAATGGTATATGATGTGGAAAACAAAAGTAAATGCATATTTGTAATTGCTATTCCACACAGCTAACTCATAATACGCACCATTGGCCCACCGATCTTATTTTGTAGATATTTATCTCTTACTTTCCTCATCAAAAGAATCATAGTTGTTCCATCGAAGTTCTGGGTCTACGCTTGTCGCAAAACATATACCGGTAAGTCCCATTTCTCCAGTCGCAGTCATATATGAGACATGCCATGTGATTTTGTACCTTCTGACATCTGCGTAATTTCATTAAATACGTTTACAAAATTTACTATACCTATTTTTCATAAATAAAGTCAAAGTTTACAAAATTTTCAGAGTACATGCGGAATGTCATTTTTTATGCCATTTACGGAAAATGTTGTAAATTTTGTAAACGTATTTCATGAAATTACGCAGATGTCCAAAGGTACAAAATCACATGGCGTGTCTCCTATATGTATATACATTTGAAACGTCTTAGTGAGATGAATCGGGTGAGTGGTCAGCATTTACAAGATGGTTCAGATGAGTGGTCACATCATACATGTATAACATGAACAAAATATCAATATCTTCCCATCATCAATATCTCCCCATCAACAATGGTGTATACTCCTACACAGGTAATTGATAATGCACATTGCTAATTGACAAATCGTCTGTTTATTGCAGCTGAAATATGGGTTTGGCAGCGTCGCGACAAGAAGCATTCTGGGAAGCGTGTGGGTTCGGCCACATACACAGAGTGAAGAGATTCCTGCTAGAAGGTGATGTCGACGTTAATTGGGTTTCATACACGGTAGGTATAGTGATCAATACAAGTCACATAGTTTGGATTTTTGTGGCTGCTATGACTAGATAACATACCATAATAACCCTAAATATTCGGACACAATTTGCTTTGGGAAACCCCTGTTTCCCAAAGCAAATTGTGTCCGAATATTTAGGGTTATTACAGTATGTTACCATAGTAAACCTATATATTCGGACACAGTTTAAATAGGGGTTTCCCAAAACAAATTATATCCAAATACATTGTTATTGTGATGAAACTAGTACTGCCATATTAACCATAACTACTGGCACACTCACTGTTGTAGGGAAACCATATATTTTATGTGTTTCCCCTAATAAATGGTGTCCAAATATTTAGGGTTATTACGGTACATGTACACTTGTTGTACTTTTGACATGTGAGGTAATGATCTACTTTTGCATGAACATATAACCCATTACCAGGCCACAGATAAGCTTTGTTGTCTGACCGTTTACACACAGAATATAGAATAGATGAAATATGCTTTTCTTTTGTTATACCACCGCACTGTATTTATTCTAATAAACACCCCCGGGGCTATGCAGTTATTGGTAATCAAAACATGGAAAATAGGATCAAAATATGTTATTTTCACATACAAAAGCCATTTAAAACAAAGTATTTAGAATGCAAATATGGGAGGAAATGGCTGCTATTAGAGAGGTGGTTACTATACTATTGAATTTTGAGGTACATATAGTCGCCACACTGTCCGTCCATCTGTCCGTTCGAGATTTGCATTAAAATATTTGGCTGTCTGTTGTGTTGTTAGTCGGATTGGCGTAAAACTTCATATACTTATTTGTCATCATCCATTTTTGTCGCACGTGCTATAGCAGAAGGCTGCTTTTTCCGCCATCGTCGTCCGTGTTGTCGTCCGAAATGTCATCATGGTATAACTTTAATATTACTTGACGGATTGCTTCAATGTTTGGACACTTGATACATGTGAACATTTGGAACACACTAATGCCATTAACATGACCTTGGCCCTTTTTACCTTCACATTTTTGCGGAAACACATTGTACAAGTTTCTTCATCACGATATAACTTTAATATTACTTAACGGGTTGCTTCAATATTTGGACACTTGATACATGTGATCATTCGAAACATGCCGCCATTAACATGACCTTGACCTTTTTTTATTAAGCCCCCGGTCTCTGTAGAGCGAGAGGCATATAGTGTTTAGACTGTGTGTCCGGCACATTAAGAGTTTCTCAATTATGTCTATATCCCTTGAAGGATTACTTAAATGTTTAAACACAGTATACCTGTGGACAAATGCCACACATCTGTGCTGCCCGTAATATGACCTTGACAACTTAGAACATTTTCACACATGAAGTTCGCCAGAGTTTCTCAATTCTGTCATTACCTCTATATCTTGATGGATTACTTTAATATTTCAATATATCATAACATACTTATTTGCAGAGAGAAATAAGAAAATTGTCCTAGTTTGTTGGCTGTAATATTAACCGCTAGTATTTAAAAAAAAAAATACAAGTGTGTTGTAAAATGTCTGTTTGATCTGCTGTTAGCCTGCATCCATTGTTGTTGATATTGGTTTTCTGTGTATGTGTGGGTGGAAACCAACATAGTTACAGGATTATATAATCACTGATGGGCAGCCAACTGATAAAAGGGACCTTATTCCATAACAGACGGGAACCGAAAATTGTTGTGAAAAATGAATGTCAGCAGACGACAACATTTAATTCAGTATTAAACTATTAAAAAAATTGGTTGCACCTGCTTGCGGACAGCGTGATATAGTCGGCACATTGACGATTGTACGTACGTCCGTACGTTTGTACATTCGCGCGTCCGCCTTTTTTTTAGCAGTGATAACAAATAAACGTGAGGGCAGTTTGAAAAATGTTTTTCATGTCACCGATGGAGGTGTATGGTTGGTCCTTAATGTGGGAGGAAACCAGAGTACCTGGGAGACTTCTGCTTTAACACTTTCAACCCTAAGGAACTGGAATGGACTGTGATATGCTAATGTTCCGACCAATCTAATGGTCACAAAATGATTTTCAGATTCGTCCATTTATGAAAAGGGGGTGTTTTTGTTCTAAGAAATATGAAAATTACTTTCAAACAGTGCAGATCCTGATGAGACGGCTCGTTACGAGCCGGCTCATCTGGATCTGCATTGTTTGAATAAACCGATATAGCGGGCTTTCAGGTTCAAAGGGTTAAAGCCATTGGTGGCCAGCATAGATAAGACACTGTTTGGTCAATGAGAGAGTCAGAATTGAGTGTGACATGTTCAGTTTGTGCACATCAAATACTTCAATCACTGTATTGCAAACAGTGTAGCTCCTGATCAGACTGCATTGTTGCGTATGAGGAGCATGCTGACCTGGACCATTGTTTGTTGTCTGATTTCAGGGATGGATTGTGGCCTAGCGGTTAGAACACCTGACTTCCAATCCGGAGGTTGTGGTATAAAACCTTGCATAGGGCATCAACAAATACTTTCATAGTATTTCCATCCCACTGGTCTGTCGGATGAGACTTTAAACTGTGGTCCCGTCTATATATGACTGTAGCTGCTTCTGGGACGTTAAACGCATTCACTTTGATCAGACTGCATGGTTGCGTATGAGCAAGCTGATCATGAGCTACATTTGTCGTAAGTTTTGTAATTGTTTATTGTCTGATTTCAGAATGACTGCTGTCCGATCCACGTGGCTTCACAGGGAAAACCTGAAATTGTGAAGTTGCTGATTGACGCCAAGTGTGATGTGAATGTTATAGACGCGGTAAGCTGATTAAGATCTTCCAATATCCGATGTGCCACGGCAAATAAGGCTTTATTGGGTTTGCGACCAGTGTAACCCCAGATCAGACTGCGCAGCCACACAGTCTGATCAGGGCCTACACTGTTCGCTATTGAGTCGGGGGGGGGGAGATTTCATGGTTCCTGTAATGAAATGGTTTTATCTATATTAGGTAGCGTAAGCATGCTAGCTGTATGAACTACGCTGGTCAAAAACTCTTTTATCACATTTGTTTTGGCTTGTCACATATTATTAATCAATAACAGTCTGATAATGCAACATTTTGCTTTGTGGAAACATTTTTTTTATTATCCCCTCGCGGATAAGCAAGAAGGGATATTGCGTTAGTGCATGTACGTACGTACGTTAGTAACACCTTCAATTTTGCAAGGACTCATGAACTGCTTCACCAATTATGATAATACATTATACGTGTATTTGGCCACAATGTGTGTCTAGGGATGGTGCTTTGTTTTGCATACAACCTGGTCCGACTGCCCAAGGTCAAGGTCACTGAGGACTTACTTTCACCTTGTTTGTAAGACAAAAAAGTTAAAAAAATATATATATATTTTATTATCAAGGCTGCCAGCGAGGGGATTAGCTTAGTCATAACAATGCCCTTATTTCTAATTGAAAATAAACACGATCGTGTCATCAGGTTTAAGAAGCAAAATGGCATTTCCTCAGCCTATAATGAATAGGTTAAGATATCAGAAATCAGAAATGTACACTGATAATATCCATCAGTCACTACTGATCAGCATACACATGATAGTTATGATAATATTGGCTGGTCTGTAGATTGTGTGTGGCTGTGACTGGAGAAATGGGGCTTATGGCATTTGTTGTCAGTCTAGCTCCTGGCAGACAATCACATTCACTCAATCAAAGTACTGAAAGTACTGAACATAGGGTACTACAAGATTAAACTAGATTGATTGATTGATTGTTGGTGTTGCAGTTTCATTAACCCTTAAAGGTACATGCCCACTCAGTAGGTACAAAATGTTCTTTACATCAGAGACATCATTTGAGACATTTCCTGGCAAAATAAACATTCATGCGCCATTATCCCACGTACTGATTGGCATTATTATACATGTTATATCAGACGTAAATTTACACACTGATATCAGGGGCGATAACCGTGTTTGCTTAAAGTGTTAACGGACATTACTATTTAATCTCTGTATTTATTTTATGATGTGCAATGATCATACTTTAAAATCTGTCGAAAATATTATTTTTTCAGGTGACGCATTTCTTTAGTATAAATAATTAAAAAATATCATGCCTCATTTGCATATGAAAATAGCCTGATACCACCGTGCGTCACTATCAGTAAATAAATATTACTAAATGATTATATCTGTATAGCGGGCACTTGTAACGTTTAGAAACTTGTTAGATTTTTTTTGTCGTATTTCAGTACTTGCATTAATATGGGTATTAATATAAGCTGGGTGTGTTATACTGTCATTAATGTGTTCCCTGACTGTAAGTTATCACCTTAAATACTGACTTATTGACCCCCTTCCCTGAACGTAGAATTGACACTCATGTTGGCGTGTATTGGCCACCATAGACAAATGTCAATCAGGCCGAATTCAGGAATGTCACTAAAATCCACTGTAAATCCATCGATAGAGAGAGAGAATGAGGATTAAACATCAGTTAGACCTACACGTGCGAGTTTTGTTTCGCACAGGTGTCGGGTGAGTTTAAAAATAGGCTGTCGGAAGGTCAAACTTGATGTAGTTTGTGTATTAAACGCGTCGCTTGTTTCGGAGAGTATTCGTAGGGGAGCTACACTGGTTGAAAAATCCATAGGCCCCATTTCTGGGTGACTGAATGAGACTGTGGATGCACAGGCTGATCTGCATCTACACTGGTTGCAAAACCCATATGCCCCTTTTCTGGATGACTGAATGACAAGCAGTGCAGATCCAGATTAGACTGCGGATGCACATGCTGATCTGGATCTACACTGGTTGCAAAACTCCTAGGTCCCATTTCTAAGTGGCTGAATTACAAACAGTGCAGATCCTGATCAGTCTGTGCTGATGCACATGCTGATCTGGATCTACACCGGTTGCCAAACCCATAGGCCCCATTTCTCCAGTGACAGCCACATATGTCTTATTGCAAAGGGAGATATTTCTGGAACTGGTTTTGAAGCTGGCGCACAATGTGTTCCGCAGGCCCATAACGTGCCATATCTGAGTTTTGTGTATAAAAGCCTTATTGCTCATTAAAACTTTTAATTTCTACTACTTTTAGTGTATTATGCCACCTGTTTCCTAAACACTGAACTGTGGCTGTCACTGGAGAAATGGATGATGGCATTTGTTGTCCTGTGCCCCATGTACCTCCTGATCAACTAGCACTCGCCTGTAGCCTGGTAACGATCTATATTTCTTGTTAGAAGCATGGCAGGTGTTTCGTCGATGGAATGGCGACCAGTGCAGATCCTGATAAGACTGTGCTGATGCACAGTCTGATCTGGATCTGCACTGGTCGCAAACCCGTAATTCCCATTTCTCCAGTCACAGCGACATGTCAGCGTTACTGATTCCCTGTTTGTGCTTACAGCGAGGGAACCTAGCCCTGCACCATGCCGCCATGAAGGGTCACGCCGACATAGTCCAGACCCTCATCAATGCAGGGTCAGAGGTTAACGTACAAACAAAGGTACGTATGTTCACTTCTCCTGAACGTTTAGGTTATGATATGAATTTTCTGTAGGAGAGTGTAAAAATGTATGGTACTTTGGATGTAATCAGAGCTCCAGATAAGCTGCGTATTTGCTTAAATACCCAGTTAAAATTGCCAAAAACCCAATTGAAATAAAAAGTAGTGAGTATCAAAAAGCAATTAAAAATGTGTGGTACCTTCATCATGCTACAGAAAACAATAAACAGACCACAAATATAGCATTTTTTTCTTATTTTTCCATGAAATTAACTTGGTATTCCATTCGAATTGTCTCCAAGGAGACAATTCTAATGAAATGCCAAAATATGTTTTCATTTAGAAACAAACTATTCAATATTATCCTGTCAACACAGTGCGTATGTGCCGTGAAACACGGTGCCGTGAAACATTTTTGATATCCAGTCAATACAATTTTTGCATTTTACAGCCATTTGTAGGTGTTGACGGGATAATAGAATAGTAGGTTAGTGCCGTGAATGGGAAAACATATCTGGCGCGGCACGGAAACGGGATGTGCTCGGCAGAGCCTCGCCCATCCCGTTTCCTGAGCCTTGCCAGATATTTTTCCCATTCACGGCACTAACCTACTATTCTCTATATTGCAGTCTGCTGATGTGTAAACAGTAGTGTGATTTTATTTTACCCAATTAAAATTGTGAAATACCCAATTGCTTCAGAAATGATGGAGTGGCAATACTCAATTACTGATTCCTTGTCTGGAGCCCTGTGTAATCACCATCTGTGGTATAACTATTCATTGAATAAACATTTTTAATACCATGGGAACGTATTGAAACATGAAATAATCTCTCTGTGTAGGCATAACAATTTTTTTCTTCATATTTAGGGCCATGCCAAGATTTGGCGCTACCCTATAGGTTTTGCCCTGTCCGTCCGTCTGTCCTTTTCTGTCGCGCCTGCTTTAGCAGAGGCTCGACTATAGTCGGCGCTTTTTCCGTCGTCGTCCGTTTTTTCACAATATCTCTTTATCCCCTTGCCAGACTTTGATAATATTTCACATCAATGTTTGTCTAGGGATGATGCTTCATTACGCACACCCCCACATCCAAATTCTGAAGGTCAAGGTCATTTATTTACTTTTATTGTTCACCGGTTTTGTAACAGAAAGTTATTGTTTTTTCACATTATCTCTTTAACCCCTTGCCAGACTTTGATAATATTTCACATCAATGTTTGTCTAGGGATGATTCTTCATTACGCACAAACCTACATCCAAATTCTGAAGGTCAAGGTCATTTGTATGCTCCACCACGATAGTGGAGGGGGCATTTAGTGTTACCCTTGTCCGTCCATCCCGTCCGTCCGTCACAAAACTTTAACGCTCGGGTAAATGTCTCATAATTTCTTCATCCTTCGACCGATCTGCTTCATATTTCATATACACATTGTTCTAATGGTCCTCTATCGCCCTGTGCCAAATCCATGTTCGTCCTGCTCCCGCCAAGCCCAGGGTCAAGGTCCCATACTTAGTGCTTCAAAAACTTTAACGCTCAGGTAAATATCTTATAATTTCTGTTTTCTTTCACAGATCAGCTTCATATTTCATATACGCATTGCTCTAATGGTCCTCTACCACCCTGTGCCAAATCCACGTTCGTCCTGCCCCCGCCAAGCCCAGGGTCAAGGTCACATACTTGGTGCTTCAAAAACTTTAATGCTCGGGTAAATATCTTATAATTTCTGTTCCCTTTCACGGATCAGCTTCATACTTCATATACACATTGCTCTAATGGTCCTCTACTGTCCTGTGCCAAATCCACATTCGTCCTGCCCCCGCCAAGCCCAGGGTCAAGGTCACATACTTAGTGCTTCAAAAACTTTAACGCCTCAGTAAATATCTTATTAATTTCTGTTCCCTTTCACGGATCAGCTTCATACTTCATATACACATTGCTCTAATGGTCCTCTACTGTCATGTGCCAAATCCACGTTTGTCCTGCCCCCGCCAAGCCTAGGGTCAAGGTCACATACTTAGTGCTTCAAAAACTTTAACGCTCAGGTAAATATCTTATAATTTCTGTTCCCTTTCACGGATCAGCTTCATACTTCATATACGCATTGCTCTAATGGTCCTCTACTGCCCTGTGTCAAATCCACGTTCGTCCTGCCCCCGCCAAGCCCAGGGTCAAGGTCACATACTTGGTGCTTAAAAAACTTTAACGCTCAAGTAAATATCTTATAATTTCTGTTCCCTCTCACGGATCAGCTTCATACTTCATATACGCATTGCTCTAATGGTCCTCTACTGCCCTGTGCCAAATCCCCGTTTGTCCTGCCCCCGCCAAGCCCAGGGTCAAGGTCACATACTTGGTGCTTCAAAAACTTTAACGCTCAGTTAAAAAAAAAAACTTGACTTGGAATTTGGCCTCATTTATTATCAAAGCGATATGTGGGACATCCGTGTTCTATGAACACATTTTCTAGATTTACTTGTAATGTTGACCGGTTTTGTAACAGGAATGCGTTAAAGTTATTGTTTTTTCACAATATCTCTTTAACCCCTTGCCAAACTTCGATAATATTTCACATCAATGTTCGTCTAGGGATGATGCTTCATTACGCACACCCCCACATCCAAATTCTGAAGGTCAAGGTCATTTATTTATTTTTAATGTTCATGGTCAAATGCCTCGGCAGGCGCGATACCGCTTCCGTGGCGGAATTCTTGTTATTATTTGAAAGTTTTTGTAAGATATGGGCCCTAAGTGCATCAACATACCCTCAGTGTCGGCGTCCACAAACTTAACATCGGTAATTTTCTTATAACTTCTGTTTCCTTTGATAACTCTTATTGATATTTCACACATTCAGTTGAACCATCTCGTCGATACACTGTGAATTATAGATGGATGGTCACAACATATAGAATAATCCTTGCGCGTAAAGCATTTTATCGTCATGGATAGATAAAATTGTAGTTTAAATTCGCCACATGATCAATAAAAAACACATTTGTTCAAAAATATGTTAAACCCAATGACGTCTGACGAAAATCTAGTGATTTGTCATGTTTAACGAGGTTATTGTAACTTTATAGAACATATATGCATCTGGCGACTTGCAAACAAAAAAAGAGACGAACATCTCAAACAGCATGAACAGAAAAAAATATATGAAAACTATCAGCCCTCCCACAAACCTTGCGTCTGAGAACCAAAGTACTTATTTTTGTATGGCCTAAGAAAGATACTGATAGTATGAAATGTAGAGGATGTTATATGAGTGATGTTATTACATGATCTCATTTATTAACCCTTACAATGCTGAATTAAAAATTGTCGTCTGCTGTTTATTTTTTATTCTCCATTTTCCTCATCAAAAACATGATTTGACAGCACTTTAGAATCATTTCCAATGGATATGATTCTAAACTGCTGTCAAACCATGTTTTTATTGAGAGAAAAGACAAAATAAGAAACAACAGCAGACGACACTATTCGGTGCCCGCATTCTAAGGGTTACACTAACCATTCCACCATTCCTTCATTTTGAAAATGAGTGTTTTGATTTGTACTACCACTTTTGAAAATCTACACATTGGCAGCTAAAATAAATATATTAAGCACAAAAGGTAGCACTTATCTGGAGCTATGAATGGGAAAGCTTATCAGATTGCACTAGTATGGTGGCTTATCAGGACCAATCTGCACCTGCATCATTACAATAGGCCTGGATAGATCTCACCTCAGATAATGCTACCTAAAACAGGACAGGCTGATATTGAACAGACATATGAGAAATCATGTCAAATACATATTATGCAGTAGAATATTGCCAATTGTCCATGCTTATTAAATGTTATGAGAATGTACAGTCATTTGAAATGTGAAGTCAAAATTAATCAGACTTCTCGATATTGAGATACAAATAGCGGCTTTATGAATGTGCAGACTGGTCATTATTTACATATTAACCCATTATTAAATGTATACCTTTACGGGTATGGATTTTTATGCCACCGGGTTTCGAAGAAACGGGTGGCATATAGTGTTTGGACCGTCCATCTGTCCATCCGGGCACACATTAGGGTACTTATGTGGCTAGCCCCACAGGGTTATGGACTTAGTAAAGGATAGGGTTGGTTACAATTAGCCACCTAAAAAATCCTTTTATGTGGCTAAAAATCGTTTTATGTGGCTAATATTTAACATGTGATAAGCCACATAAGTATAGGACTGTAAGAACGTCCGTCCGTCCGTCCATCTGGGCACACATTAGGGTACTTATGTGGCTAGCGCCACAGGGTTATGGACTTAGTAAAGGATAGGGTTGGTTACAATTAGCCACCTAAAAAATCCTTTTATGTGGCTAAAAATCCTTTTATGTGGCTAACATTTAACATGTGATAAGCCACATAAGTATAGTACTGTAAGAACGTCCGTCCGTCCGTCTGTCTGTCCGAGCAACCAAGGGTGTACAAGGGGCCATGGGGTGGAGCCTAACACAAAAGAATCCTTTGATTTATTCCGTATGGCCCCTTATTCTATTGTTATACAAGGGGCCATCGCTTTGATCTAGAACAATGGAAATGGCCCCTTGTTCACTATTGGTGGCACGTCCGTCCGTCCGTCCGTCCGTCCGTCCGTCACACTTTTTGTTTAACCACTTTGTCCCAGTTTCTCAAATATGCTGCAGGTGGCATCCGCGTTCGACAGACGCATTTCTTGTTTTTGCATATTTTATTCTTATTGTCGCGCCTGCTTTAGCAGAGGCGCGACTATAGTCGGCGCTTTTTCCGTCGTCGTCGTCCGCGTCGTCCGTTTTTTTTGTAAGGCATATGCGTTAAAGTTATTGTTTTTTCACAATACGGTCAAATGCCTCAGCAGGCACGATACCGCTTCCGTGGCTGAATTCTTGTTTTTGTCATTTCTCAATGAAAGTATATGTTGCGACCACTCATTTGGACCGTCTCGATGACAGTTCAAATGGTGGTCGCAACATATACTTCTAAGCACATTTAAAGAAAATATTTATGATTTTCCCCAATCAAAATGGCATATCCTCAGCATGAAATATGTTAGTTGCACAGTTATATGCTGAGATGATGCTTGTGGCATGAGGTCAGTGTAGACCAAGATCATCTTATGTAATCAGGGTCTGCATGGTTCACATTTCAGTCGGTGAAACACATGTTACATGTACATTTATGCCTCGAAGAAACGGTATAGATCCTTACCAGGTTGCAGGCCATAACTGCCATACAACCCATTTCTCCAGTCACAGATCATGAGCTAGATTGGCCGCAACGCAATAAGCCCTATTATTTTCAATTACAGTCACAAATAAACTGATCTTTACAGATCGTGGCCCATTCATGAATCGTTTACGGAAGAAAAAAAAACTTTTCACTCTGAAGGCCACGTAATCTAATTCTGTGGGCCCGTTAACCCATTACAGACGGGATAAAATTATAGTAGATCTAGTATGAACCTTTTGAGAGAAAAAACCCTATTTATTTATTTCCTGTCGAAAGTATATGTTGGTACAACTAAATAATGACATTTTTTTCAAAAACATTTATTGTATCCTTAAACTGAAATGCGTTAATCAACCAAAATTACTTCGCCTGGCTGTCTCGTAAAATATATTCTGTATTCAACAAAGGCTATTCTATATATATACATGTAGAGAATACCAGGCTAGTGTCTTTTGATATCAAGATGGTCAGACAAGGCTAGTAAACGGTTAGCAATGCCGAGGAATTCCTGCCAATCCTGATAAACTTGATGTCAAAAAACATTACCCTGGTATTCTATTTCTTACATTTCAGCCAGTAGTTTACAGAAATATAACTGTGAATTACACCACTCAGCAGTAGTAGTTTACACCACTCTCGTGCTTAACATATATGGAGAAATGACGTCAGTAACGTCGCAATGACGTGTTTTCTTTGTCCAATCAAGTCATGTTTTTCCCCTCGGACACAACCTCTCAATCGGGAGAATTTCGCCGACACTACGGCGCACCTCCAGAAATTAATTCGCATATCTCTTGAGCAAATTTCACTTTGTTTTTATGAAGAATCATTGTGTGAAATGTAAGAAATGTTTATTTAACCAGGTGAGTTGATTATCTTGAAACAATACCCACGTGATAGGGTCCTACTGCTAAATAAACTTGGTTTACTCGTTTGTTGAGCGTAAGGACCCAATAACTCGTGCATTATTTCACGATAATCAGTTCACCTAGTTAAATAAACGGTATTTATCAGGTAACATTTTCTACTTCAGATTGAGCACACATAACTTGGGTTGACCATGAAAATAACACAGATTTATTTACGCTGCATAATTACACTGAGGTCATTCGGTATCAGCATCTGATGTCGTTTGACCAACAAAATGTCAACAAACATAATTTTGAACCTGTTGTGAACTGGATATGCATAGTCAGTGCAGGATACAATAATGTGTTACCAATTTGGTGTCTATTAGGCCCAGACAAAGCTATGGTGCCTGATAAAGAATACCAGGCTGGTGTCTTTTGATATCAAGTTTATCAGGCATGGCTAGGAAACACATAGAAATTCCGAGGCTTGCCAAGCTGAGCCTGATAAACTTGATATCAAAAGACAGTAGCCTGGTATTGTATTTATCAGGTAATGTTTTATGCCTGAAAATGACTACAGATGATGTCATTATCTATGGAAAGAATGCAGACTTTTTTACGTTGCGTCATTACACTGACGTCATCGGTAATGTCACGCGACGTCATCCAACTAATGGAATGTCAGTTTTCACTTCATTGTAACCCGGATGTTTGTATCCGGTCAATGCCTGTTACAACAATATGTTATGAGTCAGTACTTATTCTGTCAATACAGGGCAGGTTACATAATAAATGTTGATTGTGGTGTGTTTCAGAACGGTTGGACGCCCCTACACAATGCTGCTTACTGGTGCCGTCCCGACGTGGTCCGCGTTCTACTCAAGAATGGCTGCAATGTCCACATAGAGAACCAGGTGGGCATATAAATATGTCAAGCTGATCATGAAAGCAGACAGATAGTCATTTTGGCGATTAAGCTGTCTGTATATGATCTCGATGTTGAATGGACATAATGCACCTATCAGTGTTTTTCCCATGTCTAATTTTACACCCGGCATATGAAGTATATTGAGGGGTATATAGTTTTCGATCCGTCTGTAAGATTTGTGTTAAAGTCTTCGGGTACCCATTATCTCTGCAACTGTAAATCTCATTGACTTGAAACTTCATATACATCTTTATCATCATCAATGAGTTTATTCTATAGCCCATCCATGTGGCTTTCATGCCCAATGTCGAGGCCAAATGGCAAATATTTGGTGGTTGCATTAGACATCGGCTGGGGTTATTTGTGAGCCCCTGCTCTAGTTCTCACCTCTCGTAATAAAATCTGTTGAAGGTGGGGGTGGTGATGGGGGGTCGAGAGAAATGACAATACAGACGTACATGTACAGCTCTAATATCCCCACCACCTGAATACTTTGGCTGACTTACTATAGGTTTCACCCTGTCTGTCCGTCTGTCGGTTTATTTTTGTTTAAAGTTTTTGTACCAGTGACTCAAATCACCTATAATTTCTGTTTACCTTCAGTTAATATCTTACATAATAACAATACATCCTTCCACATTAATACATTTACCCTCACCACTGATCGTCGGCCCGTCCGTCCGTCCGTCCGTCTGTCTGTTTATTTTTAATGTTTTTGTACAAGTTTCTCAAATCACCTATAATTTCTGTTTGTCTTCAGCTAATATCTTTATATTGTTACACATGCATTACTTAATAGCAATACATTCTTCCACATTAATACAATTATCCTCGCTGCTGTTCGTCCGTCCATCTGTCTGTTTATTTTTATGCCCTCGATCTCGGTAGAGCCGAAGGCATATAGTGTTTGGACTGTGTGTCCTGCACATTCAGAAGTTTGCCGCAGTTTCTCAATTATGTCATAACTTCTATATCCCTTGAAGGATTGCTTAAATATTTCAACACAGCATACCCGTGGACAAATGCCACACATCCATGCTGACATTAATATGACCTTGACCATGCCCTTTTGACCTACACAACTGAGAACTTTTTCACACATTAAGAAGTTCGCCTGAGTTTCTCACTTCTATCATACTTCTATATCCCTGGATAGATTACTTCAGTATTTCAATACATCATACATGTGGACAAATGCAACACATCCATGCTGCCCTTAATATGACCTTGACCTTTTGACCTTCACAACTTTTAACATTTTCACACATTAAGAAGTTTGCCAGAGTTTCTCAATTCTGTCATAACTTCTATATCCCTTGATAGATTACTTAAATATTTCAATACATCATACTTGTGGACATATGCCACATATCCATGCTGCTGTTAATATGACCTTGACCTTTTGACCTTCACAACTTTGAACTGTTAATTCGCACATTAAGAAGTTTGCCTGAGTTTCTAAATTCTGTTATAACTGCTATATCCCTTTGTGGATTACTTTAATATTTCAATACATCACACTTGAGGACAAATGCCACATATACATGCTGCCCTTAATATGACCTTGACATTTTGACCTTCAAAACTTTGAACTTTTTCACACATTAAGAAGTTCTCCGGATTTTCTCATTTCTGTCATAACTTCTACATTCCTTGATGGATTACTTTAACATGTCAATACATAATAGTTGTCTTTAATTTGACCTTGACCTTTTGACCTTCATAAATATTCTTTATAATACTTATCACTTGGTTAATTAACTTTGCCACAGTTTCTCCAATCTGCCGATCTGCATTTGTGTGCCGACAGGCCACATTTCTTGTTTTGAAAGTTTTTGTAACAGTTTCTCAAATCACCTATCATTTCTCTATAATTCCAGCACAAAAATATTTACACAATTCCCTAACATTTGATTGGTCCGTTGTAAGTCTCCGTCCAAAATTTATATCCCAGTAAACTCCATGCCGAACTACATTCCGTAACCGTGAGGCGCAGTTAAAATAATTCTTAAGAAAACGGAAAATAATCTTGATGAATTTATTTCAAATGCTGGAATTATCAGGAATGAATGGCCTTTTTGTGGAATTTATCGGGATATAAACTTGGAAAAGTCGCGGGAATACTGGACGAGGCCTTCCGGCCTTCGTCCAGTATTCCCGCGACTTTTCCAAGTTTGTACCCCGATAAATTCCACAAAAAGGCCATTCATTCCTATATTGCATTCAGCTAATATCTTCATATAGCACACATGCCTTACTTGAGTCTGTTCGTCTGTCTGTCTGTCTGTCATAGAAACTTTTTATGTGATACAACACCTCTCGAGCTGACCAGTAAAAACCTGAGAAACTTGTCAGCGGTATGATGAGAACTATTACTCCCTGTAGGACCGGCGGACTGCCCTCCATGAGGTGGCTCGCTCCCAGCAAACGGATGATACAGAGCTCGGCGAGATCACCCAGATGCTGATAGACGCAGGCATTGACATCAACGCCAAAAGTAGCGACTTGGGAGAGGTAAGGACTGAGATTTTCATGTCGGTTCATTCACAGTGTCTATATACCGGCTTAGCCTGCTACAATTTCAACGACATAACTGTGTTGACAGGCATATTGTTAACATTTCAGCCCCACACAGCCTGATTTTGAGTTTCAATATGGAGAATGTGGCGACATTTATAATGACAAACCATAGGGACACTAACAACCCTGACAATGTTAAATTAAATTTGTTGTCTGCTGTTTATTTTCCAATTTTCTTGATTGAAGGATGTTTTGACAGCTCATGAGAATTGTCTACAATGGAGACAATTCTCATGTGCTGCCAACACATGTCTTTTATTTAAAAATAAGTTAATAATTAAAAACAGCAGACGATATCCGGTTTCCACCTTTTAAGTGTAAACCATCATAAACGCCATGTTCGTGGAATTAGAGCCACACGTATGCTGTGTTACAGGCGGACCTGACGGGATTGATGTACGCGGCCTACCACAACCACCCGGACGTCGTTACTGCCCTCGTCGATGCGGGCTGCGAACTGAATGCCGTCGGCACCGTAAGTTGGGCATGCCGAAACATTGGTGGTTTCCCGTTTCTGGATTCTGTATGACCTTAGCTGTTGTTGGGACGTTAAACCCATTCACTTTTCCTTAAGTCTGTTACAAATGTTTTCGTCAATCTTCAACGTCATTTACAGAATATATGACAGATATTCAAAATCGATGTTGGTGAAATGCTGCAATTCAACAAGGGATGTAAGTCTAGAGAAAGCTACGTATGTTTGCATGTGTATTACAGACGTATGTTTGCATGTGTGTTACAGGCGTTCTGGACGGCGCTACACTGGGCGGCCGACCGAGGTCACGACGAGGTGGTCTATACTCTGCTGGAGGCCGACGCTGACCCCACCAAGAAAGGAATGGTGCGTGATTAGCAAACTGGTTCAGGATGGACTTATTATAGGAATGAATGGCCTTTTTGTGGAATTTATCGGGGTATAAACTTGGAAAAGTCGCCGGAATACTGGACGAAGGCCGGAAGGCCTCGTCCATTATTCCCGCGACTTTTCCAAGTTTATATCCCGATAAATTCCACAAAAAGGCCATTCATTCCTTATAATTCCAGCATTTTAAATAAATTCATCTGACAGACGGCAGCCATGTGTTTACATTGACAGCACTGACAGCGCACCTGTAGAAAGTAGTTCGGCGTGGGATTTTACTGGGATATAAATTTTGGACAGAGACTTGCTACGGGCCAATCAAATGTTAGGGAATTATGTAAATATTTGTGTGCTGGAATTATAGTATAGTGGTTAGAGTGGTTCAAAATCAGAGGTTGTCGGTTCAATCCTCACACTAGGGATGGAAATATAATTTCATAGTCTTTCGGAATTGACTTGACACTGAGGCATCGCCCTTTTTTACCTTAACTGTGGCTGGGACTTTAAACCATTTCAAATTTCACATACTGGTCTATATTTGGGCCACAAGATTTTTGGTTTACTTATTTTTTTATCTTTTGATTCATGGAAAATTTCTTGCAAACCAACATAAGGAATGCATAACTGATGGAAAATATTTCTGTCTGTAGCTATTGAAACTCTCCTATCTGTCCTGTATTAACCAAAAGTACAAAATGCGCCTTTCTCTGTTGTTTATTCATAGCGTGGAGAAACAGCGGCCGACCGGGCAACGTCCGACAGTATCCGGGACATTCTGACGACAGCGATGAAGTTGAAAAACGACATGGATCGGGCCGACCCAAATCTTCTGAACGTGTTGTCCACCCGATCCATGCAACAGTCAAAACCCGGGCCTAAATACGTCCCCAAATGTGATGCAGGGTTTAAAGTAAGTAAAGTTAATGTGATACAGGGTTAGCAGATGTAGCTGTTAGTTATGTAGCCGATTTCACCAAAATTGCTAATACTTATCTAGCTAAGTATATTTTGAAGAAGTGATCATTTATTTATCCCGAAATGCATTATTTCATATAGAACTAACAAATACTTATATATTTGATGATTAAAAGTATGCAGAATTACTATACTGAATGTATTACATTATCACAGCCAAAATGGCTGTGATAATGTAATAAATTCAATATAATAATTATACCCCCCGCAACGAGTTGTGGGGGGTATACTAGAGTCAGGTTGTCCGTCCGTCCATCCGTCTGTCCGTCTCCGTCCGTCCAAACGTGCGTGTGTGCGTCCGTCCGTCCATCACTAAACTTAACATCAGAGAAATATTGTTATAACTTCTATTTCTTTCATCTAAAATGCTTAATATTTCACACATGCATTCCTGTAAGTTCTACTACCATGCTGTGCCAAATCCACGACCTTCCAACCCCAGCTGATCCCAAGGTCAAATACTTAGTCTCTTTACAAAACTTAACATCAGAGAAATATTGTTATAACATCTATTTCCTTCATCCAAAATGCTTAATATTTCACACATGCATTCCTGTAAGGCTCTACTACCATGCTGTGCCAAATCCACGACCTTCCAACCCCAGCTGATCCCAAGGTCAAATACTTAGTCTCTTTACAAAACTTAACATCAGAGAAATATTGTTATAGACATTCATCTTTTTACAAAAATCTTAATATTCACACATCATTCCTGTAAGCTATACCAGCTGTGCCAAATCCACATTCCCCAACCCAGTGATCCCAAGGTCATACGATCTTTCAAAACCTTAACATCAGAGAAATATTGTTATAACATCTATTTCCTTCATCCAAAATGCTTAATATTTCGCACATGCATTCCTGTAAGGCTCTACTACCATGCTGTGCCAAATCCATGACTTTCCAACCCCAGCTGATCCCAAGGTCAAATACTTAGTCTCTTTACAAAATTTAACATCAGAGAAATATTGTTATAACTTCTATTTCATTCATCCAAAATGTTTAATATTTCACACATGCATTCCTGTTAGGCTCTACTACCATGCTGTGCCAACTCCACGACCGTCCAACCCCCGTTGATCCCAAGGTCAAGGTCAAATACATGGTATCTTTACAAAACTTAACATCAGAGAAATAAGTTATAACTTCTATTTCCTTCATTGAAAATTCTTAATATTTCACACATGCATTCCTCAGAGGTTGTACTATCATGCTGTGACAAACCTACGACCGTCCAACTCCCGCTGATCCCAAGTTCAAGGTCAAATACTTAGTCTCTTTACAAAACTTAACATCAGAGAAATATTGTTATAACTTCTATTTCCTTCATCCAAAATGCTTAATATTTCACACATGATTCCTGTACGGCTCTACTACCATGCCGTGCCAAATCGATGACCGTCCAACCCCCGCTGATCCCAAGTCAAGGTCAAATACTTAGTCTCTTTACAAAACTTAACATCAGAGTTATATGTTATAACTTATATTTCCTTCATTGAAAATTCTTAATATTTCACTCGTGCATTCCTCTAAGGTTATACTATCATGCTGGGACAAATCCACGACCGTTCAGCCCCCGCTGATCCCAAGGTCAAGGTCACATACTTAGTCTCTTTACAAAACTTAACATCAGAGAAATATGTTTCTTTCATCAAACTTTCTTAATATGTCATGCATGTATTCCTCTAAGGCTCTACTATCATGCTGTGACAAATCCCCACTGATCTCGAGTTCGAGGAAATTGGTTATAACTTCTATTTCCTTGCTCGGATCTGCTTCACATTTCACACACGCATTGCTCCAATGGACCTCTACCATGCTGTGACAAATTCACGTTCGTGCCGCCCACTCTATAAAGCCCAGAGTCAAGGTCACAAGCCCACACACTTGGATTTATTTTACATATTTAGGGGTACCTGGACCCACGCGGGGGGGGGGGGGGTGTATTCTGTAAGCCATCACATCAAATTTTATAATTGTATCCCCCGGACTCTCCGTCGGGGGATAATATTAATATGGATTTGATTTGTTTCGCACACTGATTTCGTGTCCGGAGCATAACTCGACCACCCTTTGGAATATGTTTATGAAACTTCACACATGCATAGACCATGAGCCGAAGGTGTGTTGCGCACAAGAATGACAACTCTTGCTTAGCTAATTTTTTAGTTATCTCCCTTTTTTGTTTCGCGCACTGATTGACCATAACTCGACCACACTTTGGAATATTTTTATGAAACTTCACACATTCAATTAGACCACTAACCGAAGGTGTGTCGTGCACAAGAATGACAACTCTTGCATAGCTAATTTTTTAGTTATCTCCCTTTTTTGTTTTCGCGTACTAATTTCCTGTCCGGAGCATAACTCGACCACCCTTTGGAATATTTTCATGAAACTTCACACATGCATAGACCACGACCCGGTGTGTCGCACACAAGAATGACAACTCTTGCGTAGCTAATTTTTAAGTTATCTCCCTTTTTAGCTCACCTGAGCGAAGCTCATGTGAGCTATTGTTACCGCAATGTGTCCGTCGTCCATCGTCGTCCGTTGTCGTCCGTCGTCCGTGAACATTTTCAAACGTCGTCTCCTGGGTAACCATTGGGCCTATAGTCGCCAAACTTCATGGTCATGGTTCTTAGGTAGGGGGATTACAAAATTGTTAAAATGACGTCATCACATAATCCAAGATGGCCGCCGTCTAAAAATAGCACAAATTCTTCAAAAATCTTCTTCTCAAGAACCGCCAACCGGATTTCGACAAAACTTGGTAGGAATGATCGATGTACATTGCTCTTTCAAAGTTGTTAAAATGGTGACCCCGGGGTCAAAAATGGGCGTGGCCCGTGGGGTCAAATTGGGGTCAAATTTTATTTTTGACCGAATATGGTCAGTTGTATATCAAATCGAAGGTATCAATGAGGCGATCACTCTGGTACATTTTTTGTCGAAATCAGATTGTTATGTCATCCAAGATGGCCGCCGAAATGTCAAATGGTCGTTCTTTTATTAGAGATTTCAAAATTCTTCTTCACATGAACCGCTTGGCCCATGGTAGCCAAACTTAAAAGTTATGGTCCATGGGTGAAGCCTTTTCAGATTTGTTAAAATGGAGGTCATCGCTAATCCAAGATGGCCGCTGTCTAAAAATAGCATAAATTCTTAAAAAATCTTCTTCTCATGAACCGCTAGCCGGATTTCGACGAAACTTGGTAGGAATGATCGATGTACATTGCTCTTTCAAAGTTGTTAAAATGGTGACCCCGGGGTCAAAAATGGGCGTGGCCCGTGGGGTCAAATTTTATTTTTGACCGAATATGGTCATGTTATATATCAAGTCGAAGGTATCAATGAGGCGATCACTCTGGCCAAACTTAAAAGTTATGGTCCATGGGTGAACCTTTTTCAGATTTGTTAAAATGGAATGTCATCGCTAATCCAAGATGGCCGCCGTCTAAAAATAGCATAAATTCTTAAAAAAATCTTCTCATGAACCGCTGGCCGGATTTTGACTAAACTTGGTAGGAATGATCGATTTACAATGCTCTTTCAAAGTTGTGAAAATGGTGACTCTGGGGTCAAAAATGGGCATGGCCTGTGGGGTCAAATTGGGGTCAAATTTTATTTGTTACCGAATATGCTCATGCCATATATCAAATTGAAGGTATCGATGAGGCGATTGCTCTGGTGCAATATTTGTCGGAATCGGATGATTATGTCATCCATGATGGCCACCAAAAGGTCCATTTATTCAAGATTTTGAACGTCTTTTTCTCAGGAACCACATGGCCGATGCTGGCCAAACTTCATAGGAAGTTAAGATCTTTGGGTGAAGCATTTTCAGATTTGGTAAAATGACAGTCATCGCTTAATCCAAGATGACCGCCATCTAAAAATAGCACAATTTTTTTAAAACACATGAACTCAATGTCGCATTCTCCTCTGGTGTTCATGGAGTCAGGTGAGCGAATTAGGGCCATCATGGCCCTCTTGTTTGTTTTGCGCACTCTACAAACTGGACAATAATGCATGAAGACCCGTTTTCTCGTGTGCTCTGTACACCTTACCTGTAGAGAGAACAATAGACACTGGGAGAACCATTCACCTGTGCATGTACTAGCATGTGTAAATGTCCAGTCTTCACCACTCTTGACCACAGGTAATTTATACAGGTAGATTACTACATTGGATATTACATTTCCGTAAACTGTGTTGAAAATATTGTGGCATTATGTGGACCTGTGCAGATATATGTAGATAAATATAGGACTATTAAAAAAAAAATCTGAGCTCCAGTAGCAAGCATTATTATTTTTAGCCAGGTTTTTTTGAAAAAAAATCCAGGCTATTGGATTGGCGAAAGCCGGGCGGGCGGGCGCGGCGGGCGGGCGGCGTCCACAATCAATGTTAAGTTTTCGTCTTTGAGTCCATTTCTTTGTTACTGTACCACCTAGGACCACCAAACTTTCACAGCTTCATAATCAAGGGGTGCCCACCACATATCACTATCCAACATGTTACCTTTTTTTTAACTTGACCCATTTTTTCCGTGCAGTCGACTTAGCCATTTTCAATGTTAACTTTTTGCGTTTACAATGTTAAGTTTTCGTGTTTAAGTCCATTTCTTTGGTACTGTACCACCTAGGACCACAAAACTTTCACAGCTTCATAACCAAGGGGTGCCTACCACATACAACTATCCAACATGTGACCATTTTTAGCCAGGTTTTTTGAAAACAAATCCAGGCTATTGGATTGGTGAAAGCCGGGCGGGCGGGCGGCAGGCGGGCAGCGGGCGGCATCCACAATCAATGTTAAGTTTTCGTGTTTAAGTCCATTTCTTTGTTACTGTACCACCTAGGACCACCAAACTTTCACAGCTTCATAATCAAGGGGTGCCCACCACATATCACTATCCAACATGTTACTTTTTTTTTATCTTAACCCATTTTTTCCGCGTAGTCGACTTAGCCATTTTCAATGTTAAGTTTTCGCGTTTACAATGTTAAGTTTTCGTGTTTAAGTCCATTTCTTTGGTACTGTACCACCTAGGACCACCAAACTTTCACAGCTTCATAATCAAGGGGTGCCCACCACATATCACTATCCAACATGTTACTTTTTTTTTTTAACTTCACCCATTTTTTCCGCGCAGTCGACTTAGCCATTTTCAATGTTAAGTTTTCGCGTTTACAATGTTAAGTTTTCGTGTTTAAGTCCATTTCTTTGGTACTGTACCACCTAGGACCACCAAACTTTCACAGCTTCATAACCAAGGGGTGCCTACCACATACAACTATCCAACATGTGACCATTTTTAGCCAGGTTTTTTGAAAAAAAATCCAGGCTATTGGATTGGCGAAAGCCGGGCGGGCGGCGGCGGGCGGCGGCGGCGGCGGGGGCGGGCGGCGGCGGGCGTCGTCCACAATCAATGTTAAATTTTCGTGTTTGAGTCCATTTCTTTGTTACTGTACCACCTAGGACCACCAAACTTTCACAGCTTCATAATCAAGGGTGCCCACCACATATCACTATCCAACATGTTACTTTTTTTTTAACTTCACCCATTTTTTCCGCGTAGTCGACTTAGCCATTTTCAATGTTAAGTTTTCGCGTTTACAATGTTAAGTTTTCGTGTTTAAGTCCATTTCTTTGGTACTGTACCACCTAGGACCACCAAACTTTCACAGCTTCATAACCAAGGGGTGCCTACCACATACAACTATCCAACATGTGACCATTTTTTTACCTTCACCTATTATTTCTACGTAATTGACTTAGCCATTTTCAACGTTAACTTTTTAACGTACGTCTGGTTAGAGTTTTTTGGTTAAAACTTTTTCGTTATACTATATCTCTGCAACTGCTTCGCCCATTACCTTGAAACTTCACATGGGTGTTTATCATCATCCATATTTTCATTCTAACCCCCAACCGTGCGGCCCCTGTGCCCAATGTCAAGGTCAAATTACTTTGAATTTTTTTGTTAAAGTTTTTTGTGTACTATATCTCTGCAACTGCTTCACCCAATACCTTGATACTTCACATGGGTGTTTATCATCATTGTCGCACCTGCTTGCGGAAAGCGTGATCCTGTGCCCAATGTCAAGGTCAAATTACTTTGAATTTTTTTGTTAAAGTCGTTTTTTTGTGTACTATATCTCTGCAACTGCTTCACCCAATACCTTGATACTTCACATGGGTGTTTATCATCATTGTCGCACCTGCTTGCGGAAAGCGCGATCCTGTGCCCAATGTCAAGGTCAAATTACTTATTTGAATTTTTTTGTTAAATTTTTTTCTTGTACTATATCTCTGCAACTGCATTCACCCAATACCTTGATACTTCACATGGGTGCTTATCATCATTGTCGCACCTGCTTGCGGAAAGCGCGATCCTGTGCCCAATGTCAAGGTCAAATTACTTTGAATTTTTTTGTTAAAGTTTTTTCGTGTACTATATCTCTGCAACTGCTTCAACCCTACCTTTGATACTTCACATGGGTGTTTATCATCATTGTCGCACCTGCTTGCGGAAAGCGCGATCCTGTGCCCTATGTCAAGTTCAAATTACTTTGAATATTTTGGTTAAAGTTTTTTTGTGTACTATATCTCTGCAACTGCTTCACCTAATACCTTGATACTTCACATGGGTGTTTATCATCATTGTCACACCTGCTTGCGGAAAGCGCGATATCGTCAGCATTTTGGCATACGTCCGTCCGTTCGTCCGTGTGTCCGGTTAAAGTTTTTTGGTTAAAGTTTTTCCATCTACTATATCTATTTTTTTAGTGTCCATGCCTCGCCCCAAGGCGCGACATGCAGGCCACGGCCATCTAGTCTACAAAAAGTGGGTATAATTATGTTATCCAAGTGTCTATGCTTGGAAAAAACCTGGCCTTCGTGGCTTTGCCTCGTTTCTTGTTTTTAACTTGACCCATTTTTTCCGCGCAGTCGACTTAGCCATTTTCAATGTTAAGTTTTCGCGTTTACAATGTTAAGTTTTTGTCTTTAAGTCCATTTCTTTGGTACTGTACCACCTAGGACCACCAAACTTTCACAGCTTCATAACCAAGGGGTGCCTACCACATACAACTATCCAACATGTGACCATTTTTTTACCTTCACCTATTATTTCTACGTAATTGACTTAGCCATTTTCAACGTTAACTTTTTAACGTACGTCTGGTTAAAGTTTTTTGCTTAAAACTTTTTCCTTACACTATATCTCTGCAACTGCTTCGCCCATACCTTGAAACTTCACATGGGTGTTTATCATCATCCATATTTTCATTCTACCACCCAACCGTGCTGCCCCTGTGCCCAATGTCAAGGTCAAATTACTTTGAATTCTTTTGTTAAAGTTTTTTCGTGTACTATATCTCTGCAACTGCTTCACCCAATACCTTGATACTTCACATGGGTGTTTATCATCATTGTCGCACCCGCTTGCGGAAAGCGCGATATCGTCGGCATTTTGGCATACATCCGTCCGTACGTCCGTACATCCGTACATCCGTGTGTCCTGTTAAAATTTTTTCATTAAAGTTTTTCCATCTACTATATCTATTTTTTTTGTGTCCATGCCTCGCCCCAAGGCGTGACATGCAGGTCACGGCCATCTAAGTCTACAAAAAGTGGGTATAATTATGTTATCCAAGTGTCTATGCTTGGAAAAAACCTGGCCTTCGTGGCTTTGCCTCGTTTCTTGTTAATTTTTAAACTTTTTTTTCAATTTTTGTCTAGTAGCATAAGGTCGTAAGTGCTATATACAGACTATTATCATATAATAAAACAATTATTGACTAGTGAGCCATAGAATATAATCTGATATTCTATGGCTCACTAGTCAATAATTGTATAATATGTTCGGGCCAGTGCTTTCGGGCCTAGGCTCGAGGTCAAGGCGGGACAAGGCGAGGCATTTGATTCCGCGGAATTCTTGTTTACTTATCTCCCTTTGTTCTTTCGTGCTCTGATTTTGTATCCAGAGCATAACTCGAACACCCTTTGGAATATTTTTATGCCCCACCACGATAGTGGAGGGGGCATTTAGTGTTACCCTTGTCCGTCCGTCCGTCCGTCCGTCCGTCCGCACACACGAATGGGTACTTGTAAGCGTACGGGGATCTTATTGGGTAGGGTTAGGATAGTGTTGGGTACTCTTGTTGGGTATTTTTATAGAGTAAAAACCCAACAAGTATTCATTCGTAGGAACGTGCGTCCCGTCCTCCCGTCGTCCCGTCCGTCCGTCCGTCACAAAACTTTAACACTCGGGTAAATGGCTCATAATTTCTTCATCCTTCGACGATCTCCTTCATATTTCATATACACATTGCTCTAATGGTCCTCTACCGCCCTGTGCCAAATCCACGTTCGTCCTGCCCCCGCCAAGCCCAGGGTTAAGATCACATACTTAGTGCTTCAAAAACTTTAACGCTCAGGTAAATATCTTATAATTTCTGTTTTCTTTCACGGATCAGCTTCATATTTCAGTATTTATGCCATTGGCTCTTAATGGTCCTTCTACCGGCCCTGTTTGCCAAATCCACGTTCGTCTCCTGCCCTCGCACCAAGCCCAGGGTCAAGGTCCCACATAACTTGGGTGCTATTCAAAAACTTTTAACGCTCGGGTAAAAGAAAATTTTTATACTTGGAATAATTTGAGGCCTCATTTATTATCAAAGCGATATGTGGGACATCCGTGTTCTATGAACACATTTTCTAGTTTATTAAACTTCACACATGCATAGAAGACGACCCAAAGGTGTGTCGCACGTAAGAATGACAACTCTTGCGTCGTTAATTTCTTAGTTATCTCCCTTTGTTGTTTCGTGCACTGATTTCGTGTCCGGAGCATAACTCGAACACCCTTTGGAATATTTTCATGAAACTTCACACATGCATAGACCACGACCCTAAAGGTGTGTCACGCAAGAATGACAACTCTTGCATCACTAATTTTATAAGTTATCTCCCTTTGTTTTTCGTCACTGATTTTGTCTCCGGAGCATAACTCGAACACCCTTTTTTCAAACTACTTGTGTATCTGGGGAGGGGGATACACATGCGCTTGTCGACAAGCGTCCATTTCTAGTTCTATACATGTTTTTCATTTATATTGTTCATCATAATTATTAACATTTTTACCCTGACCATCTGATTGCCTACCACATGTAGCATACTATATTACTATTATTTCTATTCTTCATCTACATTGCTTGGCCCTAAATGATACTCATTTGTGTTTATGGGTCGTTAAGCACCATTCCATTCAACATATCGATTTTTAGCTCGACTATTCGAAGAATAAGTAGAGCTTATGTTGTCACCCCGGCGTCGGCGTCACCGTCACGTCACGCCTTGGTTAAGGTTTTTAGTCAACCTTGCATATGGAATACTACTGGCCCTACACCCACCATACTTGGACAACTTCATATCCTAGTGATGTACATCAATAACCCCTGATCTATATTTGACCTTGACCTACATTTCCTCTTGAATTACTTAGTTAATTCCCCTTGGTTAAGGTTTTTAGTCAACCTTGGTTTATTAAGGTTTTTAGTCAAGCTTGTACATGGAATACTATTGTGCATACAGACACCATACTTGGACAACCTTTTCTCATAGGGATGTACATCAATAACCCCTGGTCTATATTTGACCTTGACCTACATTTCCTCTTCAATTACTTAGTTAATTCCCCTTGGTTAAGGTTTTTAGTCAAGCTTGTATATGGAATACTCCTGGCCCTACACCCACCATACTTGGACAACTTCATCTCCTAGGGATGTACATCAGTAGCCCCTGATCTATATTTGACCTTGACCTACATTTCCTCTTGAATTACTTAGTTAATTCTCTTTGGTTAAGGTTTTTAGTCAACCTTTTAGATGGAATACTCCTGGCCCTACACCAACCATACTTGGACAACTTTATCTCCTAGTGATGTACATCAAAAACCCCTGACCTATATTTGACCTTGACCTACATTTATCCTTGAATTACCTAGTTAATTCCCCTTGGTTAAGGTTTTTAGTCAAGCTTGTACATGGAATACTATTGTGCATACAGACACCATACTTGGACAACCTTTTCTCATAGGGATGTACATCAATAACCCCTGATCTATATTTGACCTTGACCTACATTTCCTCTTCAATTACTTAATTAATTCTCCTTGGTTAAGGTTTTTAGTCAAGCTTGTATATGGAATAATCCTGGCCCTACACCCACCATACTTGGACAACTTCATCTCCTAGGAATGTACATCAATAACCCTTGATCTATATTTGACCTTGACCTACATTTCCTCTTGAATTACTTACTTAATTCTCTTTGGTTAAGGTTTTTAGTCAAGCTTGTAGATGGAATACTCCTGGCCCTACACCAACCATACTTGGACAACTTTATCTCCTAGTGATGTACATCAACAACCCCTGACCTATATTTGACTTTGACCTACATTTAACCTTGAATTACTTAGTTAAGTCACCTTGATTAAGGTTTTTAGTCAACCTTGGTTAAGGTTTTTACTCAAGCTTTCTACATGGAATACTATTGTGCATACAGACACCATACTTGGACAACCTTTTCTCATAGGGATGTACATCAATAACCCCTGATTTATATTTGACATTGACCTACATTTCCTCTTCAATTACTTAGTTAATTCTTGGTAAGGTTTTTAGTCAAGCTATATGGAATACTACTTGCCCTACCCACCATACTTGGACAACTCACTCTGTATGTACTCACAACCCCAACCTATATATTTCACCTTGGACCTATTTCCTCTTCAATTACTTTTACTTAAGTCACCTTGATTAGGTTTTTAGTACCTTGGTAAGGTTTTTACTCAAGCTTATACAGGAATACAATCATAGACACCATACTGGACAACCTTTTCTCATGGGAGTCATCCAATTAACGACCTATTTGACCTTCACCTACATTTCCTCTTCAATTACTTAGTTAATTCTTTGTTAAGTTTTTAGTCAACCTTGTAGTTGGAATATTTTTCATGGCCCTACACCAACCATACTGGACAACCTTTTCTCATAGATGACACAATAACCCCTGACCATATTTTACCTTCACCTACATTTCCTCTTCAATTACTTATTAATTCTCTTTGGTTAAGGTTTTTAGTCAACCTTTGGATTCATGGCCCTACATAACCATACTTGGACAACTTCATCTCCTAGTGATGTACATCAACAACCCCTGACCTATATTTCACCTTGACCTACAATTTAACCTTGAATTAATTAGTTAATCCCCCTTGGTTAAGTTTTTAGTCAACCTTGGTTAAGGTTTTTAGTCAAGCTTGTATATGGAATACTATTGTGCATACAGACACCATACTTGGATAACTTTTTCTCATAGGGATGTACATCAATAACCCCTGACCTATATTTTACCTTCACCTACATTTAACCTTGAATTACTTGGTTAATGTTTATATTCAAGCTTGTATATGGAATACTCCTGGGCCTACATCAACCATACTTGGACAACTTCATCTCCTAGTGATGTACATCAACAATCCCTGACCTATATTTGACCTTGACCTACTTTTATCCTTGGATTACTTAGTTATTTCCCCTTGGTTAAGGTTTTTAGTTAGTCCAGCTTGTATATGGAATACTCCTGGGCCTACAGCAACCATACTTGGAAAATTTCATCTCCTAGTGATGTACATCAATAACCCCTGACCTATATCTGTCATTGACCTACATTTAACCTTGAATTACTTACTTAATTTCCCTTGGTTAAGTTTTTTAGTCAACCTTGGTTAAGGTTTTTATGCAGGCCGCAGCCACCTTGTTTGTCAAGCTATGTGTACATCGACATCCCTCGTAGTCGAGCCATGCTGTTCTCCTACAGCTCTTGTTGTTATGAGAGGTTACAACAGACAATGGAGTTAAAAAGTTGAAAAAATACAATTGATATGTGGATGTGACTGGAGAAATGGGGCTTATGGGCTTTGTGACCAGTGTAGCTCCTGATTAGCACACTCATTAACCTGACAATGGTGTACATTGCTTGTTACGAGCCTGACCGGATTTTCATTGATGGAATGGCGAACAGTGTAGATCTACACTGGTCGCAAAACCTGTAAGCCCCATTTCTGCAGTCCCAGCCAAAGTGGGTGAATATTACTCATAAACATACGAGGCTGGCACAAGTCTGATAACTCTTCTTCCCAAACCTCACTCCACTTGGTAAAAGTTTACTTTAGCTGCAGACATGGTCGCAAAACCCTTAAGCCCCATTTCTCCAGTCACAGCCACATATTTCTATATATTTCAGTCCCAGTCTTACCTGCCGAAGGACTGGAAGCCTTCAGGCACCAATCTGGAGAACATGCTGAACGAGAAGAAGTCAGAACTCTCGATTAAGGCCGCAAAACAGGAGCAGAACGAGAAGTTATGGGCACAGAGGATTCTGGACACCGACTTCATTGACGACTGGCCACACGATACAGATGGCCAAGATGATAGCGAAACTGATAGGCCAGTTACTGGTGTCCAAGGTGGGAACAAAGAGAATCAGGTTGATCATACCAACGAGAATGGACTGGAATCTATCGATGAATGCCAGGAAAGCAATGAAGATGAAGGCAGGGAGGTTGATAGCAATACTCAAGATGAAATCGGTGATGACAGGGTGGTTTGTAATGGTGTTTGTGGGAATGGGGGAAATGTACAAGAAGACAATGCTAGTGATCGGGTAAATTCAACCGAAGCTGAGGTTGATGATAAAGACGTGTCCACTGCAGGGGTTGACAATAAGCCTAACAGTAATGGCAGTGTAGACAGTTTAATGTTGGGGGACCAGGGTGAGATGGCAGGCTGCCTTGTAGATAAACTGAATATCGGCGACCAGCAGATGGTTATCACTCTTACTGCAGGGTCTGATTGATTGTCCGAGGTCAGGAGTGGTAATAATAGCAACGCACCATGAAGCCTTTTCTTAACAATGAATCTCTATTGTTAACCCTTCCTACGCTGTTGACGGAAATTGCCGTCTGCTGTTTTTCATTTTTGCTTTAATTCTTAACAAAAATCTGGTTTTGACAGCACATGAGAATCGTCTACAATGGAGACGATTCTCATGTGCTGTCAAAACCAGGTTTTTGTCGAGAAATATTGAAAATAAAACATTTCCAGCAGACGACAGAATTTAATTCAGCATAGTAAGGGTTAAAGTGCCATGACCTCACATAGGGAAGGTGTATGCAGTCCCATCATGCCATCTTATGACTACATAAATTATTGGCTACAAATTCATGTTAATTTGAAGCCAGATCATTGAAAATTGGACCATAGTTGGTAAAAATAAATTCACCATGAAGCCTCGTCTGAAGTGCTGTCAATCATGTTTTTGATGAGAAAAAAAACAGAAAATAAAAAAATAAACAGCAGATGACAAAACATTATTCAGCATGGTAAGGGTTAAAGTGCCATGACTTTATGAAGGCAATATTCATGTTGAAAAGCAGTTTCAACCTGAAAACATTTCATGTAATGCCCATACACAAATTATTGGGTACAAATTAATGTAAAGCCAGCTCAATTTAGTTTGGTTCATGAATTGGCACGACTGGGCTTATTGTAGTTGCGATTGGTGCTGTCTACACTGTTCGCCATTCATTCAACCTCATTTCAAATTCCTTGATGAACAATCGGACATTGAGTGGTGTATCTGAGCAATATCTAACTTTTCACTGCTAAGTAACTGGAATAGATTTTGATATGTTAATTTTGCAACTAATCCAATCGTCACAAAATGATTTTCAGACTAGTCCATTTATGAACATGGTTTTTTTTTTGTTATCAAAATTATGAAAATTACTTGCAAAAAGTGCAGATCCTGATGAGACGGCTCGTTAGGAGCCGGCTCATCTGGATCTACACTGTTTGCCAATACCACTATACTGGCCTGTGGTGTTGAAAGGGTTAATACGAAGCGTAATAAACCTGGGTCTTGTCAGATTGTGACTCGATTGCGGTTGGTAACTAGAATTGAAGTGGTAGCTGGTTTTAGTTACTGTTCATTCCACATTTTGGACCGCTCAAGAATGTTTGCTACAAAGGTTTGTATTTGCCATATATAGGAAAACAGTAATGTTCGTGTAAATGATCCGCCTCGTCACATATGAGAATTCTCCAAGGATTTGGAATATCTTTTTGCAAATTATGTCGAAAGTTAACAGCCAATTTCAGAATACATGCGGAAATATTTACACTATCCATAAATTCATAACGGAAATGCCCTTTCAACGTATTGTGTTTATATCTCAGTACATTGCCTTAGCGACATTGTTGATTCGTTAATGTTTGTTTGACGTCATTAAAATACATGATTCTCATCGTCGTTGTCAATAACGTCACGCTATTGACGGCAACATCGCTGTTCTATGAATTGCGACAAAATGACATAAAACAATAAGATTTCTAATTTAAACGCCGTATTTGGTTATTTACTTTTTTTAACTATCCGAAAATGCAATGTAAATATAAGTAATAAAACCATGGGCCGTTGCGTTTACTGTACTATGAAAAACATGTGGTCTCTTTAAAGTTTGCGAGGAGTCCTTTGGACACACTTTAAACAGACCAAATGTTTTTCATACTACAGTAAACCGAACTACACATGGTTCTATTCCTTAACCCTTCCAATGGAAATGATTCTAAAGTGTTGCCAAACCACATTTTATCGAGAAGACGAAACATAAATCGACATCAGACGACAATTTACGTTTCCCGTATTTTATTCCTTAATCTTATTCCGCATGTGCTCTGAAATTGGCTGTCAACATTCAACATCACTTATAGAAATTATTTCGGAATCAATATTAGACAAGCTGCGATACGATGGAAAATAGCAGTATGCTAGCATGAGTAATGTGAAATTGCAACTTATACAATATGCAACCATTGCTCCAGATGAGGAATTAGTAATTGAGTATTGTCACTCCATCATTTCTGAAGCAATTGGGTATTTCAAAATTTGAATTGGGTAAAATAAAATCACACTACTGTTTACACATCAGCAGACCGCACTTTATATCAAATAGTTTGCTTCTAACTGAAAACATGTCTTGGTATTTCATTAGAATTGTCTCCTTGGAGACAATTCTAATGAAATACCACGATGTGTTTTCATGGGAAAATAAGAAAATATGCTATATTTGTGGTCTGTTTATTGTTTTCTGTAACATGATAAAGATACCACAAATCGTTCATTGCTTTTTGATACTCGCTACTTCTGATTTCAATTGGGTTTTTGGCAATTTTAATTGGGTATTTAAGCAAATACGCACCTTATCTGGAGCTCTGTGCAACTGATGTTGATGCAGTTTCCTACTGTATATAGGATATGTGGTATAATTTTGACCGCAATAGATCTATAATTATTAGTGCTCTAATGATAGTTACATTTATTTACGTGTATCTTCAATAGGCTTGTATAAACTTATCACAAGAATGTTGTATGTAAATGATGCGGAAGTACGATGATAGCTAGGCAGTCTAGTTAGATGAGTATACATGTATACATGTTTCTGTGGAAATGAAGAATGCTTTGTATACACAATTACCAGTGGTGTGGCTTAGAGTGGAGTTTGTTCTTACAGGTACATGCCCACTCAATAGGCACAAAATGTTCTGGCAAAATAAACATTCATTCGATATTACCCCACGTATTGATTGGCATTATTATACATTTTATAGCCACTGCTGTGTGGTACAGATTTTCAAACTGTCCCAAGGTATTTCACATAGGTCTCCATATTGTTAACTGGATGCATCTGTATGGTTCTGATCCGAATGGCGACCGGTGTATACCCTGACCAGACTGCACGGATGCGCAGGCTGGTCTGGGTTTACACAGGTCACAAAGTCAATAAGCAGTTTGTCAGATCTTGGTTGAAACTGTTTTCTAATACTAGTACTCAGGTTCTATTTCCTGTATTACATGTGTGCCAGCTGTATAACCATGTCTATATAACCATTGTCTGATCATCGTGTTGTGTGTTTCTCTTTGGGACTTGTACAGTACTACGTGTGTCGCCCTTTGTATTCATGTACCGCAGTAACCATGAACATTCGGACACAATGTATTCTGGGAAACACATATACATATGTGGTTTCTTACAACAAAGTGTGTACCAATATTGGGACTTGTATGGTTGTATAGGTTTATCACAATAACAATGAATGCAGATGTTTTGGACTTGTTTTGGAAAAACCCTATTTTATGGGGGTTTCCCAAAACAAATGTTGTCCGAATATTCGGGTAAGTAATAATATTAGTGCTGATAATATTCCTTTTGGGGTTGGAGCTTGTGGATTGGACCTGGCACCAGGTCAGGATATTCTAATTTAAGGGCTGAATATATATTTTTCTCATTATGGACAGATTAAATAAGGGATAGTCCAACCCGTTGGCCCGGCCTTAAATGACCTTAGCTGTTGATAGGCCAATAAAAAACAATAATCAATCAATCAATATTAAAACCCCGAAATACAAAGTCCATTTGTCTGCAACTGTAAGTTAGATTGACTTGAAACTTTATACACTTTATCATCATCCATATATTCATTCTATAGCCCACCCATGTGGATTTCATGCCAAATGTCAAGGTCAACTATTTGTTGGTCAGACAATCGCAGGCTGAGAAAATGGCTGGCCATATGCAACGATTGTCGATCCTGACAATCTAGCAGTCACATTTAGGATTAACATTTGCAATGTGGGAAACGAAAATGGTTGTCTGCTGTTGTTTTATTGTCTTCTTTCTCAAGGTCTGACAGCACTTTTCCAATGCAAATTATTCTAAAATGCTGTCAAAGCATGTTTTTGCTGAGAAAATTGGAAAATATAAAATATACAGCAGACGACAAAATGTCATTTTCAGCATTTTAAGGGTTAAGATCTATTCATTTTGAACAGCATAGACCTACATCAGACTACATATATGCGCAGTATGATCTGGGTTTATGCTGGTCACAAACACTGTAATGTCACATTTCTCCGCCGTCGACCTATGAATCAGATTTGTTACATAAACCAATCTTGTAGTAGCTAGGTTTCCAGATGTCAAAAACTACATATGTAACTTCCATTCAATAATGGGTGGCCACATTAGAAATAGTAGTAAACCTATATATTCGGACACAGTTTGTTTTGGGAAACCCCTATTAAATAGGGGTTTCCCAAAACAAATTGTATCCAAATACATTGTTATTGTGATTACACCACTACTGCCATACTAACCCTAAATATTGGCATGTGGAATGTTGTGGGGAAACCATATATTTTATAGGTTTCCCCAAGTAAATGGTGGCCGAGTATTTAGGGTTATTACGATAACTTGTTGCTTTGACATCAAGTCCCTTTGTTTCATGTTGTAGTTTTTCACAAACTAAAAACAATGTCTGTGAACAGGATGAATTACAGGAAGTTGCTCGTGAATTTCTGTATTTGGTAACCTAACTACAGTTTCATCAGAACCAGAATGTCCCGACTCTTGTCACTTGTATAGTGTTATCTATCGCGACTATGCAACAACCTGTTATTTATTACAGTGTTTTGTTTGTGACTTGTGTAAATATGCTTTTTTAAATCCTCTGAAAATATTTATTTTTGGGTTGGCCAGTAATTATCCCCTCGCCGATTTGCAGGAGGGGATATAGCGTTAGTCCATGTACTAACGTACGTTAGTTTCACCTTTCATTTTTCAATAACTCATTAAATTATGCACCGATTTTGATAATATTTGGCCACAATGTGTGCCTAGGGATGCTGCTTTGTTTTGCATATGACTCGTGTCCGACCGCCCAAGGTCAATGTCACTGAGGACTTATGTTCACCTTGTTTTGAAAGCAAAAATGTTAAAGTTATTTTCTTTTTTCAATAACTCCTCAACCGCTTCACTGATTTTGATAATGTTTGGCCACAATGTGTGTCTAGGGATGATGCTTTGCTGCTTTTCATACGACCCACGTCCGGCTGCCAACGAGGGGATTAGCTTCGTTTAACCCTTTGAACCCGAAAGCCCGCTATATCGGTTTATGCAAACAGTGCATATCCAGATGAGCCGGCTCGTAACGAGCCGTCTCATCAGGATATGCACTGTTTGAAAGTAATTTTTATATTTTTGAGAACAACAAATACCCCCTTTTCATAAATGGACGAATCTGAAAATCATTTTGTGACCATTGGATTGGTCGGAACATTAGCATATCACAGTCCATTCCAGTTCCTTGGGGTTGAAAGGGTTAACGATGCCAGTTCTTGTTTAGTTTTACGTTTGGTTTAAAAATTCTTTAAAATACATGTATACCAAATAAGTATACATTTTTTCTAATAACTGGATGATACCTGTATGACGATTTTTTAGCTCATAAGGAAGCTGGTTTTTTTTAAAACTGATAATGAAATATATTTTTACAAAAATCAATAAAACTTTGTAAAATATTAGGTGGTGTTTGTTTACTCGACATAAATATTTTTACAGGCCAAATGTACAATTATTGTTTTATGCCCACCCACTTTGTCTACACTACCACGATGAGACAAACACGTAGCGGTCACAATTCCGGCTGTTAACGCAAACATTGTGTCAGTTTTAGTTTTGCAATTAAACACTTCTTAGTTGTACATGTGAAGGTTTAGTGAAATAGGCCCCATACCTTTACCAGAACTTGTTTGCAGGTTAGACACTCTCTGGCGATTGTCTTGTTTTGTTTTCACATCTTGTTAACAATCAAATGATGATCAATGATTCTAAAACGCTACCAAACCGTGTTGTTTAATTAAAGAAAAGACAGTTGTTTCCCGCCTTTTAAGGGTAATTTACAGTGATTTATCCAATTGGGGAATGGAATAATGGCTGTTACAGAGAGTAGGTAGTTGTAGAGAGGTGGCTGTTTATGGAGGTTCCACAGTTGTGCAACTATTCCAAACTGTAGTACCTACTCTGTATGCTGTTAATCTGGGCCCAGTTGCTAAAAACCTCTGTTAGCTTAACAGACTGTTAAATCCTTAGCAATGCTAAGGATTTAACAGTCTGTTAAGCTAACAGAAGCTTTGAACAACCGGGCCCTGGAGTCCAAACATGTTACAATTACAGGGTATTAGTGTATAATTGTTGTAAATATGACATTCGTGTGTGTGCTTCATGCTTCTATTGCCATACATTTTTGCCTAACCGATACATGTGTTTTGCTTTTGACTAATCAATTGTTATAAATACGACCATAATCCAATTTGAAGGGTGCTTTTGGATCATACTTTTCTTGACTGATCTGTGTTGGAATACATTTGCATGTATTTTGATACGATTTTGGTCTCTGGCTTAGAAAAGGTACCTTATGGTGTGTGCACAGGTGACGGAAAAAAAATCACATGACAATATATAGTATATTATTGTTATTATACAATGAGAGACTATCAGATTATTTTTTCCCTTCACCTGTGGGCATGTGTGACTAGTGTAGCCCCCGATCAGCAGTTTCAATCATGAGGGTCTATGCTGGACACCATTTAGCCAGATATTTTGGTGTGTATGTCTGTGAATGACTAATATTGATCTGTATATGATTACAAATGAGCTCTGGCTGAGAAACATGGCTGTACGACGTTTGCACCCAGCATAGACCATCAGCTTGTGCATAGCCTGTGCTGGTGATCATTCCGTCAATCAAACATTGTATATGACTGTGGAACAGCTTTGATAAATCTCTTGACTATCTGAATGCACATATAATCAGCCTCTAAACATGCTGCAAATGTTGTCAGAGTTTTTGTTCTCAACCAGCATCTCAAATAATGATAAGGATCTACACTTGTCTCAAATTAGACATGTAAGTTGGTACCTACGAAGATATGCGGTTTTTCATAAAAAACAAAAAAAAAACAAAAAAAAAACAGAAAAACAGTGATATCTTCCGTACCGGTAAATCTTTCCAAAGTTGACAACATTTTCATTACAAATGCAGAAGTCTATTCTACGGAGGTGGGTGGTTGGTCGGGCAAACGTTATAGGAATGAATGGCATTTTTGTGGAATTTATCGGGGTATAAACTTGGAAAAGTCGCGGGAATACTGGACGAAGGCCTGAAGGTCTCGTCCAGTATTCCCGCGACTTTTCCAAGTTTATATCCCCGATAAATTCAACAAAAAGGCCATTCATTCCTTATAATTCCAGCATTTGAAATAAATTCATCAAGAAAATGTGTTTATATTCCGTTTTCTTACAAATTATTTTAACTGCGCCTCACGGTTACGGAAAGTACTTTGGCGTGGGAGTTTACTGGGATATAAATTTTGGACAGAGACTTGCTACGGGCCAATCAAATGTTAGGGAATTGTGTAAATATTTTTGTGCTGGAATTATGACGGCGTAAATTAACGGTAGGGGTTCCTCCTCATAGGAATCACGATTTGCCTGGTTTGGCCCTCAGGTACTTTTTTTTCTTTGGCTCTTTTGTTACCTGGGAGTTGAATTGGGTTATTGCCCATTATAAAAGTAGTAAGATTATTACTGAGCTTACTGCTTTTGGGAAGGGGCCAAGTGATTCTTGTGTGGTGAGGACCTGGCGCCAGATCAGGATTATTCTGATTTGAGGGCAGAATACATTGTACATGTATACATTTTTTTTACAGTCGGCGCTTTTTCCGTCGTCGGCTTCCGCGTCGTCCCGTCCGCGTCGTCCGCATCGTCCGGTTTTTTGTAAGGCAAATGCGTTAAAAGTTATTGTTTTTTCACAATATCTCTTTGACCCTTGCCAGACTTTCATAATATTTCACATCAATGTTTGTCTAGGGATGATGCTTCATTATGCACACCCCCACATCCAAATAAATTCTCAAGGTCAAGGTCATTTATTTACTTTTAATGTTCACCGGTTTTGTAACAGAAATGCGTTATAGTTATTGTTTTTTCACAATATCTCTTTAACCCCTTGCCAGACTTTGATAACATTTCACATCAATGTTTGTCTAGGGATGATGCTTCATTACGCACACCCCCACATCCAAATTCTCAAGGTTAAGGTCATTTATTTACTTTTAATGTTCACCGGTTTTGTAACAGAAATGCGTTAAAGTTATTGTTTTTTCACAATATCTCTTTAACCCCTTGCCAAACTTTGATAATATTTCACATCAATGTTTGTCTAGGGATGATGCTTCATTACGCACACCCCCACATCCAAATTCTCAAGGTCAAGGTCATTTATTTACTTGTAATGTTCACGGTCAAATGCCTCGGCAGGCGCGTATGATACCGCTTCCGTGGCAGAATTCTTGTTATTGTATATATTCAGTTCTGATTTTGGGATTTTCCCCCCATTTATACATGTACTTGAACATGTACTTGTACAGGTAATTTATGGGATTTAGTACTAAACCCATTGACCCAGCTTTAAATGACCATAGCTGTTGATAGGCCATTAAACACCAACAAACAGACAAAACTATTCTACAGAACCTAGAATGGGTTACTGTTAGAAGTACATGTATTACTGCTGTTTCATTGATTCAATGTTGATCATTGCACAGGCTGATCTGGAACTTCACTAGTTGCAAAATTCAGAAGGCCCAGTGGGCGGTTGGTTGGGATTTTACCCCGTTAATTCATTTGGGGTATTTGTTACATTGCTTGTACATGTATTTGCATTTAACCATTATATTTATGTGCATCTTGCCTAGTCCACAGTTTAGTTAGTTAATTTATATATAATTTATACGTTTTATAATGTATTTCTTTTATTTTATACATTTTGTTTGTCATAATACATGTACATACACTGGGCTTCACTAGATAGAGCGGATGGTGGTCGGGCGAATGAGACGGTGTAAATTAACGGTATGGGTTCCTTCTTATAGGAATCACGATTTGCCTGGTTTGGCCCTCAGATACGTTTTTATCTTTGGCTCTTCAGTTACCTGGGAGTTCAATTGGGTTATTGCCCATTAAAAAAGTAGTAAGATTATTACTGATCCTACTGCTTTTGGGAGGGGCCAAGTGATTATGGTGTGGCGAGGACCTGACATCAGATCAAGATTATTCTGATTTCAGGGCTGAATATATAGTTTTGTTATTGTAAATATTCAGTTCTGATTTTGGGATTTTCCCCCCATTTGTACATGTACTTGAACATGTACATGTACTTGTACAGGTAATATATGGGATTTAGTACTAAACCCATTGACCCGGCCTTAAATGACGTTAGCTGTTGATAGGCCGTTAAACCCCAACAAATAAATCACTAGATAGATTTGTAGGATCAGCAATAGAAATCACATGAAACCATGTTACTATATTATGGGATATAGCCGACAAAAAAAAAATTGTATTTAATTTTACTAGCATAAAATTTGTTTTTTTATGTCCATTTAACCCTTACAATGCTGAATGAAAATGGCATCTGCTTGGTTTTCTTATTCTGCTCCTGGTTTTGAAGAGCGAGTGGACCATAATTGTTTCACACAAAAAAAATGATATTACCTCAAATATATAAAGTGGGTGGGGTAATGGAATTTTTTTAATGGTAATTTTTTTGTGTCACAGGCCCGAGTCTTCCACCTGTGAATTATTTATGCAACATTTCTTGCTTTAACCCTTTGAACCCGAAAGCCCGCTATAGCGGCGTTTTCAAACAGTGCAAATCCAGATGAGCCGGCTCGTAATGAGCCGTCCTCATCAGAATCTGCACTTTTTGCAAGTAATTTTCATACTTTTTAGAACAAAAACACCTGCTTTTCATAAATGGACAAGTCTGAAAATCATTTTGTGATGATTGGATTGGTTGAAAAATTAACATACCAAAATCCATTCCAGTTAATTAGGGGTGAAAAGGTAAATATTTCTCAACAATTTTTGAAACACAGGTTTGCCTAAAAGCATAAGACAGTTATGGAAACATAAGCAGATGACCATTTCCCATCTTGTAAGAGTTAAACGTCTAATAGTAGACATGTGACGGAGTATTATTAGAATTGCACGCAGTATTGACTCCAATCAACAGTGTGAGACAGGAGACGATTATGAAAACATAAGCAGACGACAATGGCCATATCCCGCCATATCCCGCCCTTACAGTGCTGAATAAAATTGTGGAAATGATTATAAAGTGCTGTCAAAGTATGTTTTTATTGACAAGAAGACAAATATATAAACAACAGCAGACAACAATTTTCGGTTCCCACCTTCTAAGGGTTAAGGGTTGAACTGCATGTACTACAGACATGTCTGTATAGAACTATAACTGCAAGCAATATTGACTCTATCAACATTGCCAGATATAAGATGATTATGAAACCATAAGCACAGTGCACTGAATTTATTTTTTAGAAACACGCAATTCATATAAATCAGAACGCACCGAAAACATATTAAAATTATCTTACTCAAATCATTATTTATCAATAATGGACTTGTCCGTACCCACTATTGCCAAACTGTCAAATAAATATGTAAATGTACCGTAATAACCCTAGATATTCGGACACAATTTCTGTGGGAAACACGTATAAATATATGGTTTCCCCACAACAGAGCATGCCAATATTTAGGGTTAGTATGGTGGTACTGGTTCAATCATGATAACAATGTATTTGGATACAATTTGTTTTGGGAAACCCCTATTAAATAGAGGTTTTCCAAAGCAAATTGTGTCCGAATATTTATGTTATTACGGTGTGCTTTAGTGAATCTACTCACGATAATACCCTGTCACCAGAATGTTCTCTAAACTAGCGTGAAGCAGTAACTTCGGGATGATAGCTTCGGTTCAGCCTCGACCAATCAGATTTCCTAACTTCCAGCATGAGAACAGAGTACTCGCACAGAAAGTATTATGTTCACAAGACTTGTATTAACCCTTACAATGCTGAATTAATTTGTGTCGTCTGCTGAATATTTTTTATTTTCCATTTTTCTCATCAAAACTTGGTTTGGCAGCACTTGGATTTTCAATGGAAATGATTCTAAAATGCTGCAAAACCATGTTTTTACTGAGAGAAAAGACAAAATATGAATTAACAGCAGACGACTATTTTCGGTTCCCGCATTCTAAGGGTTAAATCCTGCTGACAAGTACTGCAGCCGGCTAATGATCTAAATTGCTCGGTAAATTGGCAGGAAACTGTGAATACCGGTATATATTAGTGTAGTACCTGGTTGGACCATTTCCTCTTCGAGTGTTGCATGCTGGTATATTGACGATAATGATTTTATGAAGTATTGACCAACATACATCTGGTATATTATCTGTGATTTGTGCAATATTTTGTTTTTTGCTTCATAAATATATGCTTACAGATACACTTGTTTTGTTGTATATTATTTTGGTTTTCTTCAGATAGATTGCAATACAGCTAAGTTAAATTTTAACATGGAATTTCCTCGCTTTGCTGTTTAGGACATTGAAACTAACCACACAAATGTGATAATTAGCCGATAAACATATTTATTCATATATTATTCACTGGTGTATGTCCACTATATTTGTGAAATGCGTCTTCAGAAGTACGAGACACAGTCACAGCAAATTTCAGGCGATAATTTAGGTTTTAATAAACTGATTTTAACCAAATCTTGTATGGGCTTTTACTGCATCATAATACAGTTGCTTCTAAAACCAGATGGCCGCGGCCCGCATGTCGAGACCGCCGAGGCATTTGATGGTCTCGGAGTGTATTTATTTGAAGTATGAATTAAGGGTTGTGGATATATAAGGTATGTAAAAGCTTTAACGCAAACTTTAGTCATTTGACCTTGATCTTGTAGGCCACATGGGCAGGCTATAGAATGAAAATATGGATAATGAATAAGAAGTATTGGATGTTGGAAGTAGATCAAAGTAAGTGTTGTGGAGATGTAAGGTATGTAAAAACTTTAACACAAATTTCAAAGTCCTTTGAACTTGACCTTAGGCATATGGACCACATGGGCAGGCTATGGAATAAAAATATGGATGATGAAAAGGAAGTTTTGGAAGTTGGAAGTAAATTGGAGTAACAATTGTGGAGATATAAGGTATGTAAAAACTTTAACGCAGATTTTATAATAACGCAAACTTCTAAGTCATTTGGCCTTGACCTTGGGGCACAGGGGCCGCATGAGTGGGACACAGAATGAATATATGGATGATGCCCAATAAGCATACAAAGTTTCAAGCAAATCCGACTTACGGTTATAGAGATAGGTATCTGAAAACTAACGCAAATTTTTACAAAAAAATTAACGCAAAAGTAATTTCAATGTTAAGTTTTTGTGTTTAAGTCTGTTTGTCACTCATTGTAATTTAACGATCGGGATTCATCCTTACCGGAATCCCGACCAGAGACCTGGTTTGGCCCTCAGATACGTCTTTGGGATTCTTGTACGTGAGAGTTGAATTTGGTCATACCCCTTACACGAGTAATACGATTATTCGTAATCATATAACTTTTAGGGAAAGGGGCCAAGTGACTTGGTGGTATGGACCTGGCACCAGGTCAGGTTATTCTAATTCCAGGGCTGAATATGTTTTTATTTCGATGTAAATATTCCGATTTTGTGATTTTCCGCCCAATGCAGCAGGTTGAATGCGGGATCGAACCTTTTGGCCCGGCTTTAATTGACCTTAGCTGTTAATTGACCTTAGCTGTTGATATGCCGTTAAACACCATTAAACAAACACTCACTGTAACAGCTACAACCACCAAACTTGGACAACATCTGTTAGAAACAGCAGTACGACATATGACCTTCATTTGGCCGTCACCTACTTTTAACGCATTAATTACTTAGTCGTTTTCAATGTTAAGTTTGTGTGTTTGTTTATTGGTGTTTAACGGCCTATCAACAGCTAATGTCATGTAAGGCCGGGCAAACAGGTCCAATCCCATTGGAGTAAGGGGTATAACCAGATTCAACTGTCACATACAAAATGCCAAAGACGTATGTGAGGGCCAAACCAAGTCTCCAGTCGGAATTCCGGTAAGGATGAACCCCGATCGTTAAATTACCCATGGCATACTCCCACCTGCCACCCACAAATTCCATCTATAATGGGTTACGATACATGTACTACTCCCCATTATCCAATAACAGTCGCACATTACGATATACCAGTACATGTGTATATGCGTACAAACTTAATACATATACCATTAAACATCACAGCACCGGAAATAAAAGTTTGGCAAATGACCAATAGTATTACAGGGTGGACTCCGGTATTACATGCCTTATCACATCGCCGATATTGACACACAAGTCAGAGCTCATCATTCGAGCTTTGAAGTTTATGTCAATTTTCAATGTCATTTATGGGAAATACAATTGAGTGAATCAATACGACCGAGTTAACGCAATGCCAATATGATGTAAAGTAAAGTGAAATAGCGATAATCAAAGTCTAAACAGTTTGCTCATACAGGTAATTATCGTTATCTCGAAGTTGACGGGACTGAGCAAAATATATCGACATATTCGTACTTCGAGATAAAAATTCGCCAAATTTAGCGACCATTCTCGAAAAATCCTAACCGAATCGCTACAAAACTACCGACTTCACTAACCCATTTCAGTCTTAACCCTTTCAACACCAAGTAACTTAATAGGATGTTCCATGCCAATGTTTCACGCTATTTCATTAATTTTGTTCATTCAAATTATCCCATTCTTCTAAAAGGGTAATCTGTACGACGTTTAAAATTATTAACAAACAGTGGAGATCCTGATGAGACGGCTCGTTACGAGCCGGCTCATCTGGATCTGCACTGTTTGCAAACATTGTCTCTATAGAGGTCTGTGGTGTTGAAAGGGTTATGATACAATAATTTTTATTGACTTAAAATCTCATTATTTTATTTATTTCTCCATAAAGGTATATGTTGTTACTACTATAATTGAATTCTGTCGTTAATGGGTTAAGACACATGTACCTATCATTGTCCCAACTACGAGGGCCGTATAGTGCAGTGATCTGCGGGTATAGACGTTCTCGGAGCCAAGCGGGACCATTAAATTTAGTCAGCATATCTACACTATTGGCAATTTTGGCATTGTGCTCTACCTACAATTGTCCCGACTACGAGGGCCGTATAGTCAAGGTGTATGATCACGTGGTTACAACAACAACAAGTACTGAAACTTCCAGAAGCCCTCCGATTCAAAGTACATATTTTTATTTTGTCCTTATTATATAACTGATTTTGATGAAATATGGCGCATCAAACGCGTCTTGTTAAGCTGCATTTGGTGGTCTGTTGTTTTTGCAAAGATTCTTTACAAAAGCGACATAAGTATGCTGAACTCCCGGGACCACAAAATGCAGCTCATGAAGACGCGTTTGCTGCGCCATATTTCATCAAAATCCGTTGCATATTAAGGAAAATATCAAATAATATTGACTTTGGAGTGGGCGAGCTAATAAAATAACACAAACACTAAGTATAAATATTTACATTTATCTTTCTCGCATGAAAATTGATGAAATAGTAAATTTATAATACATGAATGATAGAAATGCTTTAACCCTTACAATGCTTAAATTTTGTCGTCTGCTGATTATTTTTTATTTTCCATTTTTCTTATAAAAACATGGTTTGGCAACACTTTAGAATAATTTCCAATGGAAATGATTAAAAAGTGTTGTCCAACCATGTTTTTATCGAGAAAGAAGACAAATATAAAACAACAGCTGACGACAATTCACGTTTCCCGCATTCTAAGGGTTAATACATCCAGTTAGTATGATATAAAGTGGACCTATCATATCATGCATCTATCAACAGCCTGCAGTAACAACTATTGTGATGGTATCTACTACAACAACAACGGCTTATATATTGTGTTGGCGACCATCGTACCCCGGGGCCGTGATCAGCCTGTGCACTGTTGTTCGCTCTGGAGCTGGAGAAAATCCTGATGCCACAATCAAAATATAGTGCCATTTTACTAAACTTTGTATATGATAAAAAGTGTGTACGGATATTATTTTTAGTGAAATGTACCCTAGATAATTGATTGATTGGTGTCTAACTGCTACGGTCATTTATTAGAGCTAGAATTAAATAATAAGAGCTAGCAAGAAATATTTAGAGCTAGCTCCAAATGAGTTAGAGAGCTATTCAAATGATTTGAAGCTAGCTCTAAATATTTATTGCTAGCTCTAATTATATTTCGAATTATTTACAGCTTGCATTAATTATTTGAGTTTATGTAGAGTTGGTGTTCCATAGTATAATTATCATGGCTAAACGTGTTATGACTTACCATGCTAGCGATATCAGACCAGATGATAGACAAAGGTAAATAAACTGCCCCTCCATTGTTGTGGGGCATAACATTATATACTAGTTGCGCTCACATACTTTCCATGCAGGTCTACAAGAACACATATTATACATTTGCGTAGTTAATAATCAGCACCTTATCTACCAGTATTCGGCAAGTCAAACTAACAATTCATTAATTTGTACAAACATACATTAACCCTTATAATGCTGAATTAAATTTTGTTGTCTGCTGTTTGGTTTTAAGTCACCTGACCGAAGCTCATGTGTGCTATTGTTACCGCAATGTGTCCGTCGTCCGTCGTCCGTCGTCGTCGTCCGTGAATATTTTCAAACGTCTTCTCCTCGGTAACCATTGTGCCTATAGTCACCAAACTTCATGGTCATTGTCCTTAGGTGGGGGGATTACAAAATTTTTATGATGGCCGCCGTCTAAAAATAGCATAAATTCTTAAAAAATCTTCTCATTAACCGCTAGCCGGATTTCGACGAAACTTGCTAGGAATGAACGATGTACAATGCTCTTTCAAAGTTGTTAAAATGGTGACCCCGGGGTCAAAAATGGGCGTGGCCCATGGGGTCAAATTGGGGTCAAATTTTATTTTTGACCGAATATGATCATGTTATATATCAAATCGAAGGTATCAACGAGGCGATCACTCTGGTGCATTTATTGTCGAAGTTGGATGGTTATGTCATCCAAAATGGCCGCTGGAAGGTCAAAAGGTCGTTCTTTTATCAGAGATTTCAAAATTCTTCTTCACACGAACCGCTTGGCCCATGGTAGCCAAACATAAAAGTTATGGTCCATGGGTGAAGCCTTTTCAGATTTGTTAAACTGGAGGTCATCGCTAATCCAAGATGGCCGCCGTCTAAAAAAATCTTCTTCTCATGAACCGCTGGCCGGATTTCGATGAAACTTGGTAGGAATGATCGATGTACAATGCTCTTTCAAATTTGTTAAAATGGTGACCCCGGGGTCAAAAATGGGCGTGGCCCGTGGGGTCAAATTTTATTGTTGACCGAATATGGTCATGTCTATATCAAATCGAATGGATCAAAGAGGCGATCGCTCTGGTACATTTTTTGTCGAAATTGGATGGTCCAAGATGGCCGCCGAAAGGTCAATAGGTCGTTCTTTTATTAGAGATTTCAAAATTCTTCTTCACACGAACCGCTTGGCCCATGGTGGCCAAACTTAAAAGTTATGGTCCATGGGTGAAGCCTTTTCAGATTTGTTAAAATGGAGGTCGTCGCTAATCCAAGATGGCCGCCATCTAAAAATAGCACAAATTCTTAAAAAAATTTCTTCTCATGAACCGCAAGCCGGATTTCGACGAAACCTGGTAGGAATGATCGATGTAGAATGCTCTTTCAAAGGTGTTAAAATGGTGACCCCGGGGTCAAAATGGGCACGGCCCGTGGGGTCAAATTTTATTTTTGACCGAATATGCTCATGTCATATATCAAATTGAAGGTATCGATGAGGCGATTGCTCTGGTGAAATATTTGTCGGAATCGGATGATTATGTCATCCATGATGGCCGCCAAAAGGTCCATTTATTCGAGATTTTGAACGTCTTTTTCTCAGGAACCACATGGCCGATGCTGGCCAAACTTCATAGTAAGTTAAGATCCTTGGGTGAAGCATTTTCAGATTTGGTAAAATGAGAGACATCGCTTAATCCAAGATGACCACGATCTAAAAATAGCACAATTTTTTTAAAACTCATGAACTCAATGTCACATTCTCCTCTGGTGTTCATGGAGTCAGGTGAGCGAATTAGGGCCATCATGGCCCTCTTGTTTATTTTCATTTTTTTAATCAAAAACATGGTTTTTCAACACTTTAGAATCATTGAAAATGTTTGTTTGTTTATTGGTGTTTAACGGCTTATCAACAGCTAGGGTCATGTAGGGCCGGGCAAACAGGTTTGATCCCATTTTAAACTGCTGCATTGGGGGGAAATCCCAAAATCAGAACAGAATAGTTACATCGAGAAAAAATATATTCAATATGCATGTATGAAATATCAAGGCGTTCCATGAAAGGAAACATATGTTATAAGATATTTACCCCAACATTAAGTTTGTGACCTTGACCTTGGGGTAAGGGGTGGGCGGTGGGTCACAGATTTGCTATAGAACGATAGGGTATCATCAGATGATGCATGTATGAAATATCAAGGCGTTCCATGAAAGGAAACAGATGTTATAAGATATTTACTCCAACGTTAAGTTTATGAATGTGCTAAGTTTGTGACCTTGTCCTTGGGGTAAGGGATGGGCGGTGGGTCATGGATTTGCTATAGCACGATAGAGTATCATCAGATGAATGCATGTATGAAATATCAAGGCGTTCCATGAAAGGAAACAGATGTTATAAGACATTTACCCCAACATTAAGTTTACAAATGTGTTAAGTTTGTGACCTTGACCTTGGGGTAAGGGCTGGGTGATGGGTCATGGATTTGCTACAGCAGGATAGAGGATCATCTGAGGAATGCATGTATGAAATAACAAGGTGTTCAATGAAAGGAAATAGAAGTTATGAGACATTTACCCCAACGTTAAGTTTATGAATGTGCTAAGTTTGTAACCTTGACCTTGGGGTAATGGCTGGGTAGTGGAGCATGGATTTGCTACAGCATGATAGAGGGTCAGTATGAAATAACAATGTGTTCCATGCAAGGAAACAGAAGTTATAAGATACGACAACACCGGGGGTATGCCATAAGCTCTTCAGCACTCTCGTGCAGGCGAGCTAAAAAGGGACATTTTTGGTCTCAAAAACATGAAAATTACTTGCAAAAAGTGCAGATCCTGATGGCCACCTAAAGATCTCGTGGCTATGACATAATTGTCCAATCAGAAAAGACTACCAATATGACACGCAGTTTCTGATTGGTCAACACACCTGAATTATGTCGTGGCCACGAGATCTTTAGGTGTGTTTTTTTTAATTTATCTCGTGGCCACGACATAATAAGTCGTGGCCACGAGATAAATTAAAAACAAGAGGCCCAAATGGGCCTGTATCGCTCACCTAAAAGCCTCCATAGTGGTCATTTTGATTTCACAAAGACTCTTCACTTACAACTTCAAATGTTCCACAGAATTTGTTGGTACCTTCTGATCTAACATATATTGCGAATGTGCATGTGATTTACTGCTATACCTTCGATTTGATATATAAAATGACCATATTCGGTCAAAAATAAAATTTGACCCCTATTTGATCCCTCGGGCCATGACCATTTTTGACCCAGAGGCCACCATATGAACAAAACTGAATCAGCGTTAACTATCGATCATTCATACAAAGTTTCGTCGAAACATCTTGGATTTGGCGGACATCTTGGATTTGGTGATGACCTCCATTTTGACAAAAATGAACAGGCTTCACCAACAAACCATTTCAGTTAAGTTTGGTCAATATCGGCCAAGCAGTTCACAAGAAGAAGTCCTTTGAAATCTTTAGTAAAAGAACAACCTTTTGACCTGTCGGTGGCCATCTTGGATGACGTAATCATCTGATTTTGGCAAAACATGCTCCAGAGTGATCGTCTCGTCGATACCTTGGATTGGATATATTATATGACCATATTCGGCAAAAATATAATTTGACCCCTAAGTTGACCCCTCGGGCCAAGCCCATTTTTGACCCAGGGGCCACCATATGAACAAATCTGAAACAGCGTTAACTATCAATCATTCACACCAAGTTTCGTCGAAATCGGCCTGGAGGTTTGTGAGAAGATTTTTTGACAATTTGACCTACTTTTCAACGGCGGACATCTTGGATTTGGTGATGACCTCCATTTTAACAAAAATGGACAGGCTTCACCCACAGACGATAACAGTTAAGTTTTGCCAATATCGGCCAAGCAGTTCACAAAAAGAATACGTTTGAAATCTTTAGTAAAAGAACAACTTTTTTACCTTTCGGTGACCATCTTGGATGACAAAATCATCTGATTTAGACAAAAAATGCTCCAGAGTGATCGACTAGTCGATACCTTCGATTTGATATATTATATGACCATATTCAGGCAAAAATATAATTTGACCCCTAGTTGACCCCTCGGGCCACGCCCATTTTTGACCCAGGGGCCACCATATGAACAAATCTGAATCAGCATTAACTATCGATCATTCACCCACAGACCATAACAGTTAAGTTTTGCCAATATCGGCCAAGCAGTTCACAAAAAGAATACGTTTGAAATCTTTAGTAAAAGAACAACTTTTTTACCTTTCGGTGACCATCTTGGATGACAAAATCATCTGATTTAGACAAAAAATGCTCCAGAGTGATCGACTAGTCGATACCTTCGATTTGATATATTATATGACCATATTCGGGCAAAAATATAATTTGACCCCTAGTTGACCCCTCGGGCCACGCCCATTTTTGACCCAGGGGCCACCATATGAACAAATCTGAATCAGCATTAACTATCGATCATTCATTCAAAGTTTCGTCAAAATCAGCCTGGCGGTTCGTGAGAAGATTTTTTAAGAATTTGACCTACTTTTCCACGGCAGCCATCTTGGATTTTCGATGACCTTCATTTTAACAAATCTGAAATGGCATCACCCATATATCATCCCTGTAAAGTTTGACCAACATCGGCTCAGCAGTTCGGGAGAAGAAGATGATTGAAAATGTTCACGGACGACGGACACTTTGCCATAAGAATAGCTCACATGAGCTTTGCTCAGGTGAGCTAAAAACACACCTAAAGATCTCGTGGCCACGACATAATTCAGGTGTGTTTTTTTTATTTATTTCGTGGCCACGAATTTATTATGTCGTGGCCACGAGATAAATTAAAAAAAACACACCTAAAGATCTCGTGGCCACGACATAATTCAGGTGTGTTTTTTTTATTTATCTCGTGGCCACGAATTTATTATGTCGTGGCCACGAGATAAATTAAAAAAAACACACCTAAAGATCTCGTGGCCACGACATAATTCAGGTGTGTTTTTTGTTTTTTTTATCTCATGGCCACGACTTAATATGTCGTGGCCACGAGATAAAAAAAAACACACACCTAAAGATCTTGTGGCTACGACATAATTGTCCAATCAGAAAAGACTACTAATATGACACGCAGTTTCTGATTGGTCAATTATCTCGTGGCCACGACTTATTATGTCGTGGCCACGAGATAATCAACCAATCAGAAAACGGGTGACATCCAGGAAGCAACGTGTTGTTGTTGTTGCAATTTCTAAGTATTTTCACCAAAGAAAAGACGTATAAATTGGTATTTGTTAACTGAACGCTCAGTGGATTTGAAACATTCAATTGAATTTCCGTAACTTTCAATACACAATTTTTAAAATATAATAAAACGTGAATTATTAGGTTTCGAAATATGGCTTGTATAAGTACGACAGCTTGAAGCTAGAAAGATTAGGCCAAGGGCTTTAGGTTTGAGATCGGAAATATAATATACAAAGCTGAATACCACTAGAAACATATCAAAACTGCATGTGAAATAGTGAACGCAGTTAACATCGAGAACCCAGTTCCCCGCTATATTTTGCGATATGGTAGGTATGTGACATCATCACCCATAACTAGATAACTCCGTGGAGTTTTTAAACATAATTTACGTTAGCAGTTGCAGATATGAATGTACTTCATACAAAATAAATATTGTTTTAATGATGTCTAAAATATGTGTTTTGTTGCCTAAAATGCAATAAAAAGACGTAATTTAAAACAATACAAATCAAAGCACAGAAGGTACATTGGAGCTGGTTGTTATATTAGATGGCTAATTATTGATGACCGTCCGCAGCATAAACTAACTGTGTACTCTTTAAACACGTCGCCGAAGGTATTCCAGGGATGCCGCTTCCATCGAACCCCTTTGGTGACAGACTTAAAGATGAAAATTTTAATACTTTCCCCACCAGGTGCGCTATTGCACAGTTAGTTTCTGCTGCGGACGGTTATCAATAATTAGCCATCTAGTATAACTAATTTTCTGATTGGACAATTATGTCGTGGCCACGAGATCTTTAGGTGTGTGTTTTTTTTTCATCTCGTGGCCACCACATAATAAGTCGTGGCCACAAGTTAAACAAAAAAAAACACACCTGAATTATGTCGTGGCCACGAGATCTTTAGGTGTGTTTTTTTTATTTATCTTGTGGCCACGACATAATAAGTTGTGGCCACGAGATAAACAAGAATTCCGCGGAATCAAATGTCTCGCCTTGTCCCGCCGCCTTGACCTTGAGCCTGGGCCAGAAAGCAATTTTCACTGGCACGAACATATTATACAATTATTGACTAGCGAGCCATAGAATGTCAGATTATATTCTATGGCTCACTAGTCAATAATTGTTTTAGTATATGATAATAGTCGGTATATAGCACTTACGACCTTATGCTACTAGACAACAAGAAACGAGGCAAAGCCACGAAGGCCAGGTTTTTTCCAAGCATAGACACTTGGATAACATAATTATACCCACTTTTTGTAGACTAGATGGCCGTGGCCTGCATGTCGCGCCTTGGGGCGAGGCATGGACACTAAAAAAATAGATATAGTAGATGGAAAAACTTTAACCAAAAAACTTTAACCGGACACACGGAGGAACGGACTGACGTATGCCAAAATGCTGACGATATCGCGCTTTCCGCAAGCAGGTGTGACAATGATGATAAACACCCATGTGAAGTATCAAGGTATTGGGTGAAGCAGTTGCAGAGATATAGTACACGAAAAAACTTTAACAAAAAAATTCAAAGTAATTTGAACTTGACATAGGGCACAGGATCGTGCTTTCCGCAAGCAGGTGCGACAATGATGATAAACACCCATGTGAAGTATCAAGGTATTGGGTGAAGCAGTTGCAGAGATATAGTACACGAAAAAAACTTTAACAAAAAAATTCAAAGTAATTTGACCTCGACATTGGGCACAGGATCACGCTTTCCGCAAGCAGGTGCGACAATGATGATAAACACCCATGTGAAGTATCAAGGTATTGGGTGAAGCAGTTGCAGAGATATAGTAAACGAAAAAACTTTAACAAAAAAATTCAAAGTAATTTGACCTTGACATTGGGCACAGGGGCCGCACGGTTGGGGATTAGAATGAAAATATGGATGATGATAAACACCCATGTGAAGTTTCAAGGTAATGGGCGAAGCAGTTGCAGAGATATAGTATAACAAAAAAGTTTTAACCAAAAAAACTCTAACCAGACGTACGTTAAAAAGTTAACGTTGAAAATGGCTAAGTCAATTACGTAGAAATAATAGGTGAAGGTAAAAAAATGGTCACATGTTGGATAGTTGTATGTGGTAGGCACCCCTTGGTTATGAAGCTGTGAAAGTTTGGTGGTCCTAGGTGGTACAGTACCAAAGAAATGGACTTAAACACGAAAACTTAACATTGTAAACGCGAAAACTTAACATTGAAAATGGCTAAGTCGACTGCGCGGAAAAAATGGGTGAAGTTAAAAAAAAAGTAACATGTTGGATAGTGATATGTGGTGGGCACCCCTTGATTATGAAGCTGTGAAAGTTTGGTGGTCCTAGGTGGTACAGTAACAAAGAAATGGACTCAAACACGAAAACTTAACATTGATTGTGGACGCCGCCCGCCCGCCGTCCGCCGCCGCCGCCCGCCCGCCGCCCGCCCGCCCGGCTTTCGCCAATCCAATAGCCTGGATTTTTTTTTCAAAAAACCTGGCTAAAAATGGAAAAAGAATTTGAAAAAAAAGAAAGAAACGAGGCCACTTTTTGTAGACTAGATGGCCGTGGCCTGCATGTCGCGCCTTGGGGCGAGGCATGGACACTAAAAAAAAAGAGATATAGTAGATGGAAAAACTTAAACTTAACCGGACACACGGACGGACGGACGTATGCCAAAATGCCGACTATATCGCGTTTCCGCAATCGCGCTTTCCGCAAGCGGGCGCGACAATGATGATAAATACCCATGTGAAGTATCAAGGTAATGGGTGAAGCAGTTGCAGAGATATACATGTAGTACACAAAAAAATAAAAGTAATTTGACCTTGACATTGGGCACAGGGGCCGCACGGTTGGGGGGTAGAATGAAAATATGGATGATGATAAACACCCATGTAAAGTTTGAAGGTAATGGGCGAAGCAGTTGCAGAGATATAGTGTAACGAAAAACTTTAACCAAAAAACTTTAACCAGACGTACGTTAAAAAGTTAACGTTGAAAATGGCTAAGTCAATTACGTAGAAATAATAGGTGAAGGTAAAAAAAATGGTCACATGTTGGATAGTTGTATGTGGTGGGCACCCCTTGGTTATGAAGCTGTGAAAGTTTGGTGGTCCTAGGTGGTACAGTACCAAAGAAATGGAGTTAAACACGAAAACTTAACATTGTAAACGCGAAAAGTTAACATTGACTGCGCGGAAAAAATGGGTCAAGTTCAAAAAGGTAACATGTTGGATAGTGATATGTGGTGGGCACCCCTTGGTTATGAAGCTGTGAAAGTTTGTTGGTCCTATGTGTTACAGTAACAAAGAAATGGACTGAAACACGAAAACTTAACATTGATTGTGGACGCCACCCGCCCGCCTGGCTTTCGCCAATCCAATAGCGTGGATTCTTTTCCCAAAAAAACCTGGCTAAAAATGGAAAAAAAGTTTAAAAAAAAAAGTTTCAAATTATTTTTTTCCCAAAAAAAACCTGGCTAAAAATGGAAAAAAAGTTTAAAAAAAAAAAGTTTAAAAATTAACAAAAAAATAATGCTCGCTACTGGAGCCCAGAATTTTTATAATAGTCCTATATGTATGTACATATCATATCTGCACAGGTCCACATATTGCCACAATATTGTCAACACAGTTTACGGAAATGTAATACCCAGGTATAATAATTTACCTGTATAAATTACCTGTAATAATTTAGCTGGACATTTAGTGGTCAAGCTGGAAATTTGCACATGCTTGCACATGCAGAAGTGTTCAACTGGAGAAGGCTATTGTTCTCTCTACAGGTAAGGTGTACACAGCGCACGAGAAAACGGGTCTTCATGCATTAATGTTCAGTTTGTAGCATAGAAAGAAATAGTTTGACCTTGACCCCGGAGCCCGGAATTTTTTTTAATAGTCCTATATTCATCTACATATCATAGTAAAGGTATGTATAAAGTTTGATGACTGTAGCTGATAAGGTGTTGAAGTAATGACCGTAACATGAAAACTTAACATTGAATGATGCCGCCGCTGCCGCTGCCGCCGCCGCCGCCGCCGCCGCCGCCGCCGCCGCCGCCGCCGACACCGCTGGCATCGGCAGGCAGCGGCGACGACGACGACGACGACGACGACGGAAAAGCAAAACCTATGTCTCGCTTTCCGCTTCGCGGGCGAGACAATAAAACAAGAAATGCGTCTGTCGAACGCAGATGCCACCTGCAGCATATTTGAGAAACTGTGACAAAGTGGTTAACCGAAAAGTGTGACGGACGGACGGACGGACGGACGGACGACGGACGGACGGACGGACGGACGGCGGACGGACGACGACGGACGACGGACGGACGGACGACGGACTGGACGGACGGACGGACGGACGTTCTTACATTAGGGTACTTATGTGGCTTATCACATGTTAAATATTAGCCACATAAAACGATTTTTAGCCACATAAAACGATTTTTTAGGTGGCTAATTGTAACCAACCCTATCCTTTAACAAGTCCATAACCCTGTGGGGCTAGCCACATAAGTACCCTAATGTGTGCCCGGACGGACGGACGGACGGACGGACGGACCAGACGGACGGACGGACGGACGGACGGACGGAGACGGACGGACGGACGGACGGACGGACGGACGGTCCAAACACTATATGCCACCCGTTTCTTCGAAACCCGGTGGCATAAAAACACACATGTCCCCTCCATGCTTCCGTAATAACCAGATTCAACCGTCACATACAAAATGCCAAAGACGTATGTGAAGGCCAAACCACGTCTCCAGTCAGAATGCCGGTAAGGATGAACCCTGATCGTTGAATTACCCGTCGCGTGCTCCCGACCAACCACCCACAAGGTGTTTAATTCGGTATCTCACTCACTGTAACGGCTACTACCATCAAACTCGGACAACAGCATCTGCTAGTGGTGTACATCAGATACTTCTGTACGACATATGAGCTTCTTTTCACCTTGACCTACTTTTTCTGATTCAATTAGTAATTTTCAATGTTTATGTTATGGATCATACAAACTTACAGTTACCAACAGACATTATCCTGATCTGGTGCCAGGCACGCCTACGACACTGGATCATTTGGCCCCAGGTGTGAATCCACCGTTTAGGTATGAATCCTTTAGGATGGATTTTATTAACAAATTTCAGTCTACGGATACGATAATTTTTATCGAAAAAAATCTCATTATTTTGTTATTACTCCATAAAGGTATATGTTGTTACCACTCATTTGAACCGGTTCAAATGAGTGGCAACAACATATACTTTCAAGATGAAATAAAGAATAAAAAGTTTCATACTACTACAATTGAATTCCGTTTTTAATGGTAAAATACATGCACCTACCATTGTCCAAACTATGAGGGCCGTATAGTGCAGTGATCTGCAGGTAGACGTTCTCAGAGCCAAACGACCACTAACGTTTGTTTATTGGTGTTCATTGGTGTTTAACAGCCTATCAGCTAAGGTGCTGGCATCATGTTCTACAACGTTGAAAAGATTACCAGTGTGACCATTTCTTGCTCGTAAAGTACTAATAAAATAACACAAACACTAAGTATAAATATTTACATTTATCTTTCTCACATGAAAATGGATGAAATAGTAAATGTATAATACATGAATGACGGAAATGCTTGTACCCTTACAAAGCTGAATTAAATTTTGTCGTCTGCTGTTCAATTTTTTATTTTCCATTTTTCTTATAAAAACATGGGTTGGCAATGGCAACACTTTAGAATAATTTCCAATGGAAATGATTTTGTCATTTCCAATGGAAAAGATTCAAAAGTGTTGTCAAACCATGTTTTTATTGAGAAAGAAGACAAAATATAAAACAACAGCAGACGACAATTCACGTTTCCCGCATTCTAAGGGTTAATACATCCACAGTTAGTATGATATACAGTGGACCTATCATGCATCTATCAACAGCCTGTAGTAACTACTATTGCCATGGTATCTGCTACAACAACAACAACAGCTTATTGAGTTTGCGACCTGTGATCAGCCAGTGCACTGTTGTTCGCTATGGAGCTGGAGAAAATCCTGATGCCACAATCAAAACATAGTATCGTTTTACTAAACTTTGTACATGATAAAAAGTGTGTACGGATATTATTTTTAGTGAAATGGACCCTATATCATTGATTGATTGGTATTTAACTGCTAAGGTCATTTAAGGCGGGGCCAACGGGTTCAATGTTTAACACAAGGTGATTGGAGAGATGTGGCTTATAGGCATTGTGACCAGGGTAGATCCAGATAAACATGTGCATTCGCTTTTCAGTGAAACACATCTGGTTTCTAACCCGTGTTAACAGTATATTTCCACTTGCCAAATGAAAATATAAAATGCACTTGCCAGTCTACACATTGTGAGACGCATATGTATAATACCAACGCAGTTATCTATAATAAGTTAACGTTGTTTTTTTTTGCGATTTACAAAGCAAAATTAGAAAACTTGACCTGGTGTCGAATAAAAATGCACATCTACACATCAATATGTAAGTTGTGTACTGAAATACATACATGCAGCTGTGGCTGGAGAGATGGGGTTTATGATTCCTGACTAGAGCAGACCCAGATCAGCCTGCACAGCTGCCGACAGTCAGTGAAACCTTGTGTTTGTAAACAGTATAGATCCTTATCAGGCCGCTGAAGTGCACAAGCAGATCAGCAGCCAGACTGGCCACAAATGACATAATCACAGTGTTTTCACATATCAGACCTGTACCTTATGGAATGCCAAATCTACATAAACTCAAATAACTATTGCTAGCTCTAAATAATATTAGAGCTAGCATTAAATATTTAGAACTAGCATTAAACATTTAGAACTAGCATTAATTATTCAAGTTTATGTAGATTTGGCGTTCCTGGAAAGCCAAATCTACATAAACTAAAATAATTATTGCTAGCTCTAAATAGTTTGAGCTAGCATTAAATATTTAGAACTAGCTCCAAATGATTCAGAAAGCTCTTCAAACAATTTGGAGCTAGCATTAATTAATTGAGTAGATTTGACGTTCCATAGTACCCATCATGGCTCAACGTTTTATGACGGTAAACAACCTGCCCCCTTCATTGTCGTGGGGCATAAAATGATATACTATGTAATTGTTTAGAGCTAGCATTAATTATTTGAGTAGATTTGGCGTTCCAAAGTATGGTACCTATCATGGCTAAACGTTTTATGACTTACAATATCAGACCAGATGATAGACAAAGGTAAACAACATGACCCCTCCATGTTAGTGGGGCATAAAATGATATACTACTTGCTCACATACTTTGCATGCAGGGTCTACAACAACACATTATACATTTGGGTAGTTAATAATCAGCACTTTAGCTACCAGTATTCGGCAAGTCAAACTAGCAATTCATTAAGTTGTGAAATGATTCTAAAGTGCTGTCAAACCATGGCTTCACGGAGAAAGACAAAATATAAAACAACAGCAGACGATAATTTACGTTTTCCGCGTTGTAAGGGTTAACCCTTAAAAGGGTGGGAAACAAAAATTATCGTCTGCTATTTTTTCAATTTAACACTTTCACCCCTAAATACCCAACAGTGGCTTCTCCATACTATTGTTTGGACGACTCCATTTATGAGGAAATGAAGATTTGTTTCAGAATTGAACAATACTGACCGATGCTGTAGATCCTGAAGAGATGGCTCGTTCGGAGCCAGTTTCACTTGGATCTAGTTCTGTATATCTTGGCTTTATGGTCTGTAGGGTTGAAAGTGTTAACTTGATCCTTAATGCAGAACATGAAAATTGTGTCCACCACTAGAGATGATTCTCATATGCTACCAATATATGTTTTGAATCAAAAAAGTTGATTTTATTTATTTATTGGTGTTTAACAGCCTATCAACAGCTAGGCCGTTAAACACCAATAAATCAATCAAGAAAAATGGTAAATAAGAAAAAAAACATAAAATGACAAAGTTTAATTCAGCATTGTAAGGGTTAATGACAAAATATTGTAACAAAAAGTGCCGCAAACACGACAAGCTATCACAAAGTGGTACACAACTGAGGAAGAAGAAATATGTTGATATTGTGAGCCGCCATGACAGTCAGGGGCGTATGGAGACCGGTGTAGATCAGTATATACATCCAAGCTCAGAGTTTATGCTGTTCACTTTTGAATTGATGAAATATTGGTATTGTTTTTAACCCGTTCACCCCTAAGTAACTGGAATGGAATTTCATATGCTAATTTTGCAACCAATTCAATCGTCACAAAATGATTTTCACATGTCCATTTATGAAAAAGGGGTGTTTTTGGTCTCAAAAATATGAAAATTGCTTGAAAAAAGTGCAGATCACGAGCTGCCTAATCTGGATCGACACTATTTGCCAATACCACTATGGTATTGAAAGGGTTAATGGCAATTCAAGAGTTGTATTTGTATGCATGAGCTACATGTACACTAGTAAAAAACTCAACAAACCCCTTATATTGTGGCGAGTAATATAACCCATTGAAGTCTATGGATACAATACTTTTTATTGAAAACAATCTGATTATTTTGCTTGTTTCTATATAAAAGTATATGTTGTTACCACTCATCTGAACCGTCTCGTCGAGACGGTTCATATGAGTGGTAACAACATATACTTTCGAGAAGAAATAAAGAAAATGTATCTCGCCTGTAATGGGTTAATTATATGGAGCGGCAATATGTTTCCTAGTAAGACGTGTACATGGACCAGCATTAATTTGATAGTTAACTTTAAGCTCAACCAATGATTAAGTGTACAACTTTCTGTTGGCATTGAGCTTGAATCATAAACTCGGCTACGGCTCAACCAATCGGTCTGCTTGAGCTTCAAAGTTTATAACCAATGGGTTTGGAGAGATTATATTGAACACTGAACACATTACTACTATGAAACGATGGCTATCTAAATTAATATTGATTGATTGGCGAATACTGATTGAATGGCGTTTTACATATGTACAGCAGCAAGGTCATCTATAGACGGGAATAGAATACAACTGTGATGGGGGGGAGGGGGGCAGGGTGGGAGGGTTGATATCACGAATAATTCACTGAAGATATCCTTCCAGCAACAAAATCATAATATCCTGATCTGGTGCCAAGTGCCCTTACCACACCAACTTCACTCGCACACATTGCAGGGTCGACATTAGCAGGTGTCTGGTGGTCCAACTCCACCGGATTGACTGATTGACATTTTATGTCCATTCAACAGCAAGGTTTATTGATTGGGAAACATCAAGATGATATACAATATACAGATGGTAATGTACAAGGACGAGGGGTTGGGGGGAGTATCTAAGGTAAAACTTAGAAAAACACGTTGCCAACAACCGTTCTAATAATAAAGATGTGTTCACTTTCAGACACGAGCTGTCAGTACCTATACATGGTAACTAACACACATTCAGGACTATAACTGTTCATTATGCCAGTCAGAATTACACCATAACAATGCTCACAAACAAGTGACTGGAGAAATGGGGCTTATGACCTACTAACATAGGGTTTTCACCGACTGAATGGCAAATAAATATACCAGTAGCCGATTTCACCCAAAATTGCTATAAAGTATACTTATCTAGCTATTTAAAGTATACTTTGAGGGAGTAACCATTTATTTTAATGCATTATTTCATATAGAACTAATGACTGCATATATTTGATGATTATTCATGCATTCATTCGGCTTTAATTTAAGGGTGGGCTCAAACACCTTCCATTCCCATTCCCATATTTGATGATTAAAAAGTATGCAGAATCATTATACATGTACTGAATTTATTACATTATCAAAGCCAAAATGGCTGTGATAATGTAATAAATTCAGTATAATAATTTGGTCAGAAAATATTTTATTTCATTAAATAACGAGAGTGCCGTAAGTCACAAAATATACACGTCGAATATGGGCCAGACAGCGAAGATGCAGAAATGTGAAGCTGTCACCAAGGCAAGAAACATTAATGATAATTTGAAAATCTATAGCAATATTTCTTTCTCTTGCTGTGATAAACAGGTATACTAATTTAGGTAGAGATGTGTAAAGTATAAATTATATATAATTGGATACAAAAATGTAGAAAAAATGGCTACGTTAAAAAAGTGATATTTTTGTTAAACCAGATGGCCACGGCGGCCCGCATGTCGAGCCCGCCGAGGCATTTGATGGTATTTTTTAAAAACTTTAATGCAGATTTCAGACGGATGGATGCACGGACGCACACACGGATGCACGGACGTCTGCACGGACACCCGGGCGTCATTGTGATCACTACGTCGCGCTTTCCGCAAGCGGGCTCGACAAAAATTGTTTTTCGACAAAAATTGTTTTTCGGCATAAAAACACCAAGGTGCACATCTTCAATATGTGTAGATAGAAGACGTGTGTATAGTTTCAGATCGAATGACGGAACGGTTTCAGAGGAGTTCTGTGTATACAAACTCGGTACCCTACATAGAATTGAATACAAAATTGTAGAAAAAATGGCTCAGTTATAAACGCGATATTTGTGTTAAAAATATTTTTTCAGCATAAAAACGCCAAGTTGCACATCTTCAATATCTGTAGAAGATGTGTGTATAGTTTCAGATCGATTGACTGAACGGTTTCGGACGAGTTGTGTACAATGCAGTTATTTTGTCCGCCGCCCATCCGCCCCGCGGTAAAATATAATACATAGAGGATATTCATATTTTTGCAACGAATATGACATATATGTTCATCGAGTGGTGTGAAATGTCCATAGCACGTGAAATATGGACATTTCACACCACTCGATGAACATATATGTCATATTCGTTGCAAAAATATGAATATTCTATATATATATTATATACCGATCCATGGAAATTAGCAGTTTTTTCGACTGTATACGGTAATGAATGTGTATTTGCAGCCTATTTGCGCTGTTTTCCCTAACATAGATTTTATGAATATAGATAGCGGAAGTAGTCGTATTTCACCAGAAGTTGTTTATTTCATCGATGAGAACATATGACTTTTATTTACATAGTATAACTATGTATTTCATGGGTAGGTATATAAATTTATCCTTAAATTGAAAATTGAAATTTCGGTTAAATCGGCTACAGACCATAATCCCAATTTATCCAATAACAGTCACACATTACGATATCCAGTACATGTATATATGCGTACAAATTTAATACATATACCATTAAACATCACAGCACCGGAAATAAAAGTTTGGCAAATGACCAATAGTATTACAGGGTGGACTCCGGTATTACATGCCTTATCACATCGCCGATATTGACACACAAGTCAGAGCTCATAAATTGAATTCCGTTTGAGCTTTGCATTTTATGTCAATTTTCAATGTCATTTATGGGAAATACAATTGAGTGAATCAATACAACTGAGATAACGCAATGCCACACGGAAGGTAATTCCAGAGCCGGGACCATATGGTACCAACAGCCAACATGATGTAAAGTAATCAAAGACACGTGGGACGACAGAATTACTACAAAAACGGAATGTTATCTACAAAAGAATCTTTGACAGATATGTTCATGCACAAGTAAAAAATACACACAGATTACACATAGAGCTTCGAAAGGATAAAATTTATCCCAAGCGTGTGTAAAATTGTCTTTTGCGTGAGCAATTGAAGTTCGTCTCATTTGTTAACCCTTACTACGCTGAATTAAATTTTGTCGTCTGTCGGGAATGTTTTATTTTCAATATTTCTCGACAAAAACCTGTTTTGACAGTGCATGAGAAACTAGAGATGATTCTCATGTGCTGTCAAAACCGTTTTTTTGCTAACAATTAAGACAAAAATGAAAAACAGCAGACAACAATTTCCGTCTCCAGTGTAGTGAGAGTTAATCCAAAATAAAATACACAGTAGTGTGGAAGGTTGATATTTTCTGAACAGTATGCACATACATAAATAAGTATTAGTTATTACATTTATATTTATGTATTACACTTATAGTATACATAAACTTTTTGTTTGGTGTTTCTTACATTACAACACGCATACTGATCCGATTTATTGATTGATTGTTGTTTAACATCCATTCATATACATATGGACCCTGAATACGGGGCATAAGAAATGTGTAATCAGTATTAGGTGAACGAGGTATTGTGTTAGACTAACTATTATACTAAATTCAGTTTAATATAACAACACCTAACTTTGATTGTACAGAAAAACACAAAATATGTGGCTTTGACTGGTGAAATGGGACTCATAGGTTTTGCGACCAGTGTAGATCCCGATCAGACTGTGCATCCGCACAGTCTGATCGGGATCTGCACTTTTCGCCATTCCATTAAAGACACACACATCATGCTTCTAACAAGCAACATATCCGCACAGTCTGATCAGGATCTGCACTGTTCTCCATGCAATAATTCCAGCACAAAAATATTTACACAATTCCCTAACATTTGATTGGTCCGTTGCAAGTCTCCGTCCAAAATTTATATCCCAGTAAACTCCATGCCGAACTACTTTCCGTAACCGTGAGGCGCAGTTAAAACAATTAAAAAGAAAACAGAAAATAAACACATTTTCTTGATGAATTTATTTCAAATGCTGGAATTATAAGGAATGAATGGCCTTTTTGTGGAATTTATCGCGGATATAAACTTGGAAAAGTCGCGGGAATACTGGACGAGGCCTCCCGGCCTTCGTCCAGTATTCCCGCGACTTTTCCAAGTTTATACCCCGATAAATTCCACAAAAATTAAAATTGCCAAAAACCAAATTGAAATCAGAAGTAGTGAGTATCAAAAAGCAATGAAAAATTTGTGGTATCTTTATCATGCTACAGAAAACAATAAACAGACCATAAATATAGCATATTTTCTAATTTTTCTATGAAAACACATCTGCAAGGAGACAATTCTAATGAAATACCAAGATGTGTTTTCATTTAGAAGCAAACTATTCAATAAGTGCGGTCTGCTGATGTGTAAACAGTAGTGTGATTCTATTTTATACAATTAAAATTTTGAAATACCCAATTGCTTCAGAAATGATGGAGTGACAATACTCAATAACTAATTCCTTATCTGGAGCCCTGGCTACACTGGTCACAAATCCAATAATTCCAGCACAAAAATATTTACACAATTCCCTAACATTTGATTGGTCCGTAGCAAGTCTGTCCAAAATTTATATCCCAGTAAACTCCATGCCAAACTACTTTCCGTAACCGTCAGGCGCAGTTAAAATAATTCTTAAGAAAACGGAAAATAAACACATTTCAAATTAGGAATGAATGGCCTTTTTGTGGAATTTATCGGGGATATAAACTTCGTCCAGCATTCCCGCGACTTTTCCAAGTTTATACCCCGATAAATTCCACAAAAAGGCCATTCATTCCTATAATAACCCTCATTGATCCAGCCACAGCCACGTATATGTACCATCATCATCTCACGTGATGAATAGTAGCAATATTTTATCTAATTCTACTTTAATGAAATATAATTCATCAAATTTAGCTTGCCAATGCAGCAGTTTGATTGATGTCAGGACAATACAATATCCAGCTAATGAACATGTTTGTGATAATCTCTGAGTAAACATACAGATTTCGATCTAATGGGCCTAACACTACTCATGACAAGCAATCTCTTCAGGATCTGCACCATTGGCAGTTAGTTTCTGAACTTGAACGACCTTGAACACAGACAAGGGCAAAAACAGAAGGCAAGGTGGAAGGGTTTTATATCCCAATGAAACAGCTCAGATATAACACAGCTCGCTCACATAAAAAACAACCAATTATGGTGACTGGAGAAATGGGGCTTACGACATACGAGACACGCCATGGGATTTTGTACCTTCGGACATATGTATAATTTCATGAAATACATTTACAATATTTTTATAAATAAAGTCAAAAGTGGACAGAATTTTCAGAGTACAAGCAGAATACAATGAGGCTTGTCCCAACTCCAGATCAGCTAGTACTGTCATTTCGGCTAATTCTGCGCATCGGCTAATGTGCAATTCACGTCAAATTTAGCCTTGCTAAAATATGTGGGTTTCGGAATAAACAAGCTGATTAATTGCTACACTGTGGCACAATTTTATCACATTCCGATAGCTTAGTAAAAAGTTATTCAAAATAAAGTGAAAATGTGTAAAATCCTCAGACCCTGCTGATGGAATAGCTGTCTTATTTATTAAACTAGAAATGGACGCTTGTCGACAAGCGCATGTGTATCCCCCTCCCCAGATACACAAGTAGTTTGAAAAAAGGGTGATCGAGTTATGCTCCGGAGACAAAATCAGTGACGGACAAAGGGAGATAACTAAACAATTAGTGATGCAAGAGTTGTCAATCTTGCGCGACACACCTTTAGGGTCTATGCATGTGTGAAGCTACTGGAGTGCAGAATTATTTGTTAATAGTCCTATATTTATGTACATATATCTGCACAGGTGCACATAATGCCACAATATTTTCAACACAGTTGACGGAAATGTAATATAGAATGTAAATAAAAAAAATAATGCTCGCTACTGGAGCCGAGAATTTTTTTTAATAGTCCTATATTTATCTACATATATCTGCACAGGTCCACATACTGCCACAATATTGTCAACACAGTTTAGGTAAATGTAATAATTTAGCTGTATAAATTACCTGTAATAAGTTAGTGGTCAGTTAAAAAATTTAAAAAGAATGTAAAAAAATTTTTTTTGAAAAAAAAGTTGAAAAATAAAAAATAATAATACTTGCTACTGGAGCCCAGAATTTTTTTTTAATAGTCCTATATTTATCTACATATATCTGCACAGGTCCACATAATGCCACAATATTTTCAACACAGTTTACGGAAATGTAATATACAAATTTTTTTTTTTTAAATAATGCTCGCTACTGGAGCCCAGAATTTTTGTTAATAGTCCTATATTTATCTGCATATATCTGCACAGGTCCACATACTGCCACAATATTGTCAACACAGTTTACGGAAATGTAATAATTGTACCTGTATAAATTACCTGTAATAAGTTAGTGGTCAGTTAAAAAATTGAAAAAGAATGTAAAAAAAAAAATGGAAAAAAAAATTAAATTGAAAAAAAGAAAAAGAATAATGCTCCCTACTGGAGCCCAGAATGTTTTTTAATAGTCCTATATTTATCTACATATCATATATACACAGGTCCACATATTCCCACAATATTTTCAACACAGTTTACGGAAATGTAATATAATCATTTACCTGTATAAATTACCTGTAAGTTGTCAGTGGTCAGTTGCACATGGTAGCACATGCACAGGTGAATAGTCTGTATATAGCACTTACCACCTTATGCTACTAGACAAAAATTGAAAAATAATTTGAAAAAAAAAAATGAAAAAAAAAAATGGAAAAAAAAAGTTTAAAAATAATAATCTGGAGCACAGAATTTTTTTTTAATAGTCCTATATTTATCTACATATATCTGCACAGGTCCACAGAATGCCACAATATTTTCAACACAGTTTACGGAAATGTAATATAATCATTTACCTGTATAAATTACCTGTAAGTGGTCAGTGGTCAGTTGCACATGCTAGCACATGCACAGGTGAATAGTCTGTATAAAGCACTTACGACCTTATGCTACTAGACAAAAATTGAAAAATAATTTGAAGAAAAAAAATGAAAAAAAAAAAAAAAAAATGAAAAAAAAAAAATGAAAAAAAAAGAAAAACTAAAAAAAGAAAAAAAAAAGAAAAAAAAAGAAAACAAAAATGAAAAAGAAAAAAAAAAAAAAAAAAAAAAAGGAAAAAAAAAAGTTTAAAAATAATAATGCTTGCTATTGGAGACCAGATTTTTTTTAATAGTCCTATATTTATCTACAAAAATCTGCACAGGTCCACATAATGCCACAATATTTTCAACACAGTACCCAATGTAGTGATTTACCTGTATAAATTACCTGGTCAGCAGTGGTCAAGCACTGGACATCTGCACATGCTAGCCCATGCTAGCACATGGTTCTCCCAGTTTCTTTTGTTCTCTCTACAGGTAAGGTGTACAGAGCACACAAGAAAAGGTGTACAGAGCAGACGAGAAAACAGGTCTTCATGCATTTTTGTCCAGTTTGTAGAGTGCGCAAAACAAAAAAGGGAGATAACTCAAAAATTAGCTACGCAAGAGTTGTCATTCTGTGCGCGACACATCCGGGTCGTGGTCTATGCATGTGTGAAGTTTCATGAAAATATTCCAAAGGGTGGTCGAGTTATGCTCCGGACAGGAAATCAGTGAGCGAAAACAAAAAAGGGAGATAACTCAAAAAGTAGCAATATGCATAGTTGTCATTCTTGTGCACGACACACCTTCGGTTCGTGGTCTAATTGAATGTGTTAAGTTTCATAAAAATATTCCAAAGGGTGGTTGAGTTATGGTCAATCAGTGCGCAAAACAAAAAATGGGAGATAACTCAAAAATTAGCTATGCAAGAGTTGTCATTCTTGTGCGCGACACACCTTCGGGTCGTGGTATAGCATGTGTAAAGTTTCATGAAAATATTCCAAATGGGTGGTGGAGTTATGCTCCGGACACGAAATCAGTGCGAGAAACAAAAAAGGGAGATAACTAAAAAATTAGCTATGCAAGAGTTGTCATTCTTGCGCGCGACACACCTTAGGGTCGTGGTCTATGCATGTGTGAAGTTTCATGAAAATATTCCAAAGGGTGTTCGAGTTATGCTCCGGACAAGAAGTGTCTGCGGCGGACGCGGACGCGGCGCGCTGTCAAATCCATAGTATCCCCCGACGTAGTCCGGGGGATACAATTAACTGTTTAACTAAGAAACTAACCTTGTCATAATGTCACTGGATAGTTCTGCTTCAAGTTTAATTTTGCTATGCTCATCCAGTATGCTGTTCGCCGTTTTGTTTACACTACCAGATGCGCAGCATTAGCAGAAACAAATGTGACGTTGCAAACACGCATGTGATGTCATACATCACACAATTTACTTCACTTACTGACGTCAGAACGTTATGAAATTTTACCTGCACAGACGTCTTTGAACTGCGTTGAATATTCAGGAAATTTTGACTGAATATGGGTATGTTAATTGACATATACATTTGTTTGGAAAGCCTTAGGTGCGCAGAATTAGCCGACACCATTGTACTTCATTAATTGACATGAACCTATACTGTTTGTTAGCACATTGGGTGTTTCACTGACTGAATGGCGAACCATGCAGACCAAGATCAGACTGTGCGGATGCACAGTCTGATCAGGGTCTACACCGGTCGAAAAAACAGCAAGTCCCATTTCTCCAGTAACAGTAACCTATCGTCACAGAAATGATGTAGGTAACGTGTATCGGAAGTTGGCTGTCAGAGAATGGTGTTTATTTGTATTGATACTCCGTTGTTCCCACAGCCACGTGGTCTATGTGTATCGGTTTTGGTCTACGAGTGCCCGTGGATCACCACAAATGTGTCTCTCGTATTTCACCGATCACGTGACTCGCTTTCTGTAATGCCTGAAACAGAAGAAAAGTGAAAGGGTTTAACGTCCCAGCAACAGCTAAGGTCATATAGAGACGGGACCACAGTTTAAAGTCTCATCCGACAGACCAGTGAGATGGAAATACTATGAAAGTATTTTTGATGCCCTATGTGAGGTTTGAACCCACAAACCCGCATAAGGCATCACAAATAATGACAACCTCTCGGATTGGAAGTCGGGTGTTCTAACCCCTAGGCCACAACCCATCCCTTGAAACAGAAGAACTCATGCTAGCTGACATTGGCATTATTGTGTGGAAGCTGGGTTTACTGTTGTCTTCATGCATTGATTGCTGGGATTTACCTCTGTGAAAGTCAAGTCCAGCACTTGTGCCACTGAGATATCATGATGACTATCAAATGATTCAAGATCTAAACAAGGAGATCACCTGCGAATGTCTCACCTACGTCCCTGTGCAGGCAGATGGATGGACAGATGGACAGACAGCAGCAGAGCTCAAGTTAAGGTGCGTAATTTGATCAACTTTTGGGGGAATTTTGTTATTTAGCCAATGAAAATGGCAAGTTGGTAGTGCTTTAGAAAAGAACTCCATTACCATTTTTGGTGAAGAACTAAGAAAAATACCTCAATATTTGATCAAATTACACATCTTAACTGGAGCTCTGAGGCAGTCCAAATACTTTACGCCACTGAATCGAAGGATTGTGACCATAAAGAGTATTAAGTTGGAAAACCCATTCAAGTCTATGGATGCAATACATGTATATATATTTAACAACATCTGATTATTTTGTTTCTTTCTCCATGAAAGTATATGTTGTTACCACTCATTTGAGACGGTTCAAATGAGTGTTATTAACATATGTGACTGTGACTGGAGAAATGGGGCTTATGGGATTTGTGACCAGTGTAGATTCTGATAAAATAACACACTTGCGTAGCCTGATAACGATCTATATTGCTTGTTAGAAGCATGGTGAATGTTTCATTGACGGAACAGTACAAACCCTGATCAGACTGTGTGGATGCACAGGCAGATCTGGATCTACACTGGTCGCAAAACCCATAAGCCCCGTTTCTCCAGTCACAGCCACATATACTTTCGAGAAGAAATAAAGAAAACGGCCAAGACGAATTCTCAGAAATGTCATACATGTGCTGCTGTAATTGTATCCAGGCTATAATAGGTGGAATAGTGTATGATATAAAGTGTTAACCCTTAGACCACTACTCACAACAATTGTCGTCTGCTGTTGCTTTTATATCTTGCCTTATTTCACAATAAAAACATGGTTTGACAGCACTTCAGAATAATTTCCAATGGAAATGATTCTGAAGTGCTGTCAAAGCATGTTGTAAATTAGTCTAAAGTGCTGTCAAAGCATGTTTTTGAGGATAAAAATGGAAAATAGAAAACAAACAGCAGACGACAAAAAAATTAAGATAGCGGTCTAAGGGTTAAATGTCTAGTAATCAACCGCCCACGTACCTGCACCATCTCGAGCGCCTCCTTCCTGCGTGGGGCAATGTGCATATCAACCCATTCAAGTCAACGGATACAATACTTTTTATTGAGTGAGTGAGTGAATAGGGTTTAACGTCCGCTTTTCTGACATAGAGGTACAAGCCTCAGGGAGTCTACACGCAGACGGGTCAACGGGGTCGTGTCCCGTATCCACCTGTCCGAGGGGGGTAAATCCCAACTTCAGAACTCAATATTTACAATCAAAATATATATTCAGTCCTGAAATTAGAACAACCTGATCTGGTGCCAGGCCCTCGCCACACCAGCATCATTTATCCCATCCCCTAAAAGTAATAGGATTAGCACTAATCTTACTTTTATATATGGGGCATAGCCTGACTCAACTCTCACATACAAGAAAGCCAAAAATGTACATGAGGGCCAAATCCAGTATAGTGGGTTCCGGAAAGTATGAATCCAATCGTTAAGCCAGTTTAGTCGCCTTTTACGACAAGCAATGGCTACTGCAGCACTATTCTCAGGATCAGTTGATCCTGCCCCGGTGCCTGCACGGGGCACTTTTATTGAAAAAATCTGATAAGTTTGTTCATGAAAGTAAATGTTGTTACCACTCATCTGAACCGTCTCGTAGAGACGGTTCAGATGAGTGGTAACCACATATACTTTAGAAATGATATAAATAAAATTGCCAAAAAATGCTTAAAGACTTCATACCAAGTTATTGTATCCAGCCTATAATTGGGTTAAATACAGTACACTATAAAGTGGTATTGTCTTATACACGCCTACGCACCTGCACCATCTCGAGGGCCTCCTTCCTGCGTGTGGCGATGTGCTCCGATTCCTCCAGGAGATTGTCTACCTCATCACGCTTGTACAGCTGGCTCACGAGCTCGCTCTGCAGGTTGTCCTTCACAAAGTTCACCAAGAAGTGCATGATCGCCTTCGGCACGCTGTCCTGGATGTTTTTACGCACAATCAAGAAGTACGACTTGATCAACCGTTCTGTAATAGATAACATATACTTGTTCATTGAAGTATGACTTGATCAACCATTCTGTAATAGATGACATAGATTTGTGCATTGAAATATGACTTGATCAACCGTTCTGTAATAGATGGACATATGGACATACATGTATATTTGTTCATTGAAGTACGACTTGATCAAAATCCGATCTTGTAAATAATAGATTGACATATTATTTTGTGCATTGACGAACGAGTTGATCAAATCCACTCCTCTGTAATAGATTGGACAATATTTACGTGCTTTGAAGAATCGAGGTTGATCAACCCACTCTTTGTAATATATGAACCAGAGATTTGTTGCATTGAAGTACGACGCTTGATCAAACCACTCTGTAAAATATGGACATAGATTTGTGCATTGAAGGAACGAAGTTGATCTAACCACTCTTGTTAATAGATGACAAATAGGATTTGTGCATTGAAAGAATTGACTTTATCAACCCAACTTCTGTAATTAGATTGACATATTATTTGTGTGTATTGAAGGAATGAAAGTTGATCAACCACTCTTGTAATACATGACATAGATTTTGTGCATTGAAGAAACGAGTTTGATTTCAACCACTCTGTAATAAAGAATGGACATATATTTGTGTCATTGAAGAATCGAGTTGACTCAACCATCTCGTAACAAAATAGGATTTGTTACATTGAAGTACGAGTTGATCAACCACTCCTGGTTAATATATGTTCATAGATGTTTGTGCATTTGAAGAACGAGTTGATCAACCACTCTGTAATATATGTCATAGATTTGTGCATTGATTAAGATGTTGCTCAACCAAACTCTGGTAATATATGGGAGTTGATCAACCCACTCAAGTAAGAAATATGTCATAGGATTTGTGCATTGAAGAACGAGTTGATCAACCAACCTCTGTTAAACAGATGACATAGATTTTTTTGTGGCAATTGAAAGAAATTTCGAGTATTGGATCAACCACTCTTGTAATAAGCTTAATAGATTTGTGCATTGAAGCATGTGTTCAATCCAACCACTCTGTAATAGCATGACATAGATTTGTGCTTTGAAGAAAACGAGTTGATCAACCATCTCTGTCAATAGATGGACAAATAGATTTGTGCATTGGAAGAATGCAGGTTGATTCAAACCACGTTCTGTAATATGATTGACATTGATTTGTGCATTTGAAGAATTTGAGCTTGATCAACCACTCTGTAATATATAACATGTATTTGTTGCAATTTGAAGTTGAGTTGATCAACCACTCTGTAATAGATTTGACATACTATTTGTGCTTTGAAGAATGAGTTGATCAACCACTTCTGTAATATATGACATACGATTTTGTGCAATTGAAGTAACGAGGTTGATCAACCATTCAGTAATATATGTTCTTATAATTTGTGCATTGAAGAACGTGTTGATCAACCAAACTCCTGTCAATTAAGATGACATATATTTGTGCTTAGAAGAATATTGGTTAGATCAAAACCCTTTGATAATATATGACATAGATTTGTTGCATTGAACTACGAGTTGATCAACCATCAGTATATATGTATTAGATTTGTGCATTTGTAAGAACGAGTTGATCAACACACTCTGTAATTGTTGACAGATATTTGTGCAGTGTTAGAAAAGCGTTGGTAGTCAACACTCTGTAACATAGATCTGTACTTGGAAGTTCGAGATGGATCTCAACCACTCTGTAATATATGTCATAGAATTTGTGCACATTGAAGAACGAGTTGATAACCAGCTATGTAAATATATGTCATAGATTTGTGCATTGAATAACGTTGTTGATAACACTCTGTATATATGGGTTGATCAACCACTCAGTAATATATGTCATTAGATTTGTGCATTGAAGAACGGCGTTGATCAACCTCTCTGTAATAGATGGCAATAGATTTGTGCATTTGAAGAACCGAGTTGTGAAATTCAACCACTCTGTAATAGTTTGGGACATAGATTTTGTGTTTTGAAGAATTGAAGGGTTGATCAACCCACTCTGTAATCTAGATGACATATATTTGTGCTTTGAGAATTTGAGTTGATTTCAAACCAACTCTGTAATAGATGACATTAGTATTTTGTTGCTTGAAGGATGGTTGAATCCATCCGTTTTGTTAATATATGACATAGATTTGTGCAATTGAAGAATGAGTTGATCAACCACTCTGTAATATTAACTTGTATTTTGTGCAATTGAAGTAATGAAGTTGATCACCACTCCGGCTAATTAGCATGACAATAATTTTGTGCCTTTGAAGAATGGAGTTGAATCAACCCTATTCTGTATAATAATATGACATTAGATTGTGCATTGAAGTACGATTTAGTTGATAAACACTCAGTAATATATTGTCATATAATTTGTGCAATTGTTGTAGAAACGAAAGGTTTGGTATCAAAACTTCTGGTAATCCTGATGGGACATATTTTTGTGCTTGAAGAATGAAGTTGAATTGCAAACCAACTTTGTAATATATGACATAGATTTGTGCATTGAAGTTACGAAGTTGATCAAACACTCGTAATATATGTCATTAGGATTTGTGCAATTTGAAGAACCGAGCTGAATCAAACCCACTCTGTAATTAAGATGACATAGAATTTTGTGCATTGAAGAACGAAGTTGATCAACCTCTCTGTAATAGATTTGACATTAATTTGTGCAATTGAAGAATTGAATTGATCAACCACTCTGGTAATAGAAGTCATTGATTTGTGTAATTGATGAATGACTTGATCAACCAACTCTGAATTTGTATGTCATAGATTTGTTGAACTTTGAAATAACGCACGTTGATCAACCCACTCTGGTAATAGATGACATAGATTTGTGCAAAATTGAAGAACGAGTTGATCAACCATATGTTATAGATGATCATAGATTTGTTTTTGCATTGAGAAAAACGAAGTTGATTCAACCACTCTGTAATAGATGTCAAGATTTGTTTGCAATTGAAGAAACGAGTTGATCAACCACTCTGTAATAGTGTCATTGATTTGTGCAGATTGAAGAAACGAGTTTGAATCAATACCACTCTTGTAATAGTGTCATAGAATTTGTGCCATTGAAGAACGAGATTTGATCAACCAACTTGATAATAGATGTCATAGATTTGTGAATTGAAGAATCGAAGTGTTGATCAAAAACTCTGTAATATATTTCATTAGAATTTGTGCATTGAAGAACGAGTTTTGATCAACAACTCCGGTAATAGATGTTATTGATGTGGCATTGAAGGAACGAGTTGATCAACTCTGTTAATATATGTCATTGAATTTGTGCTCATTGAAAGAACGAGTTGATCAATCTCCATCTCTGTTAATAGATGTACATTAGAGTTGTGCATTGAAGAATTGGACTTTATCAAGCACTCTGTTATTGAATGACTAATTGCATATATGTGTGTATTGAAGAAGGAGTTGATCAACCAACTCCTGTATTTACATGACATAGATTTTGTTTGCAATTGAAGAACGAGTTGACTCAAACCTCCCTGTAATTAGATGAAATGGAATTTCGTGCATTTGAAGAATGAAGTTGTTCAAACCATCTGTAATAGATGAACATAAGATTATGTACCCATTGAAGTATGAGTGAATCAACCACTTCTGTAATATATGTCATTCGTTTTTGTTCATGAATATTTACGAGTTGATCAACCTCTCTTGTAACTATAATGACTTAATATTTGTGCATTGGAAGAATTTACGTTATATCAACCCTGTACTGTAATAGATACATAGATTTGTGCATTGAAGAACGAAGTTGGATCAACCAACTCTGTAATAGAGACATAGAGTTGTTTGCCTTGAACTTTCATCGTATAGAATTGACAATAGAAATTTGTGGCATTGAAGTATGAGTTGATCAACCAACTCCTGTAATAGTTGAATATATTTGTGCATTGAAGAATGATGGTTGGATCAACCGTTCGTAATAATATGACATAGATTTGTGCATTGTAAGAATGTGTTGAATCAACCATCTGTAATATATATACTTATATTTGTTTTGCATGAAGATTGACTTTATCAACCACTCTGTAATAGATTGACAATTGAACAGATATGTGTGGTATTGAAGAATGAGTGGATCAACCTCTCTTTGTAATACCATGACATAAGTTTTGTGCCATTGTAGAAACGAGTGTTGATCAACCACCCGGTTAATGTAATAGATGACTAGATTTGTGCATTGAAAGAATGAGTTGATCAACCACTCTGTAATAATGTGAAGTGCAGATGAGAACGAGTTGATGAACCACTCTGTAATATGACATAGAGTTTAAGAGTTGATAACCACTCTGATATATAGTTGTCATTATTGAACCACAATGTGCTACGATTGATCATGTTGCTTGTCTGTAATACTTGATCAAGTCTGAATAGATGATGCAATGAAGAACGAGTTGATCAACCTCTGTAATAGATGACATAGTATGTTGTGCTTGAACCGTTCTGTAATAGAATGACATAGATTTGTGCATTGAAGTATGAGTTGATCAACCACTCTGTAATAGATGACATATATTTGTGCATGAGAATGAGTTGATCAACGTTCTGTATATATATGACATAGATGAGCATTGAAGAATTGAGTTGATCAACCACTCTGTAAGTATATACTATATTTGTGCATTGAATAGAATGACTACAACCAACCTCTGTAATAGATGACATTGACATATATGTGTGTATTGAAGAATGAGTTGATCAACCTCTCTGTAATACATGACATAGATTTGTGCATTGAAGAACGAGTTGATCAACCACCCTGTAATAGATGACATAGATTTGTGCATTGAAGAATGAGTTGATCAACCACTCTGTAATAGATGACATAGATTTGTACATTGAAGTATGAGTTGATCAACCACTCTGTAATATATGACATATATTTGTGCATTGAAGAATTACTTGATCAACCGTTCTGTAATAGATGACATAGATTTGTGCATTGAAGAACGAGTTGATCAACCACTCTGTAATAGATGACATAGAGTTGTGCCTTGAACCGTTCTGTAATAGAATGACATAGATTTGTGCATTGAAGTATGAGTTGATCAACCACTCTGTAATAGATGACATATATTTGTGCATTGAAGTATGAGTTGATCAACCACTCTGTAATATATGTCATAGATTTGAACATTGAAAAACGAGTTGATCAAGCACTCTGTAATAGACGACAGATTTGTGCATTGAAGAATGAGTTGATCAACCACTCTGTAATAGATGTCATATATTTGTGCATTGAAGAACGAGTTGATCAACCACTCTGTAATAGATGACATAGATGTGTGCATTGAAGAATGAGTTGATCAACCACTCTGTAATAAATGACATAGATTTGTACATTGAAGAATGAATTGATCAACCACTCTGTAATATATGACATATATTTGTGCATTGAAGAATGAATTGATCAACCACTCTGTAATAGATGTCATAGATTTGTGTATTGAAGAATGACTTGATCAACCACTCTGTAATGTATGTCATAGATTTGTGCATTGAATAACGAGTTGATCAACCACTCTGTAATAGATGACATAGATTTGTGCATTGATGTATGAATTGATCAACCACTCTGTATAGATGTCATAGATTTGTGCATTGAAGAATTAATTGATCAACCACTCTGTAATAGATGACATAGATTTGTGCATTGAAGAATGAGTTGATCAACCGTTCTGTAATATATGACATAGATTTGTGCATTGAAGAATGAGTTGATCAACCACTCTGTAATATATAACATATATTTGTGCATTGAAGTATGAGTTGATCAACCACTCTGTAATAGATGACATAGATTTGTGCATTGAAGTATGACTTGATCAACCGTTCTGTAATAGATGACATATATTTGTGCATTGAAGTATGAGTTTATCAACCACTCTGTAATAGATGACATAGATTTGTGCATTGAAGAATGACTTGATCAACCGTTCTGTAATAGATGACATAGATTTGTGCATTGAAGTACGAGTTGACCAACCACTCTGTAATAGATGACATAGATTTGTGCATTGAAGAATGACTTGATCAACCGTTCTGTAATAGATGACATAGATTTGTGCATTGAAGAATGAGTTGATCAACCACTCTGTAATAGATGACATAGATTTGTGCATTGAAGAATGAGTTGATTAACCACTCTGTAATAGATTTGTGCATTGCAGCGTAACTTGATCAACATCTCTGTAATAAATTACAGTTTTTTGCATTGACATATGACTTGATCAACCACTCTGAAAAAAATGACAGATTGAAGTAAGACTTGATCAGCTGCTCTGTAACAAATTACAGTTTTGTGCATTGACATATGACTTGATCAACCCCTCTGTAAACAAGAGTGCCGCAAGTCACAAAATACGCCCGTCGAATATGGGCTAGACAGCGAAGATGCAGAAATGTGAAGCTGTCACCAAGGCAAGAAACATTAACGAGAATTTGAAAGTCTATAGCATTATTTCTTCATCTCGTTGTGCTAAACATGTATACTAATTAGGCAGAGATAGAAAAGTAGAGTGTAAAGTAGAAATGCTAGGGAATTGGATACAATAATGTAGAAAAAGTGGCTAAGTTAAAAAGGTGATATTTTTGTTAAAAAATATTTTTTCGGCATAAAAACACCAAGGTGCACATCTTCAATATGTGTAGAAGACGTGTGTATAGTTTCAGAACGATCGACTGAACAGTTTCGGAGGAGTTGTGTACACAAACTCTGTACCGTATATAGAATTGCATAGAAAAATGTAGAAAAAATGGCTAAGTTAAAAAGGCGATATTTTGGTTAAAAAATATTTTTTCGGCATAAAAACACCAAGGTGCACATCTTTAATATGTGTAGAAGACGTGTGTATAGTTTCAGAACGATCGACTGAACAGTTTCGGAGGAGTTGTGTACACAAACTCTGTACCGTATATAGAATTGTATAGAAAAATGTAGAAAAAATGGCTAAGTTAAAAAGGTGATATTTTTGCTAAAAAATATTTTTTCGGCATAAAAACACCAAGGTGCACATCTTCAATATGTGTAGAAGACGTGTGTATAGTTTCATATCGATCAACTGAACGGTTTCGGAGGAGTTGTGTACACGAACTATGCACTTTTTCTTCAGCCGCCCGCCCGCCCGCCATGAGGTAAAACATAATACGTACCGTTTAATATCAATATATTGCATGCATATTAAAGTTTGTTTTCATCGATATTCATAATACAAGGTCATTTATTATTGTTATTTTAGATGAATATTAAAAATAAATATATAATAGGGACCATTTTAGTAGGGGCCGTTTTGACCAAATTCCCAAAACTTGGGGGCCGTTTTAACCAAATCCGGGCTGTTTTGACCAGGGGCCGTTTTGACTTGCTTCCCATTGACATATGACTTGATCAACCACTCTGTAATAAATAACACAGTTGTGTGCATTGACCTATGACTCGATCAACAGCTCTGTAATATTCCAGCACAAAGTTCATGCAATGAACAGTCAGCAAAAGTGAACTTTAGTGAAAACTATAGAAATTGACGCTTGTCCACAAGCGCATGTGTTTCCCCCTCCCAGCCTACATGCAGTCAACAAAAAAAGTGAATGAGGTCAACGTACCATCAACAGCTGAGGACATATAGAAAAGGGACCGCAGTTTTAAAGTCTCATCCGAAAGACTAGTGGAATAGAAAAGACAAAGTATTTTTCCCGCCTAGGGTGGGTGGGGATTGAACCTCCAGTAATGAAGTCCAATGTACCCCCTAATCGACCGCCCATCCCTGTGTCAACAAAAACTAATGTCATATTGTCATTCTTGCGCACGACACACCTTTGGGTCATCGTCTATGTGTGCGTGAAGTTTCATGAAATTATTCCGAAGGGTATTGGAGTTATGTTGCAGACACAAAATCAGTGCGCTAGAATAATAACTCGAAAATTAGTGAGGCAAGAGTTATCATTCTTGCACGAGACACACATTTGGGTCGTGGTCTATGCATATGTGAAGTTACGAGAATATATTCAGGTATTCAAGGGTATTCAAGTTATGCTCCAGATACAAAATCAGTACACAAGCCAAAGGGAGACAACTCGAAAGTTAGTGAGGTAAGAGTTGTCATTCCTGCGCGTGAGACACTTGGGTCGTAATATATGCAGGAGTGAAGTTTTATAAAAATATTCAAAACGTATTCGAGTTATGCTCTGGACACAATAAGACAAAGGGAGAAGAAAACTAAACTTAGTGAGGCAAGAGTTGTCATTTTTGTGTGCCATACACCTTTGGATCATGTTCTATGGATGTGCGAAGCTTCATGAAAATATTGAAAAGGGTATTCAAAAGTTATACTCCGGAAAAGAAATCTGTGCGTGAAAAAAAATGGGGATAACTCGAAAATTAGTGAGATGAGAGATATCATTCTTCCGCACGACACACCTGGTCATGATCTATGCATGTGTGAAGTTTCATGAAAATATTCCAAAGGATATTCGAGTAATGTTCCGGACAAGACGTGTCTGACACAGACGAGGACTATGTTCATTGTCAAATCCATAGTATCCCCTCGCCCTTCATCCGGGAATACAATAAGCTGGAATGGCCAACCCCTCATTAATGGCTGATGGTGTATTTTAAGGAGAGTTGCACATTCCCTCCTATGTTTGCATGTGAATCAACTAATGGAATCAACTAATGGAATCAACCAAACAAAATATGAGACAAAATTACGCAATGAAAAAAATGACATAGATCCGTTGATAGAAAACATATAAAATTTGAGCAGTCAAACTGGATCTGTAACATTTGGAAATTTGAAACACTATTCGATTAAAGTCCAATGATATACATTAACATGTCCATACCACATATCTGAGGGTGAAGGAGCTAAGTCACAATCTGAAAAGTTTAGCTAACGCTCAAAGTATCATACTCAGGAACACAACACGTCACATGTGGTAGGCATACTAGCCATTTCACCCCTAAATAACTGGACTGGATTCTTATATTTGTTAATTTTGCGACAAATCCAATTGTCGCAAGATTATTTTCAAACTAGTCCATTTATGAAAAGAGGGTGTTTTTCTCTCTAAAATTATGAAAATTACTTGCAAAAAGTGGAGATCCTGATGAGACGGGCTAGTTACGAGCCGGCTCGTCTGTATCTACACTGTTTGCAAACACCGCTATAGAGGACTGTAGTGTTGAAAGAGTTAGTAATAAACGACTCAGTTGAGCCTGAGGAATAAAATCATACTGCTATTGCTGTAATTCAGAGAGAAGGGTGAATGAAATAATTTTTGTTTATTTGTTTGTTTATTGCTGTTTAATGACCTATCAACAGCTAAGGTCATGTAAGGCCGGGCAAACGGGTTCGATCCTGTTTTAACCTGGTGCATTGCGGGGCGAAAACCTGGTGCCAGGTCCATACCACACCAAAGTCACTTCCCTTAAACTAGGATTACGAATAATCGTAATACTCACATAAGGGGTATAACCAAATCATACAAAAGATGTATGTGAGGGCCAAGTCTGGTTTGTGAATTTAACAAACCAGACTTGTTCCAGATGGTAAGCATTAGTTCTACATGATTATATTTCTGCAACCAGATTATGGGGCTGTTTGCAAAGCAGATTATGGGGCTGTTTGCAAAGCAAATAATGATTAAGCAAGCTAAACGAGACTGAAAATGCTGATTTTTTTAAATGCTGATTTGATTTAATGGTGTTTAGTTTAAAACAATATTTATTTCAAATTATGGCAAGTGAGATATATAGGTACATACAATTGAGAACAGGATTAGAAAACAAGCTTTTATGCTTATGTGAATTCTTCTCATGAGAAGTGTTTAACACTGAATGAAGTTTAATAGCCTGTCAACAGCTATGGTCATTTTAGGCCGGGTTAACAAGGTCGAATCCCACATGTTACCTGTTGTGATGGGGGATAAATCTCAGAACTGACTAGAAATGTGGCCTGTCAGCACACAAATTCCCCCGCTGGCAGCCAAAGAAAATGAGGCACATTTGAAACAAGGAACAGAAATTATAAGCCATTTACCCGAGCGTTGTTTCGAAAGCACCAAGTCTGTGACCTTGACCTTGGATTAGCGGGGGCTGGACGAATGTGGATTTGTCACAGCGCGGTAGAGGACCATTTGAGCAATGCGTGTGTGAAATGTGAAGCAGATCTGAGCAAGGAAATTATAAGCCATTTACCCGAGCGTTAAGGTTTCGGGACGTACGTACGTACGGATGTACGGACGCCGGTAACCTATATACCTCCCTCACCATTCAGTGGCGGGAGCATAAAAATGCTGAAGGATTGCAAAATAGATTTTCCGCAGTTCTGTCACACTAAACTAGAGAAGCATATGCACAGCAGCATAAATCTGTGTTATGTAGGAAAAGCAAATTGTACCGCAACTAACCATAGACAGGCTGTTTCAGCCCAGTGTCAGACAGAAAAAAAAGATGTGAAAAGGTGGTGTTTTTGTTCTTAAAAATATGAAAATTACTTGCAAAAAGTGCAGATCCTGATGAGACGGCTCCGGCTCATCTGGATTTACACTTTTTGCCAATACCACTATACAGGCCTGTGGTGTAGAAAGGGTTAAAAGCAATTTTTTACTTAAAAGGCATAAGAATACCGGGGTATTGCTGCCAGTGATCCATGTGACACATCCACAATTGCAGAGGCACAACTGATAAAATAACTAATACAGCTGATTTTCTTTTATCTCGATATCGCTTATCTCGATATACCTGCTTATCTCGATATACGTCTGAGGTCCCGGCCGAATTCTCTATATAGATCATGTATTTTACTCCTGATAAATCGATATCGGAAATGTTGATATTTCGGTTATGTCGAGGTGGAGCATGTTTCCTTCATATTTGTATTCTGATAACTCGATGTGAAAAATAAGCGCCGGGCACCACCAAGTCTGATTCAGACAGATTATCTCAGGTAAGTTTTCACACGCCTATAGAAATAAAAAACGCCGCCGCTAAAATGTGTTAAACGTTGCACAAACATGTTAAATTAATTCACTTAAACCATAATTAACCAAGTAATAAATGTGATATGGGATTACGTTAACATGAAGATGAAATAAACGGCGTGGCAATCAAGTCAATTGAAATTGACATTTCTTAACACCGATTGGATTCGACTTGGGCCGAATTTGTTTATGGCCGATGAGTCTAGGTTCGACGTGGTTTGGGGACGAAATGCGGGATACGGACAAAATCCCCCCCATGATTTTTGACACAGGAGGACAAAATCCCCCCCATCTAAAATGCAGGTAAGACAAAATCCCCCCCCCCCCCCGTCCAAAATCACAGGTAGGACATAATCTCCCCCCCCCCCCCCACCTCCATCAATATGTTTTGAATTTCTTTCAAGTAGTTGATTAAGGATTACGGTTTATTAAAACAAACAGAAATGAATGATGTTTATTGTGCAAATAAAAGTACTGAATATGATGGGGGGATTTTGTCCTAGGCTACATTTTCATTGGGGGGGATTTTGTGCCTACCTTGAATTTTGATGGGGGGGGGGGGGATTATGTCCTACCTGTGATTTTAGACGGGGGGGGGGGGGGGTGGAGTTTGTCCTCCTGTGTCAAAAATCATGGGAGGGATTATGTCCGGGGGTGATTTTGTCATACACTCACGAAATGCTGGTCTTGCATTTGGCGAGTGAATAATAACATCGTCAGAATAGACAGCGAGCGTTGACATTTAGATTTAATGCCTATTCATTGATGTGTATGATTTGCAAAAACAAATGCTGTGTACTGGAAATTGTGTCATGCATATGCTATATATTTAGTAACAACGCATGCGCGTTTCGTTAAAAGAAAGTGCGCGATTTATGAAAACCCGAAAGTAAAGTAGTCGGTATTTTTTTTAAGTGATTCTGTTCAGATTTTTTTGACAATGGTTGCACAATTTGGCAAATTTTTATCTCCAAGTTCGGATATGTCGATATATTTTGCTCAGTCCGGTCAACTTCGAGATAACGAGAATTACCTGTATATCCAATAATAATGAGAAAGCAAAAGAAATTGAGGAAAATAAAGAAACAAGAAAAGAAAGGAATACATTAACTGTGACAAGCAACTATGTGAAACAAATAATGAAGCATAATAACGATAACAAAACTAAAATGAAAGCAGCTGTTGTAAAACTGATACAAACATTTAAGCATTAACCTAAATGACTTAACTAACAATGATTATGCAATGATGTATAGCTGTGATAATAGATATGAAGTTGATATAATATATAGCATCAAATGTGCAAATTCCTATAGAAACACAATTTCATTTTAACAACATGCTAACGCGATTATGTATTTTATCACCTGCTGGAAAATTGCATGTGCAGGATTTCGATGAAATTTAGAAATAAATACTGTCCACAAGATATTGAAATCTGTATTAAAATACCATATTCGTGAAAATATTGGGCCAAGATCTTAATTTAATTTTTATGTCTCCCAATTTTGTATGTTCTTTTAACATATACGGTAGGAAGTCATCCTGTTCATCTTTCTGTCTGAGAATTGCATTAGTTTCAGCTACCTATCTCTGTTACCATAGGTCAGATTGGCTTAAAACTTCATATACTTATTTGTCATCATACATATGTGTTTGTTGTATATCCCACCCATGTGATGGACCCTGTACTGAAGACCAAATAACTTAGAACATTGTGTTACAGTTTTTGAGGGGTACGTCCTCAATCAGTATCATTGGTTTATTGTTTAATAAAGTTTATGCCCACAATATATTTAATGTATGCAAATTTTAATTCATACACACCAATTTAATGAAATTTTGTCTGAATGTTTTACTCTGCCGGACACATCGTGTGAATGTCAGGAATAGGATTTTCACTTCAATGGTAGTGTCATTTGAATAGACTTGTATTTTAATTTTCTTTACCTTTTGGTTTCCTTTGTGCCTATTTTAGTCATACTGAATTTGGTAGAATGAACAAGATTACCACTTTTGGTGCTGTGTCCACAAACAAATTAAAAGAAAATGAAAAACACAAAAAAAAAGCAATGATATTTTCAAACAAGGGTTTCGCTGAAGGCATGCACATTGGACAGCGAACTAGACAATAAAGTATACGGGTAGCCAGAGAACATACCTACTACCCGGCAGTCCCTCTGCTCACGGGTAGTCAACTTTCTCAGACCCACCTCACTCGGCTGCAAGACAAAGTAAACCATTACCGGCTAACTACGCCCTACAGACGACGGGAAGATGCACACCCAAAGTCCTTTTTAATAAAACTTTCTGAACAGACAACTTGTACTCAAAATCAAGAAGTATGAGTGGCCGAGACTGAGTACAGCAGTGTGTAGCCAGTAGCAGTGTTTATCTCATATTCTCCACATTTGTACTTCACATTACAGTCTGATTAGACGATACTGAGAGCAGCTCAGCACTGGCCAATTAAACTTGTTGAGTTTGAGCAATGAAATCAAACGGTTTGATTGGCCGAGACTGACCAATCAAACTTACTGATTTTGAGCACGAGAAGTATATGCTCAGACAGTTTTATAAGCCTGATGCCGGCAATACCGTTGGTCATTGCTGAAATAAAGACCCACAAGATTAGGGGATATCAACTTACTGATGACATCAATCTCGCGATGTTCCCTCGACGATAGCTGTCTGTGTGATGGCAAACTGGGCTGCAAAACACAACGTGTCGTGGACAAGAGGGAATTTGTCACTGTGAAATTGGGTCAATCCACACAGTCTGATCAGGGTCTGTGCTGTTGACTATCAGTACGAGTTCTCCAGTCTTATCAGGCTGCAGGATCAGGAGCTATACTGACCACAAACATCCCATTTCTCCAGTGACCATCAGGAACAGTGTAGATCCTGGTCAATAGTGGTTTGATGGGGCACATTTAGTACGAGTATGCCCGCACAAGTGAATGTTATGTGACCTCTCATTAACAGGAATCTCTATACTCCAGTAGCCTATTTCACCAACATGAAAAGTATACTTTGAGGGAGACATTTTCAATTTTAGGATAAATATATTAATTTTTATTATACTGAATTTATTACATTATCACAGCCATTTTGGCTGTGATAATGTAATAAATTCAGTATAATAATTCTGCAAACTTGTAATCATCAAATATATGCAGTGTTAGTTCTATATGAAATAATGCATTTAAGGAAAAATAAATGGTTACTCCCTCAAAGTATACTTTGCTAGAAAAGTATACTTTGCAATGTTGGTGAAATCGGCTCCAGCCAACGGCCATGCAAAATTTATCGCATCTCTGAATGGTCACTAAACTTTGGTCCACTGCTCAAGTTGGGAACAAATGCCGGTCAATTTGAAACCGTCGTCACGAATGCGGGGAACCACTTCGATATAATGGCACCTAAACAGTGTAATCCTGGCATGCTGATAATTGGTGTTCGCTACAAATTGACAAATTGACCACCTACAGCTGTCATAATCAACGATAATAAACAACTTGTCATTTAAGTACCCACGTTTCCATTTATGTTTTCATATTTAAGGAGCTTTCTAATGCACTCTATAAATATCACGCCATCTGATTGGCTGATGGTCATACATAACAGGTATATCATTGTTGATGAACGGTCGCAAATTATTTCAATATGTATTCCTATCCTACGCCAGTAGTAAAGGAGTGCATTAGATATAGGTTAACCGCATTGTAATTTTAAAATTTGCGGCGTATATCAGAAAATGATAGGTCGGAAAACATGGCGACGCGCTAGCGGAGCCATTAAACAGATTAATGCAGTTAACCTATATCTAATTGACTTTCTTTACTGTCGCACATCATGTACATTATTCATTACAAAAGTCACTACAATGCTGACTGTATGCTTTACATCTACGTTATTGTTTACTATTAATAACAAGGGCATCATTATTGCGAAGCTAATCCCCTCGCTGGCAGCCTTGATAATACAAAAAAAACTTGAACGCATTTGCCTTACAATGCCTTACAAACAAGGTGAACGTAAATCCTCAGTGACCTTGACCTTGGGCAGTTGGATGTGGGTCGTGTGCAAAACAACGCACCATCCCTAGCCACACATTGTGGCCAAATATTATCAAAATTGGTGAAGCGGTTCATAAGTTATTGAACTAGATGCCGCGGCCTGCATGTCGCACCTTGTGGCGAGGCATGGACACTAAACAAGAGGGCCATGATGGCCCTAATTCGCTCACCTGACTCCATGAACACCAGAGGAGAATGTGACATTGAGTTCATGTGTTTTAAAACAATTGTGCTATTTTTAGATGGCGGTCATCTTGGATTAAGCGATGACTCTCATTTTACAAAATCTGAAAATGCTTCACCCAGCATCGGCCATGTGGTTCCTGCGAAAAAGACGTTAAAAATCTTGAATAAATGGACCTTTTGGTGGCCATCATGGATGACATAATCATCTGATTCCGACAAATATTGCACCAGAGTGATCGCCTCATTGATACCTTCAATTTGATATATGACATGACCATATTCAGTCAAAAATAAAATTTGACACCAATTTGACCCCACAGGCCACGCACATTTTTGACCCCGGGGTCACCATTTTAACAACTTTCAAAGAGCAATGTACATCGATCATTCCTACCAAGTTTCGTCGAAATCCGGCTAGCGGTTCATGAGAAGAAGATTTTTTAAGAATTTATGCTATTTTTAGACGGCGGCCATCTTGGATTAGCGATGACCTCCATTTTAACAAATCTGAAAAGGCTTCACCCATGGACCATAACTTTTAAGTTTGGCTACCATGGGCCAAGCCGTTCATGTGAAGAAGAATTTTGAAATCTCTAATAAAAGAATGACCTTTTGACATTTCTGCGGCCATCTTGGATGAAATAACAATCCGATTTGGACAACAAATGTACCAGAGTGATCGCCTCATTGATACCTTCGATTTGATATATAACATGACCATATTCGGTCAAAAATATAATTTGACACTACGGGCCACGCCCATTTTTGACCCCGGGGTCACCATTTTAACAACTTTGAAAGAGTATTGTACATCGATCATTCCTACCAAGTTTCGTCGAAATCCGGCTAGCGGTTCACGAGAAGAAGATTTTTTAAGAATTTATGCTATTTTTAGACGGCGGCCATCTTGGATTAGCGATGACCTCCATTTTAACAAATCTGAAAAGGCTTCACACTTGGACCATAACTTTTAAGTTTGGCTACCATGGGCCAAGCGGTTCATGTGAAGAAGAATTTTGAAATCTCTAATAAAAGAACGACCTTTTGACCTTTCGGCGGCCATCTTGGATGACATAACAATCCGATTTCGACAGAAAATGCACCAGAGTGATCGCCTCATTGATACCTTCAATTTGATATATGACATGACCATGTTCAGTCAAAAATAAAATTTGACACCAATTTGACCCCACGGGCCACGCCCATTTTTGACCCCGGGGTCACCATTTTAACAACTTTCAAAGAGCCATGTACATCGATCATTCCTACCAAGTTTCGTCGAAATCCGGCTAGCGGTTCATGAGAAGAAGATTTTTCAAGAATTTATGCTATTTTTAGACGGCGGCCATCTTGGATTAGCGATGACCTCCATTTTAACAAATCTGAAAAGGCTTCACCCATGGACCATAACTTTTAAGTTTGGCTACCATGGGCCAAGCGGTTCATGTGAAGAAGAATTTTGAAATCTCTAATAAAAGAACGACCTTTTGACCTTTCGGCGGCCATCTTGGATGACATAACAATCCGATTTCGACAAAAAATGCACCAGAGTGATCGCCTCATTGATACCTTCAATTTGATATATGAAATGACCATATTCAGCTCAAAAATAAAATTTGACCCCAATTTGACCCCATGGGCCACGCCCATTTTTGACCCCAGGGTCACCATTTTAACAACTTTGAAAGAGCAATGTACATCGATCATTCCTACCAAGTTTTGTCGAAATCCGGTTGGCGGTTCTTGAGAAGAAGATTTTTTAAGAATTTGTGCTATTTTTAGACGGCGGCCATCTTGGATTACGTAATGACGTCATTTTAACAATTTTGTAATCCCCCTACCTAAGGACCATGACCATGAAGTTTGGTGACCATAGACCCAATGGTTACCGAGGAGAAGACGTTTGAAAATGTTCACGGACGACGACGACGGACGACGGACGACGGACGACGGACACATTGCGGTAACAATAGCTCACATGAGCTTCGCTCAGGTGAGCTAAAAAAGAAATATAGTATAACGAAAAACTTTAACCAAAAAACTTAACCAAAAAACTTAACCAAAAACTTTAATCGGACACACGTACATACGTACGTATGTACGCCAAAGTGCCGACTATATCGCGCTTACCGCAAACGGGCGCGACAAAAACTTTAACCAAAAACTTTAACCAAAAACTTCAAAGTAATTTGACCTTGACATTGGGCAAAGGAGCCGCACGGGAGGGGGGTAAAATGAAAATATAGATGATGATAAACACCCATGTGAAGTTTCAAGGTAATGGGCAAAGCAGTTGCAGAGATATAGTATAACAAAAAACTTTAACCAAAAAACTTAACCAAAAACTTTAACCAAACAACTTAACCAAAAAACTTACATAAACCTTTAACCAACCAAAAAGCTTAACCAACCAAAAAGCTTAACCAAAAAGCTTAACCAAAAACTATAACCAAAAAACTTTAACCGGACACACGTATGTACGTACGCCAAAGTGCTGACTATATCGCGCTTTCCACAAGCGGGCGCGACAACAATTTAACCAAAAACTTCAAAGTAATTTGACCTTGACATTGGGCACAGGGGCCGCACGGGAGGGGTGTAGAATGAAAATATAGATGATGATAAACACCCATGTGAAGTTTCAAGGTAATGGGCAAAGCAGTTGCAGAAACATAGTACAAAGAAAAATTTTAACCAAAAAACATAACCAAAAAACTTAACCAAAAACTTTAACCAAAGAACTTCACCAAAAACTTTAACCAAAAAACTTAACCAAAACTTTAACCAAAGAACTTAACCAAAGTGCCGACTATATCGCGCTTTCCGCAAGCGGGCGACAAAAACTTAACCAAAAACTTTAACCAAAAACTTTAACCAAAAAACTTAACCAAAAAACTTTAACCAGACACACGTACGTACGTAGCGTACGTACGCCAAAGTGCCGACTATATCGCGCTTTCCGCAAGCGGGCGCGACAAAAATGAAAGGTGTTACTAACGTACGTACTCAAGCACGTACATGTACATGGACTATCGGCGAGGGGATAATAAGCATACATACATACGGATGGATGGAACTTCACTAGCAAAGCAATAATTTATGTCCCCCTGGTTGTAGCGGAATAACACTGATCCATCTCGGAGATGGGGGGAAACTTACCACCTCAGGGAGCAGGTTAATAGCCTTCCTGCTGTGTGCAGGGGAGGCGATTGCACTGCCGGGCTGGCTCCCGGTCTCTGATACTGCTTCCATAGACGGCATGGCGTCCCCACCACCGGCGGCGGTCTCTGTCCGGTTATTGCGCAATTGGCTAGAGATCTTCCAGTTGACATCAACGGCTGGTGATGGAGGCTGTGGAAGTGGGGGTTGGTTAGTGAGGGGGACAGCTGGTAAAATAGTATGTGACTGACTGGCCAACAGCATAATGTTGTAAGGCCTCAGTCAGATGCTCCAAATGAAGGTGCCAGCAGATAAAACTAGATGGTCGGTATATCAGACAAATGCTCCCTGATGACACCTGGATTGAAATTCAAAGTCCATGACCCTGGGTATTGGTGTAGTATGCTTATTAATCACAATAAATGGTGATCAATGTGTAATACAAATGTATGATGTTTCAAGTTGATATAGCAATTTGAAAAACTTTAACATAAGCTTTAAAAAAGTAATTTGACCTTGGGCTCCTGGGCAGCATGAATAGGGTATACAATGAAAATATTGATGGTGATCAATGTGTATATAAAGTTTCAAGTTGATATCCAAAGCAGTCACAGAGATATAAGAATTTGAAAAACAACATAAAACTCGGACAGCCGACGCTGGACAAAGCAGTAACTACATGTATATGCTATTCGGGGAAACATAAAAATATTTATGTGACTGGCGAACAGCGTATGCGCTGATTAGACTACACATCATGCAGCTGATCAGTAGCCGATTTCATCAAAATTGCAAAGTACATGTATACTTATCTAGCAAAGTATACTTTGAGGGAGTAATCATTTATTTTTCCCAAAATGCATTATTTCATGATATATTTGATGATTAAAAGTATGCAGAATTATTATACTGAATTTATTACATTATCACAGCCAAAATGTGATAATGTAATAAATTCAGTATAATAAAATTTAATAAATTTGTCCTTAAATTGAAAATTTCTCCCTCAAAGTATACTTTGCTAGATAAGTATACTTTGCAATGTTGGTGAAATAGGCTACAGAGGCTACGCAATTACTGTCCTCAGACGCCCAACTGATTGAAGGATTGGGGTTTGATTCTATACAACACCAAGGTCAACACCAAGGTAACACGGATGCCCCACATATCGCTTTGATAGTAAGCGAGGAAAAATTGGGAGATAATCCATGGCTCAGTGTCAAACAAAAATTGAAATTCACTTTGTGCATCTACACACCATAAAAAAGCTAATATCAAGTATTTAATCAAAAGTTTGACCCCTATTTGACCCCCCGGGCCACGCCCATTTTTGACCCTGGGGTCATCATTTTAAAACCTTTGTAAGAGCATTGTACATCAAGTAATTTCTGCCAATGTTGGTCGAAATCCGTCTGGCGGTTCGTGAGAGGAAGATTTTTTAAGATTGTTATTTTTTGACGAATCTGAAAAGGCCTCACCCAAGGACCATAAAAGTGAAGTTTGGCTAGCATTGGCCAACCGGTTACTGTGAAGAAGAAATCTCAAATAAAAGGATCACTTTTTTACCTTTTGGCGGCCATCTCGGATAACATAATCATCCGATACTGATGAAAATTGCACCAGAGCGATCGTCTCGTCGATATCTTCAATTTGATATAGATTTGACCATATTCGGTCACAATTTTAACAACTTTGAAAGATCTTTGTACATCAATCATTCCTGCCAAGTTTCGTTGAAATCCGCCTGGCGGTTCGTGAGGAGATTTTTTAAGAAGTTGTGCTATTTTTAGACGGTGGCCACCATGTGTGTGAAGATTGACCAAAATCATTGGCCCAGCAGTTCCGGAGAAGAAGACGTTTGAAATTGTGGACGGACGACGATGGCCTTTGGCTCAGGTGAGCTAAAAATCAAAATAAACTTTGCACATCTATTCATCTTAAAGCTACATGCCAAGTTTCAGGTCTGTAGTTAGTACGGTTTAAAGGTTTTACGAGTTATAAGGCAAAATTGGGAAATTCCAAGTCGAAAAGGGGGAGATAATCCATGACCGGGGTCGCATAAAAATAAACTGTGCGCATCTACTCATCATAAGGAAGCTACATACCAAGTTTTAGGTCTGTAGCTAGTACGGTTTACAAGTTTTACGAGTTACAAGGTTGGTGACGGACGGCCGGATGGAGGACGGACGGACGGACGGACGGACGTACAGACGGACGTTCTTACATTAGGGTACTTATGTGGCTTATCACATGTTAAATATTAGCCACATAAAACGATTTTTAGCCACATCAAACGATTTTTTAGGTGGCTAATTGTAACCAACCCTATCCTTTAACAAGTCCATAACCCTGTGGGGCTAGCCACATAAGTACCCTAATGTGTGCCCGGACGGACGGACGGACGGACGGACGGACGTTCAAACATTTGGGAGTTATGAGGCACCGCTATATAAAAGATCAAAGGGTTAGCTCCTAAATATCAAAGAGTTAGCTCCTAAATTTATGAGGCACCGACAATATCAAAGAGATCAAAGGTTACTAACCCTTACCCTAACTCCTAAACCCCCGATGTTGGCCCGGACGGACGACTGACGGACGGACGGACGGACGGACGGACAGACGGACGGACGGACGTTCTTACATTAGGGTACTTATGTGGCTTATCGCATGTTAAATATTAGCCACATAAAACGATTTTTAGCCACATAAAACGATTTTTTAGGTGGCTAATTATAACCAACCATATCCTTTAACAAGTTCATAACCCTGTGGGGCTAGCCACATAAGTACCCTAATGTGTGCCCGGACGGACGGACGGACGGACGGACGGACGGACGTTCTTACATTAGGGTACTTATGTGGCTTATCACATGTTAAATATTAGCCACATAAAACGATTTTTAGCCACATAAAACGATTTTTTAGGTGGCTAATTGTAACCAACCCTATCCTTTAACAAGTCCATAACCCTGTGGGGCTAGCCACATAAGTACCCTAATGTGTGCCCGGACGGACGGACGGACGGACGGACGGACGGACGGACGGACGGACGGACGGACGGACGGACGGACAGACGGACGGACGGACACTCTGACGGACGGACGGACGGGATGGACGGACAAGGGTAACATTAAATGCCCCCTCCACTATCGTGGTGGGACATAAAATTCTTTTTATAAACATTTATAGTACGATGTTTACTGAAATGGGCCCCAGGTGACAAAATATTTCTAAATACTGCTAACTGGCGAACAGAGTAGCCCCTGATCAGACTGCATGGATGTGCATATGTGGCTATGCTGGTTACAAATGTCATAATGTCCAGCGGTTGACAAGAGGAATATTTCCTTGGCAACAATAGTATACTGGTCCTTCCAAATCACATGCGATAGACAGGCAACAGTTTTCTCATGTTTTTATGTAACTGGTAAAAACTGGGGGCCGTTTAACTAAACTTTGTACAACTAAAATACTTGTAAGTGAAAAATTGTGATTGTCTGTAAATTTCACAGTAACACTGTTTTCAATTTCAATACAATTATTGTATTTACATTTATTGAGCATATGCTGCATATGCAATAAATATAAATCCATCAATTGAAATTTCCAGACAATCCTAAATTTGCACTTACAAACATTTTAGTCGTACAAAATTTAGTGAAACAGCCTGCAGGATTATAAGTAGAAAGGGACAGGTTTCACTCAGTGACTGTAAATCAAACAACTTCGACAACATTATAGGAATGAATGGCCTTTTTGTTGAATTTATCGGGGTATAAACTTGGAAAAGTCGCGAGAATACTGGACGAAGGCCGGAAGGCCTAATCCAGTATTCCCGCGACTTTTCCAAGTTTATATCCCCGATAAATTTAACAAAAAGGCCATTCATTCCTTATAATTCCAGCATTTGAAATAAATTCATCAAGAAAACTTGTTTATTTTCCGTTTTCTTAAGAATTATTTTAACTGTGCCTCACGGTTATGGAAAGTAGTTCGGCGTGGGAGTTTACTGGGATATTAATTTTGAACAGAAACTTGCTACGGGCCAATCAAATGTTAGAGAATTGTGTAAATATTTTTTTGCTGGAATTATAAAAGTATAACACGGAAGTGCAGTAAAACTTAACAAGGAACAAATTATTTAAAATATAAACTTTTGGAACAAAGAAAACTTACTTATGTTTTTTTAATTCCTAACATACCTTATCGTCAAGCACATCACAACGTGTGGTATAGTATATCTCAATGTCCTATAATAATATTGTAATATACCTTGGTACCATTGACTACACCACTATGTAGAAACAAAATTGTTACCCCGCTCCATACCTCTCGCGAGGGTAGCAATTTAACCCCATCTCTTAATGTAACACATGGAAGAGTGATTTTTGCAATCGGTTATCCGGTGTGATTGATATGTTAGCGATATAAAACGGTCAAAACTATATCAATAAATTATTAATAAAGAACATATACATCCAGAAATTGGTTATTTTACCGTGTCAAGGTGTTTATCTGACATTTGCATGAATATCTTGTAAATTTGAAAGATTAATTTTGTTATGTTGAATGTTGAACAACAAGAAGAGAAAAGATGTCTTCCATGGGAAAATTATTTGCCTGTTCTATTATTTTTGGCAATATACTAACTACATCACAGATTATTTGTTTAAATGTACAAAATATACAGTTTACTAAATTTTGACCTACATACAACAGGTTTGGGTATGTACTTCGGTTGCTCACATTTTTTGAATGGGTCAAATTAAAGCAGTAGATAACATATCGGAGGCATATTATTGTAGCTAACCACTATGCAGCATGGGTATGCAGCAGTGGAAATAATGATAGTTAACATGGATACTAATATTCAAGGCCATGAAAGATTTACTCTATTAAACATGAAAGTCATGTTAGCTTGGGCAACAGGGCTACATGGCCATTCAGAATGGCTGTAGGAGTTTAAATCTTGGACTGAAATATAAACCAACTGAAACTAGATTGGGCCCACGTGGGCCCAGGTACCCCTAAAATATGTAAACATTTCCAAGTGTGTGGGCTTGTGACCTTGACTCTGAGCTTAGCGGGAGTGGAATGAATGTGAATTTGTCACAGGGTGGTAGAGGTCCATTGGAGCAATGCGTATGTGAAATGTGAAGCAGATCCGAGCAAGGAAATAGAAGTTATAACCGATTTCTCTGATGTTAAGTTTTGTAACTATGTGACCTTGACCTCGAGATCAGTGGGAATTTGTCACAGCATGATAGTAGAGCCTTAGAGGAATGCATGCATGAAATATTAAGAATTTTCGATGAAAAAAATAGTATGTGAACATGACCTTGGGATCAGCGGGGGTTGGACGGTCGTAGATTTGTCACAGCATGATAGTACAACCTTAGAGGAATGCACGAGTGAAATAATAAGAATTTTCAATGAAGGAAATGGAAGTTATAACATATTTCTTGATGTTAAGTTTTGTAAAGAGACTAAGTATTTGACCTTGACCTTGGGATCAGCGGGGGTTGGACAGTCATGGATTTGGCACAGCATGGTAGTAGAGCCTTAGAGGAATGCACAAGTGAAATATTAAGAATTTTCAATGAAGGAAATAGAAGTTATAACAATATTTCTTTGATGTTAAGTTTAGTGACGGACGGACGCACGGACGCACAGACAACCAGACTCCAGTATACCCCCCACAACTCGTTGCGGGGGGTATCAAAATGGGGATTATGGCCAGTGTAGACACAGTTCACTTTGCGCATCTGCCCAATCTGATCAGGACATAATATATTTGCCATTCAGTCAGTGACATGCTTCAATCAAATATTAGACCCCAATTGGGCAGCGGAAGTACGTTAGCAGATTCAGAGCTAGACTGGCATATATGCCATAATCCAGTTGCTTCAGTCTCAGACATTTGCCATCTTATTATATACGTACTTTCGTTTCCCATTGAAACACAATGGAATGCAAGCCGTCAATAAATTTCCATTCACGTCTCTTGAGTTCATATTGGTCAGTGCCGGAACTACATTTCACCTACCAAAATAGTTCTTACTAAATCACCATGAATTTGTTTCAATATTTTATTTATATTTTGAATATTTTTTGAGACATATATAAATTGCGAGTGATGTGCGTAAAAATAAAAATATTATTTGATTTGTATGTGGATATATGCCACTTGTTCCGTCGCACGACGATATTGCGCTCCCAAAGTCGCGCAATATCGTACGCTTCGGAACTTGTGCATATATCCACATACAAATCAAATAACCTATAAATACGTCTAACCAACAGTATTATTCTGTATTCTGCTGCAGGAGTGTGTTAGTAGATCAGGAAGTAGACAGACAACAAATGAATACGCCCCATTCTTCCAATAGCAGCCACAAATGTGACTTATGACTGATGTGAACACCCTAGCTCTTGATCGTCTAGATGGCCTTTTGGACGAGACTTTAACCCTTAGAATGCGGGAAACGAAAATACTCATCTACTGTTGTGTTATATTTGATCTTCTTTCTCAATATAAGCATGGTTTGACAGCACTTTAGAATGATTTCCATTGGAAATCATTCTAAAGTGTTGAATCATTTCCATTGGAAATGATTCTAAAATGTTGTCAAAACATTTTTTTTAAATGAAAACTGGAAAATAAACAGCAGACTACAAAAATTAATTCAGCATTGTAAGGGTTAAACGGAGGCCCTGTCTCTATATGTGGTCCTGACTGGAGAAATGGGGCTTATGGGATCTGTGACAATTGTAGATCCTGATCAGATAGCACACTCATGTAGCCTGATACCAACTGATACTGATAGCACGACGGGTGTTTCGTTGATTGACTGGCAAACTGTGCAGATCCTGATCAGACTGTGTGGATGCACAGGCTGATCTGGATCTTCACTGATTGCTAAATAATTTCTCGAGTCACAGCCACATGACTTTAGCTAACACCGAGACATTAAATCCTTTGATATTCACTTTTGGAACTGCGAGCACACTCCTGCAGCCTGATAAGGATATATACTGTTTATTAAAATCAGGACACTTGTTTCACTGACTGAATTGCAAACAGTGCAGACCATGATCAGACAGTGCTGATGCGCAGGCTGATCTGGGTCTCCACAGGTCGCAAATGCCATTAATCCCATTCCTCCAGGCACAGCCACAAGTAACCCCCAAATCTTACTCTGTTTTCCTTATCCTCTATCTGCTTCTGTTGTAGTTCCTTGTGCAGTTTGTTTATGCCATCGTGACCCTCACTCATCGCCTTGTGTACAACTTGTGCCTCGGTGAAGTCCGGGTGCTTCGTGTTTATATACGCCAGTTCTATACAGACTAGATTTTCTACCTGCAATATATGGACATAATGTTGATTGGAAATACAATAGATGGATTATTCACTGTTTGGTTCATTGATTGTGCATTTCAATGTCACAATATATGCCCGTCGAGGCAAGGCCAGTCAATAAGGGGAGATAACTCACTGAAAACGAATAGGGTTCATCTTGATGTGATAAAACATGTATACTCGAGTTATTGCGTAGACGGATACAAAGTGTGAAAATTAAAAATGGCCGCCAAGGGGAGATAAGTCATCGGAATTTGGTTACAATCCGTCAAGTAGAACATTTTTGCCTTAAAACAAGGTGAACACAAGTCCTCCATGACCATGACCTTGGGCAGTCGGATGTGGTTTGTATGCAAAACTAAGCACCATACGTAGACACACATTGTGGCCAAATATTATCAAAATCGATGAAGCGGTTCAAGAGTTATTGAAAAATGAAAGGTGTTACTAACGTACGTTCGTACGTACATGGACTAAGAGGGGATAATAAACATACAAATTTTATTAACCTTAAAGACAAGTCTGAATATTGAATTTCTAAATGTTTTATTCTCTATTCGTGAAGGTTATGCTATAATAAATAATATTATTATAAATTGAGAAATTTCCATCTACGTGATTGGCCAGATGTGTGGGACACGTGATTTTAAATAAACAGTGAAATTGACATGAGAAAAGCATATCAAATAGTTATATTGACCTAGGGGCAGAGCTTCTGCTCATAAACGTGCAAAATGTTTAAGGGACGAAATTATTTGTGACGTATGAAACTTTTCAACCAAGGACATTTAGTGCTTCAAACCACCAGCGTTCTTGCCAACCAAGATGGCGACTGGACAATTTCAAAACATTTCACAAAATTTCTCAATCTATAATAACACAATTATATATTTTTTTCTGGTCAATACGTAGTTTTATCGACACTATAAAAGTGATATCAACCTCAGACTTCGTCCTTGGTCGATATCACTTTTATAGGGTCGATAAAACTACGTATTGATCTCACAAAAAGGCCATAATAGTATAATAACAACAGGGAACATACCATTGTGTTAGTGGGTGGTAATCGCCGCCGCAACAACTGGGTTACTACATCTATTATTTTGTCATGAAGCTGCGGAAACCTCAACATCTCTTGCTGAAATGATGACCATGTGATGATGAAATATGGGCTACAGTCTAACAAAACACGATTTTTTGCCTTTGCAACTAGTGAATAAGTAGACCAGGGCCCGGTTGCTCAAAACCTCTGTTAATAGCTTAACAGACTGTTAAATCCTTAGCAATGCTAAGGATTTAACAGTCTGTTAAGCCAACAAAAGCTTTGAGCAACCAGGCCCAGACTGTGCTGCATCTGCGTAGTCTGATCAGCATATTCATTCTTCACCATTCAATCGACAAAACATATTTAGCACAAAGTGAACAATGTCGATTGATATCAGTCTGAATGAATGCAGATGTGGATTAAAACCTATGCTAGTATTAAAAGAAGTTAGCATGGTTTTGGCAGATTGTTGTCCACATGTAACACGCCACAACAACAAATGACTGTTACACATTTAAGACAATTATAGTTACACGAAACATCACTTGTAATGATGAAGGTCCATATACTTACGTGAATTTCTGCCAAAAAGAAACCGCTGCAAATGTTCAATGTATGTTGTGTGAGACTTACAATATTGTGCACAAAATCAATTGCATAAACGCCATACCATCATATCATCATACAGCACCATGTATGAATATTCATTTCCACTGTAATTACATTAAGAGACACACACCTGTGTACCACAATGCTGTATAATTCGCTGCATTTCCTCGTGAGCCAATTCTACACACCGCAGGCCTGGCTCCTCCAAACGCTTAATCTGTCGTTTTACTAGAAGCTCAAACGATATTTCTGGTACAAATAATGCTGGTCGAGGACCCTGAAATTAAAATGAGGTTAAACATTATGGTTTGTTAGGTAGCTTGCTGCACATTGACCAACTACATGCTGACCCAGAACGAATTGCTGCATCAGGAATTCACACCGATACAATGCATGACAGTAAATCTGACTTGGAAATCTACTTTTGATTGCGTTTCACTACAGACGATTGAACACGCCGCCCAAACACCCCCATTAGATAAATCAATTTGGTCCGGCAGTACTATGTATGTTATATTCATAATAGAAGAGGGGGTATGGAGACAGGGGAGTTCAATCACCTGTGGTTTAACATGTTAGCATAATAAACACATCAGCCTTCATTTCTCAAGAAGAGCATGACACCTGCACAATTCACAGCATATCTCACATATAGAATACCAGTAGCCTATTTCACCAACATTGCAAAGTATACTTTTCTAGCAAAGTATACTTTACTTTTCTAGCAAAGTATACTTTGAGGGAGAAATTTTCACTTTAAGGACAAATTTGTTAATTTTTATTATACTGAATTTATTACATTATCACAGCCATTTTGGCTGTGACAATGTAATAAATTCAGTATAATAATTCTGCATACTATTAATCATAAAATATATGCAGTCGTTAGTTCTATATGAAATAATGCATTTCGGAAAAAAAATAAATGATTACCGGTACTCCCTCAAAGTATACTTTGCTAAATAAGTATACTTTGCAATTTTGATGAAATAGGCTACTGGGGGCCGTTAAACTAAACTTCATACGACTAAAATGTTCGTAAGTGCAAATTTATGATCGTCTGGAAATTTCAATTGATAGATTTACATTTATTGAGCATAGGCTGCATATGCAGCCTATGCTCAATAAATGAAATCCAATAATTGTTTACAAGAAAACATTGTTAATTTGAAATTTACAGACTATCATAATTTTGTACTTTAAAACAAACATTTTAGTCTTACGAAGTTTAGTGAAACGGCCCCCTGGTGAGTGTCTTGATATCAACATAATCAGGATCAGCTTAGTAACAGTAAGAACGGCACTAGCCGCCAGCTATTCTCTATTTCTCATTCATACTGTTCGCCATTCCATCAAGGACACCCGCCATGCTCCTAACAAGCAAGATAGATCATTATCAGGCTACAGAAGTGTGCTATTTGATCAGGGGCTAGACTGGTCACAAATCTCATCAGCCCCATGTCTCCAGTCACAGCCACATATATGGATCAGCATACCCTCTCAACTTCCAGCCAGTCACAGAGACAAATAGCAACTTACTGTAGGATCACTATTACACCCTCATCTGTGCCAACGAATGCATTTGTATAAGGGCTATCTCTATATATGGGGATCTGTAAGTCTGAACAGAATATTTACATTGAGATATAGAGGATATTCATATTTTTGCAACGAATATGACATATATGCTCATCGAGTGGTGTGTACCGTTAGGCACTTGTGAAATATGGACATTTCACACCACTCGATGAACATATATGTCATATTCGTTGCAGAAATATGAATATTCTATTTATTACCGCTCCATGGAAATTAGCAGTTTTTAGACTGTTTACGGTAATGCATGTGTATTTGCAGCCTATGTGCGCTGTTTTCTTTCAGGTGCGCGTTATGAATTTAGATAGCGGAAGTAGTCTTTTCAGTATTTTATTTCATCGATGAGAACATATGACTTTCATTTACATCGTATAACTATGTATTTCATGGGTAGGTATATACTAAAAAAAATATATTCAGCCCTGAAATTAGAATAATCCGACCTGGTGTCAGATCCGTTGTAAAATAAATAAAATTTAAACTTACCGTAGCATTGCGAATGGCGGTGAGAATGTCCATTGTGGACAGCCCACCGAGGGCGTCTATAGAGCCAAGTGTGCGGCCAAATGTTTCGTGGAATATGTAGCAGATTCTCGCACCCCCACACCTACAAACACATACAGACAGGGTTAACCCTCAGTATGCGGGAAACGAAAATTGTTGTCTGCTGTTCTTTCATATTTTGTCGTTTTTCTCAATTAAAACATGGTTTGGAAACACTCGAGAATCATTTCCACTGGAAATGATTCTAAAGTGCTGCCAAACTATGTTTTTCTTGATAAAATGAGAATTAAAAAATAAAAAGAAGACAAAATTTAAATCAGCATTGTAAGGGTTAATGGATATCCACTACTTGTGTGCTTGCTGATGAAATATCTAATGATTCTTGTTGCTCCTACATGAAAGTACGGTACATGTAAGGTGAGGGACCTCACTTGTGGCACCAGCTCACCCACCCAGAAAAAAGAACAAGGGCATCGTTATTACGAGGCTAATCCCCTAGTGGATATAATTTTTTTTTTTATTTATTTTTTTTTTTACATATTTGCCTTAGTCGGACGTGGGTCATATGCAAAACAAAGAACCATCCCGAGACACACATCGGGGCCAAACATTATCAAAATCTGTGATTGAAAAATGAAAGGAGATACTAACGTACGTAGGCAAGTACATGGACCAACGCTATATCCCTCTTGCCTATCGGCGAAGGGATAATAACCATATATAAACAGATTACCAAACGTGGAAAATCATGTGTAACTTCACATAGAACAACTTTTTATCAGTTTCACGCCACATTGCTTCATTTAAGTTACAGATGACAGATAGACAAACTCTGCCAACTGTCATGCCCGATAATACCTCAGAAATAGTTCTAAGGATGTTAGCCATGACTTTCCAAGCTTAGTAAGAGAGCTCAAAATGACGTGGAGCACATGGTACACTTTCTTGGTGATGTGAAAACACACTGTTTCTGCTCTGCACTAAAATTATTAGGCACCCACCTTGTGGTAAACGTTTTCATTTTTAAACACTTTGTATGAAACATATAAACAGATACCTGTGTATGCTGAAACAATCTATTGGAGTTTCAATAGTATAGATTTATCACTTATTTTTTAACATTATCATAATTTATCAGCGTCTGTAATTGAAATTAGCCATTCTAATATTTGGTTGTCCCCATTCATCACTGAAAGGTGCCAAACACCAGCAGACTGAAGAGTTGTCGAACATTATATTGACCCACCTTCGTAACAAAATAGAAAAGTACTTACAGTTCTGAGGTCTCTATATTCCTCGACGTGCCCTCTATAGTAGCACAATACGCCGATGCGAACCTTGTGATTATCTGCAGCAGTAAGTGGCTCTGGAAGAAACAGGTGAAATGTGGCTGTGACTGGAGAAATGGAGCTTTATATGCGATTGGTGACCAGTGTAGCTCCTGTAGACTGATATCAATCTGTGTTGCTTGTTAGAAGCAGGACGCGTGTTTCATTGATGGAATTGCGAACAGTGCAGATCCTGATCAGACTGCGCGGATGCGCCAGATGCGCCGGATGCGCCGGATGCGCCGGATGCGCCGGATGCGCATGCTGATCTAGATCAACAGTGGTCACAAAACCCATAAGCCCCATCTCCAGTCACAGCCACATATATACATATAATCTGGAATGGTGGTATTAATATGTGTTAACCCTTTCAGCACCTCATCCCATCGTTTGTGGTGCAGATCCAGATGAGCTGGCTTGGAGTTGACACGTCTCAATATGATATTCACTCTTTGTGGATGTTTTCGAAGCTTATATAAATTAATGAAAATGAAAAATTGTAAGCTAAGGTCATGTAGGGACAGGACCTCGGTTTCAAGTCTGGGTCAAATAAAAAATCAAACTAAACTTTGCGCTCATCTACTCATCATAAGGAATCTGCATACCAAGTTTCTGGTCTGTAGCTGGTACGGTTTAAAAGACGGACGGATGGAAGGACGCGACGGACAAGGGTAACACTAAATGCCCCCTACGCTATCGTGGTGGGGTATAAAAAATTAAAGGCCTAGATCATTTAAAGTTTCATAAGCACAGGCTCTGTAAAGATCGACACATACCCGGTCCTCTATTGGTTCACCAAAGCTATTGAGTAGTGACTGAAACTGTGCTATCAGAACGTTCACTCGCGTCTTTAACTCTGGCAGACAGTCTCGTATGTGGTGCATCAGCAACTGAAATCAAGATAATTAGTTCAAGCAGTATTCAAGTGATAAATCAGAAAAGGAGGATGTGGTAGGCAGTGTGATTGCTTGAATGGTGTTTTACAGCCGTTTTGTAATGTATAGGTTTTCACATGCTTAGCGATGTGGTGGGGGAGGGGGGGGGTGGTGGAAGGATATATATTTCAACGTTTTTTCGCCAACTCTGCATTGAAATCCTAATGTCCTATAGCCGATTTCACCAAAATTGCAAAGCATATAGAACTAACGACTGCATATATTTGATGATTAAAAGTATGCAGAATTATTATACTGAATTTATTACATTAGCACAGCCAAATGGCTGTGATAATGTAATAAATTCAGTATAATAACAAGAAACGAGGCAAAGCCACGAAGGCCAGGTTTTTTCCAAGCATGGACACTTGGATAACATAATTATACCCACTTTTTGTAGACTAGATGGCCGTGGCCTGCATGTCGCGCCTTGCGGCGAGGCATGGAAACTAAAAAAATAGATATAGTAGATGGAAAAACTTTAACGAAAAAAAAATTTAATTTCGGACACCGGACGACGTACGGACGTACGGACGTACGGACGTACGGACGGACGGACGTATGCGAAAATGCCGACAATATCGCGCTTTCCGCAAGCGGGTGCGACAATGATGATAAACACCCATGTGAAGTATGAAGGTAATGGGTGAAGCAGTTGCAGAGATATAGTACACAAAAAACTTTAACAAATAAATTCAAAGTAATTTGACCTTGACATTGCGCACAGGGGCCGCACGGTTGGGGGTTAGAATGAAAATGTGGACGATGATAAACACCCATGTGAAGTTTCAAGGTAATGGGCGAAGCAGTTGCAGAGATATAGTATAACGAAAAAGTTTTAACCAAAAAATTTAACCAGACGTACGTTAAAAAGTTAACGTTGAAAATGGCTAAGTTAATTACGTAGAAATAATAGGTGAAGGTAAAAAAATGGTAACATGTTGGATAGTTGTATGTGGTAGGCACCCCTTGGTTATGAAGCTGTGAAAGTCTGGTTGTCCTAGTGGTACAGTACCAAAGAAATGGACTTAAACACAAAAACTTAACATTGTAAACGCGAAAACTTAACATTGAAAATGGCTAAGTCGACTGCGCGGAAAAAATGGGTCAAGTTAAAAAAAAAGTAACATGTTGGATAGTGATATGTGGTGGGCACCCCTTGATTATGAAGCCGTGAAAGTTTGGTGGTCCTAGGTGGTACAGTACCAAAGAAATGGACTTAAACACGAAAACTTAACATTGAAAACGCGAAAACTTAACATTGAAAATGGCTAAGTCGATTGCGCGGAAAAAATGGGTCAAGTTAAAAAAAGTAACATGTTGGATAGTGATATGTGGTGGGCACCCCTTGATTATGAAGCCGTGAAAGTTTGGTGGTCCTAGGTGGTACAGTACCAAAGAAATGGACTTAAACACGAAAACTTAACGCGAAAACTTAACATTGAAAATGGCTAAGTCGATTGCGCGGAAAAAATGGGTCAAGTTAAAAAAAAAGTAACATGTTGGATAGTGATATGTAGTGGGCACCCCTTGATTATGAAGCTGTGAAAGTTTGGTGGTCCTAGGTGGTACAGTACCAAAGAAATGGACTTAAACACGAAAACTTAACATTGAAAACGCGAAAACTTAACATTGAAAATGGCTAAGTCGATTGCGCGGAAAAAATGGGTCAAGTTAAAAAAAAGTAACATGTTGGATAGTGATATGTGGTGGGCACCCCTTGATTATGAAGCTGTGAAAGTTTGGTGGTCCTAGGTGGTACAGTAACAAAGAAATGGACTCAAACACGAAAACTTAACATTGATTGTGGACGCCACCCGCCGCCCGCCCGTCCTTAAATTGAAAATTTCTCCCTCAAAGTGTACTTGGCAAGAGAAGTATACTTTGCAATTTCGGTGAAATAGGCTACTGGTGCCATATGTACTTTTAATACTGCACCAGACCACTTGCCATTTCTCCAGTTACAGCCACAAATATGCCAGATAATCATTCACCGACATCTGTACAATGAGTAAAGTAAAGTATTCCACATGTGTTGCCATTTCTGGCTTCCAGTTAATATTTATATATTCAATAATATTCTGGCATTCATGATTTTACTAATCCTGTTTAGTTTTTTGTTTATTGGGGTTTAACGGCCTATCAACAGCTAAGGTCATTTAAGGCCGGGTCAATGGGTTTAGTACTAAATCCCATGTATTACCTGTACAAGTACATGTACATGTTCAAGTACATGTACAAATGGGGGGAAAATCCCAAAATCAGAAATGAATATTTACAATAACAAAACTATATATTCAGCCCTGAAATCAGAATAATCCTGATCTGATGCCAGGTCCTCGCCACACCAGAACCACTTGGCCCCTCCCAAAAGCAGTAGGGTCAGTCATAATCTTACTACTTTTATAATGGGCAATAACCCAATTCAACTCCCAGGTAACTAAAGAGCCAAAGATAAAAACGTACCTGAGGGCCAAACCAGGCAAATCGTGATTCCTATAAGGAGGAACCCATACCGTTAATTTACGTCTCATTCGACGGACCACCACCCACTAATCCTGTTTAGTAGCAAAACAATATGTAACACTTGCTTTTGCAAATTTAATTCAGAATTAAACATGCATTATGGACAGCAAGCTGAACCACGCTATTTATCATTGCCGTATTCATGAGCACAGGGAATAGAGGACATACCCTATTGAGTGTTTTTGCCAAGTACGCCGTCCCATTCCTGCTGGCCAAGCTGGGGTACCGTCGCTGTAGGAATGAAGCTTCGTCTCGCAACGAATCCTGCATGTCCTGTAACGGGCAAAACAGCAAGAAATCAGAAACACTGATGGATCTACCCCTCAAAACATTAACCCTTTCACCCCTAAATATCTGATATCGACTCCTCCATGCTAATTTTTGGTCTACTATATTAGTCGCAAAAAAGGGTATCTTATGTTAAAATCTTGAAAATCATCACAAATACTGCGGACTCATCAGGGGCCCGTTTCACTAAACTTTGTACGACTAAAATGTTCGTAAGTGCAACTTTAGGATCCAGGCCCGTAGCCAGGGGGGGTCGGAGAGGTCGGACGACCCCCCCGCCCAGCCTCAAGGTTCACTTTTTTAGCCTTGAGGTCCACTTTTTTAGACCCCCATAGATACTTCAGACCCCTTGAGCCTTCGAAACAACCCCCCCTTCAAACAGGTAGATACTTCAGACCCCTTGAGCCTTCAAAACGACCCCCCCTTCAAACAGGTAGATACTTCAGACCCCTTGAGCCTTCGAAACGACCCCCCCTTCAAACAGGTCTGGCTACGGGCCTGGGATCGTCTGTAAATTTCAATTGATGGATTTACATTTATTGAGCATAGGCTGCATATGAACCTATGCTGCAGCCTATGTATCATAATTTTGCACTTACGAACATTTTAGTCGTACAAAGTTTTATAGTGAAATGGTAGCCTGGATCTACAGTGTTTGCTAATCTTGGATTTATGGTATGTAGGGATGACGCAAATTCAAAACAAAAAAACTTGCAACAAATGCAAATTTCTAAGTCTTTTGACCTTGACTTTGAGCACAGGGGCCTAATGGGAGGACTATCAAATGAAAATATTGCTGACAAATAAGTTTCAAGCCAATCCAACTTGTGGTAACAGAAATAGAAGATAATGAAATACTGGTCAGACAGACGGACAGATGAACAAGGTGGCGACTGTATGATCTACGTACATAAAAAGCTATGAATTTAAGGGGTCAGTGGAAGAAGGGGGCTAACTCCATGAAGGAGTTAGGCCCATTTTCCGGGTGACCCCTTCCATTGCTATATGGACCAAGGTCTGTGAAAACCTGGGTTATTGCCTTTACAACCAGACCAGTACAGGTGATTATTTGGTAATGCTGCTATTGTTATATGTAATGATATTGTTATATCCGTCAGTGAGTTGATGTGTACACCTGAGTCGCAACGGGTTCAAAAATACTAAATTGTAAATAAATGTCATCAAACCATGAACACTTTCAACCAAATCATTAACAAGTTCAGCCAAATGAGCTGGCACATAACAGTGTTTGTCTGTAGTGTATTTTCCAAATTTTGAAAGAACCATATTTAGTTTCTTTGATATCAATAACTATTCCAAAATATTTATATCATGAAACAGTTAATATCAGATAATGATATGTATTTGTCCGGCTCTCATACCTTTCTCTTGTTGATGTCGGCCTGGCTGCGGCCAATAACGCCAATAATACCCAGTTTGACGGGGATGACTCGTCCACACAACATCTCCATTGCATCTGTCCCGGCGTCCATCAGGTCCAGCTTAGTCACAACAGCCAGCGTCCTACGGCCTGCAACAGGTGCATTCAGACAGTAGATGGTTACATGTATTGATTCGAATTTTATATCCATATATGGGACACGCCATGTGATTTTGTACCTTCGGACATATGTGTAATTTCATTAAATACATTTACAACAAGAGTGCCGAAGGTCAAAATATACGCCCGTCGAGGCAAGGCCAGTCAACAAGCGGAGATAACTCACTGAAAACCAATAGGGTTCTTCATCTTGACGTGATAAACATGTATACTGAATTTGGTTCAGATCAGTCAAGTAGAACTTGAGTTATTGCGTGGACAAAGATACAGTCCGAAAATAAAAAATGGCCTCCAAGGGGAGATAAGTGATCGGAAAATTTTCAAAATCAATAGGCTTCTTCATCTTGCCGTGATAAACATGTATACCGAATTTGGTTACGAGCGGCGAAGTAGAACTTGAGTTATTTCGTGGACAAGGATACAGAGTGCGAAAATTAAACATGGCTGCCAGGGGGAGATAAATCAATAGGCTTCTTCGTTTTGCCATGATAAACATGTATAAAATTTGGTTACAATCCGTCAAGTAGACCTCTAGTTATTGCGTGGACAAGCTGTGCCCGCCCGCCCGCCGCCCGGTACAAGGTAAATACATAATACGTTCCGTTTTTTCAAATGGGCGTATGAACATATAAGAAAAATATTGATAATTTTGTAAAAGTATTTCATGAAATTACGCAGATGTCCGACGGTATAAAATCACATGGCGTGTCTCATATTTAACCTCCCTATTCGAGCCACATCTCAGTTGTGTGTCTTCCCAGAGCGGCTGTTGCAGAGAGGTTGCACGGTATTACAATACAAGTATATAACCGATGATTGTTTGAAATGTCCCATCTAATAATTACACATGATCAAATTAAAAAGTTGTGACACACTGTTGCCGACACATACTATCCGGATTAACTTCCTTCATGAGTTTAATCACCACGGCCATGTCTGTATTTCAAGGTGTATGATCACGTGGTACTAACAACAAGTACCGATTCAAAGTACGTATTATTTTATAGTGCCCTTATTACGTAACGGATTTTGATGTAATATGATGCATCAAATGCATCTTGTTAAGCTGCATTTGGTGGTCTCTTCATTTTCGCCCAAACTTCTGTCGTTTTTGCGAAGAATCGACAGACACGGAAATGGATTCTTCGCAAAAACAACATAAGTCTATGACAAACTCCCTAGACCACCAAATGCAGCTCATGAAGATGCGTTTGCTGCGCCATATTTCATCAAAATCCGTTGCATATTAAGGAAAATATCAAATAATACTTACTTTGGAGTGGGCGACGTTGTTGTTGCAACCACATGATCATGCACCTTGTATTTACTATTAGCGAGGATGATTGAGTTGGGGTTACCATTGGTTATACATTTATACAACAAACTGTGTAAACAGAAATTTACAACTACCAAAACATTTATGAAGTTTTATTTGTTATAAATTTAAAAAAATAATATTACTAGATGTTTTGTATAACCGATGATTGATCGAGCGTCATGTCTAATACTTAACGATGATCGATTCCAAAATATGACTGTGAATGAAATAGTAATCTGAATTGGAATCACTACTGCCACCACATACCATCTGGATCAACTTCCTTTGCGAGTTTAATCGCCTCGGACGTGGCCATGTCGGTGTTGGCCGATGTGACTGCCAGTATGATGGAGTTTGGGTTACAGATGTAACTCAGGCAGAGTTCGCGGATCTGGGACTCGATGTCGGACGGCTGGTCGCCCACTGGCACCTTGGTCATACCCGGGAGGTCAACCAGGGTGAGGCTGATCACCCGCGACGAGAAGATTTTCAGGTTGATCGGGTCGGGGCAGATACCCTGTGGTGACAATGGTAGTGTTCCCTACAACCTATTTTGCCATGGCACCGCATCATGCCAAAATTGGGCGGCACCATGCTGATCAAAAAAAGAATTATAAAACTAGAAAATGTGTGGATTTTAGATAGTGTGGTTTAACTCAAATTAACTGTATAATAACACTAAGGCGATATTGCGTAGGAGCTTACACTTGTACTGGAGGAAGTTGTGTTCAGTACTCACTAAATGGACAAGATCTTGCTCTAGTATCAGGCACCCTTACAGAGCTCCAGATACGTTTTGTATCTAAAGAGTATTATACCCCCATATTTCAAATTCAATGCATATTTTACTTACTTTTACAAATGTAGTATTTATTTTCTTCCTTATTAAATGTGGAACAAATGATAAAACTATAAAACAAGAGCTGTAGGAGAACAGCATAGCTCGACTACGAGGGTTGTCGATGTACACATAGCTTGACAAACAAGGTGGCCGCGGCCTGCATAAAAACCTTAACCAAGGTTGACTAAAAACCTTAACCAAGGGAAATTAAGTAAGTAATTCAAGGTTAAATGTAGGTCAATGTGGCCACGGCCTGCATAAAAACCTTAACCAAGGTTGACTAAAAACCTTAACGAAGGGAAATTAAGTAAGTAATTCAAGGTTAAATGTAGGTCAATGTCAGATATAGGTCAGGGGTTATTGATGTACATCACTAGGAGATGAAGTTTTCCAAGTATGGTTGCTGTAGGCCCAGGAATATTCCTATACAAGCTTGACTAAAAACCTTCACCAAGGGGAAATAAGAAAGTAATCCAAGGATAAAAGTAGGTCAAGGTCAAATATAGGTCAGGGATTATTGATGTACATCACTAGGAGATGAAGTTGTCCAAGTATGGTTGGTGTAGGGCCAGGAGTATTGCATCTACAAGCTTGACTAAAAACCTTAACCAAGGAGAATTAAGTAAGTAATTCAAGAGGAAATGTAGGTCAAGGTCAAATATAGATCAGGGGTTATTGATGTACATCGCTATGAGAAAAGGTTGTCCAAGTATGGTGTTAGTATGCACAATAGTATCCATGTACAAGCTTCACTAAAAACCTTAACCAAGGGGAATTAATAAGTAATCAAAGTTAAATGTAGGTCAAGGTCAAATATAGGTCAGTGGTTTGTTGATGTACATCACTAGGAGATGAAGTTGTCCAAGTATGGTGGGTGTAGGGCCAGGAATATTTCATATACAAGCTAGACGAAACACCTTACCAAACAAGGGAATTAACGTAAGTAATTGCCAAGAAAGAAATAATGTAGGATCAATGTCAAATATAGATCAGGGGTTATTGATGTACATGTACTCCCTATGAGAAAAGGTTGTCCAAGTATGGTGTATGTATGCACACTAGTATTCCATGTACAAGCTTGACTAAAAACCTTAACCAAGGTTGACTAAAAACCTTAACCAAGGGGAATTAACTATGTAATTCAAGGTTAAATGGAGGTCAATGTCAAATATAGGTCAGGGGTTGTTGATGTACATCAATAGGAGATGAAGTTGTCCAAGTATGGTGGGTGTAGGGCCAGGAATATTCCATATACAAGCTAGACTAAACACCTTAAACAAGGGGAATTAACTAAGTAATTGAAGAGGAAATAATGTAGGTCAATGTCAAATATAGATCAGGGGTTATTGATGTACATGTACATCCCTATGAGAAAAGGTTGTCCAAGTATGGTGTCTGTATGCACACTAGTATTCCATGTACAAGCTTGACTAAAAACCTTAACCAAGGTTGACTAAAAACCTTAACCAAGGGGAATTAACTATGTAATTCAAGGTTAAATGGAGGTCAATGTCAAATATAGGTCAGGGGTTGTTGATGTACATCAATAGGAGATGAAGTTGTCCAAGTATGGTGGGTGTAGGGCCAGGAGTATTCCATATACAAGCTTGACTAAAAACCTTAACCAAGGGGAATTAACCAAGGGGAATTAACTAAGTAATTCAAGAGGAAATGTAGGTCAAGGTCAAATATAGATCAGGGGTTATTGATGTACATCCCTATGAGAAAAGGTTGTCCAAGTATGGTGTCTGTATGCACAATAGTATTCCATGTACAAGCTTGACTAAAAACCTTAACCAAGGTTGACTAAAAACCTTAACCAAGGGGAATTAACTATGTAATTCAAGAGGAAATGTAGGTCATTGTGAACTATAGGTCAGGGGTTGTTGATGTACATCACTAGGAGATGAAGTTGTCCAAGTATGGTTGGTGTAGGGCCAGGAGTATTCCATCTACAAGCTTGACTAAAAACCTTAACCAAAGAGAATTAACTAAGTAATTCAAGAGGAAATGTAGGTCAAGGTCAAATATAGATCAGGGGTTATTGATGTACATCCCTATGAGAAAAGGTTGTCCAAGTATGGTGTCTGTATGCACAATAGTATTCCATGTACAAGCTTGAGTAAAAAGCTTAACCAAGGTTGACTAAAAACCTTAACAAAGGGGAATTAAGTAAGTAATTCAAGAGGAAATATAGGTCAAGGTGAAATATATATCAGGGGCTGTTGATGTACATCACTAGGAGATGAAGTTGTCCAAGTATGGTGGGTGTAGGGCCAGTAGTATTCCATATACAAGCTTGACTAAAAACCTTAACCAAGGGGAATTAACTAAGTAATTCAAGAGGAAATGTAGGTCAAGGTCAAATATAGATCAGGGATTATTGATGTACATCGATATGAGAAAAGGTTGTCCAAGTATGGTGTCTGTATGCACAATAGTATTCCATGTAGAAAGCTTGACTAAAAACCTTAACCAAGGTTGACTAAAAATCGTAACCAAGGGGAATTAACTAAGTAATTCAAGGTTAAATGTAGGTCAAGGTCAAATATAGGTCACGGGTTGTTGATGTACATCACTAGGAGATAAAGTTGTCCAAGTATGGTTGGTGTAGGGCCAGGAGTATTCCATCTACAAGCTTGACTAAAAACCTTAACCAAAGAGAATTAACATAGTAATTCAAGAGGAAATGTAGGTCAAGGTCAAATATAGATCAGGGGTTATTGATGTATATCCATATGAGAAAAGGTTGTCCAAGTATGGTGTCTGTATGCACAATAGTATTCCATGTACAAGCTTGACTAAAAACCTTAACCAAGGTTGACTAAAAACCTTAACCAAGGGGAATTAACTAAGTAATTCAAGAGGAAATGTAGGTCAAGGTCAAATATAGATCAGGGGTTATTGATGTACATCACTAGGAGATGAAGTTGTCCAAGTATGGTGGGTGTAGGGCCAGGAGTATTCCATATACAAGCTTGACTAAAAACCTTAACCAAGGGGAATTAACTAAGTAATTCAAAAGGAAATGTAGGTCAAGGTCAAATATAGATCAGGGGTTATTGATGTACATCCCTATGAGAAAAGGTTGTCCAAGTATGGTGTCTGTATGCACAATAGTATTCCATGTACAAGGTTGACTAAAAACCTTAACCAAGGGGAATTAACTAAGTAATTCAAGAGGAAATGTAGGTCAAGGTCAAATATAGATCAGGGGTTATTGATGTACATCACTAGGAGATGAAGTTGTCCAAGTATGGTGGGTGTAGGGCCAGTAGTATTCCATATACAAGGTTGACTAAAAACCTTAACCAAGGCGTGACGGTGACGGTGACGCCGGGGTGACAACATAAGCTCTACTTATTCTTCGAATAGTCGAGCTAAAAATCACTTATTTTAGTTTGCCTTTTGCAGCTCAACTAAGTAAATTTCCAACTTTATTACACAGTATTTTCACTACACAAATCAATGCGTATTTTCACATTGCTGTGAGTATTTTGTACTCCCACTTTTGATAATCAATGCGTATTATGCTAAAATAAGGGCATAAAATATGCCAATACACACCTTATCTGGAGCTCTGCCCTTACCATGCTTACCACAATCAAAATACTTTTTGTGACACACCGGGCATTGTTTTAATATATGGTGCTGGCTCGTACCTTGTTCATCCCGGACATCCGGTCGGTTTCATTGCTGATCTCTTCTCGGATTTCATCAAAGTCTGTATACAGTTTGTTCTTTGTGTGTAAAAACTTTCCCCACTCCTCTACCTTGATAACTTCTGAAATACATACATTGATTTATTGATCGATCTACCGTCCGACCACAACAACAACAACAACAAGGTCAACAACAACAAGGTCAAGACAGATGGGAATACACCAGGGGGCCGTTTCACTAAACTTCTTACGACTAAACTATTCGTAAGTGCAAAATTATGATAGTCTGTAAATTTCATATTAACAATGTTTTCTTGTAAACAATTATTGGATTTACAGCACTTATGAATACTTTAGACGTACATAGTTTAGTGAAACGGGCCCCAGTATTGCCCGATGGGGATAGGGCGAGAACGGATATAAGGTTGTATGTCGCCGGACTTCCGTGTACTACCGGGGTCGCACTGTATTTCCAACAAAAACTAGCTAAGTCTCTAGCGAAGATCACTCATCCAGCCAAGTGATTTTCATATTTTTAATTGAATGAAATCAAATAGTTTTAACCCTTAGACCACTATCTAACTTTTTTTATCGTCTGCTGTTTGTGACCAGTGCAAATAGCAAACTCCTGATTGCGATCCATATTGCTTGTTAGCAGCAAGACGTGTCACCCGTGTTTCATTGATGAAATGGCGAACAGTGCAGATCCTGCACAGACTGATCTTAATCTACACTGGTAGCAAAACCCATAAGCCCAATTTCTCCAAACACAGCCACAAATCAGAATATCCTGATCTGTAGCCGATTTCATCAACATTGCAAAGTATACTTTCCTAGCAAAGTATACTTTGAGGGAGAAATTTTCAATTTTAGGATCAATTTATTAATTTTTATTATACTGAATTTATTACATTATCACAGCCAATTTTGGCTGTGATAATGTAATAAATTCAGTATAATAATTCTGCATAGTTTTAATCATCAAATATATGCAATCGTTAGTTCTGCATGAAATAATGCATTTCGGAAAAATCAATGATTGCTCCCTCAAAAGTATACTTTGCTAGGAAAGCATACTTTGCGATGTTGGTGAAATAGGCTACTGGGGTCAGATGCACTTACAACACAGGTGATTCACTATGAAGTGTGAATTCCAGTAAGGATGATCTCAATGTTCAGCATTGTTCAACCTGTAGCCTATTTCACCAACATTGCAAAGTATATTTTCCTAGCAAAGTATACCTTGAGGGAGAACTCTTCAATTTTAGGATAAATTTATTAATTGTTATTATACTGAATTTGGCTGTGATAATGTAATACATTCAGTATAATAATTCTGTATACTTTTAATCATCAAATATATGCAGTTGTTTGTTCTATAAGAAATTATGCATTTCAGGAAAAATAAATGATTGCTCCCTCAAAGTATACTTTGTTAGATAAGCATACTTTCAAGTTTGATGAAATCGGCTACAGAGCTCCAGATATGTGTATTGGCGTATTTTACAAACTTATTTTAGCAGAATACACACAAAGTACAAAATAGTACTCAGAGCAATGTGAAAATATACATTGCTTTTCAAATAGAGTAGTGGAAATACTGTAATAAAGTTTAAAATTGACTTAGTTGAGCTGCAAAAAGCAAACACTTACAGCTCAAATATGTAAATTTTCAACTGTATTACAGTATATATAAGTTAATAAGTAATAATACACTCAAATAAGTGAATGGTTAAATTTGTTTTATGTTCTGATAATTTGTTCCCTATTTAATAATGAAGAAAATAAATAATCCAGTTGTAAAAATAAAATACGCATTTAATTTGAAATCATGGGGTAAAATACCCTTTAGACACAAAGCTTATCTGGAGCTCTGGCTCAACAATCAAATTGACTTATAAAGATGATGAGATTCAAGTCTGTGTTCAGGAAGTTTTATAATCACTGGACCATGGCTGAGGTGTTCGGTTCTCACACTCAACATCAGCAAGTTTTATTAACCCTTACAATGCGGGAACCGAAAAGTGTCGTCTGCTACTGTTTCATATTTTATCTTTTCTATCAATAAAACATGGTTTGGCAGCATTTTAGAATCATTTCCATCGGAATTTTTTTGACGTAAATGAACACGGACGGATGTACGGAACCTCAAGAGCAAAGCAATATGCCCCCCTTGCTATTGCATAAGGGGCATAAATATCAAGGCATTCCCTGAAAAGAAACAGAAGTTATAAGAAATTTACCCCAACGTTAAGTTTATTAACGTTTGTGACCTTGACCTTGGGTTAATGGGTAGGCGGTGGGTCGTGGATTTGCTGTAGCATGTTAGAGGGTAAGCTATTCCATGAAAAGACATTTACCTCAACATTAAGTTTGTGGAAGCCGACGACACCAGGGGTATGCCATTAGGTATTTCTGCACTTCGTGCAGGTGAGCTAACAAGACCATCACATGAATCGTACCTCCGCCATCCTGTGTGCGTGACTCAATGTCGTCCTTACTGACGTGAATCAACTGTAGGACCAGGGGCCGCCTCGTCACAATGCCGGTTCCCCGCGGCAGGAAATCACGCCCAACCAACCCTTCGAGGACGGAACTTTTCCCAGCACTCTGAATAATAGAAACAATAGCATTGTTATCACTAAGCTAATCCCCTCGCTGGCAGCCTTCTGTTCATAACAATAAAAAACAACAACAAAAACAGTGACCGTGGGCAGTCGGACATGGGTCATATGCAAATACAAAGCACCATCACTAGACACACATTGTGGCCAAATATTATCAAAATCGGTGAAGCAGTTCATAAGTTATTGAATAAACAAACACAAACTAACACATTTGCCTTACAAACAAGGTGAACAGAGGTTCTCAGTGACCTTGGGCGGTCGGACGTGGGTCGTATGCAAAACAACGCACCATCCCTAAACACACATGTGGGCAAATATTATCAACATTGGTGAAGCTGTTCTTAAGTTATTGAAAAGTGACAGCTGTTACTAACGTATGTACGCAAACACACAAGTACATGTACTAATGCTATATCCCCCCCTCTTGCCTATCGGCAAGGGGATAATTAAAACATTTTCTTCTGGTGTTTTTATTACTGCTACTTTTTCCCCTATTGATCTTCGGTGGCTTCACAATCGGAAATATGTGGGGGTACCAGAAAGTTCGAGAACTACAGTTAAGCCACACATGAAAGCTAGCATATACACACAACCATTTATTACGAACCAGTTGAGTGGAGTATCACCACGATAAAATCCGTCAAAGATCATGAGGAATTTTTTTAATAAATATCGATGAAAAATGATAATCCGATAAGAGATGTAATTTCATACCAGTGGCATACATGAACAGGTAAACTACAAATCAATCAATCAACGAGTTGATTGTAAATTCATTATTTAACTAGAAATGGACGCTTGTCGACAAGCGCATGTGTATCCCCCTCCCCAGATACACAAGTAGTTTGAAAAAAGGGTGTTCGAGTTATGCTCCGGAGACAAAATCAGTGACGGAAAAACAAAGGGAGATAACTAAAAAATTAGTGATGCAAGAGTTGTCATTCTTGCGTGACACACCTTTAGGGTCATGGTCTCTGCATGTGTGAAGTTTCATGAAAATATTCCAAAGGGTGTTCGAGTTATGCTTCGGACACGAAATCAGTGCACGAAACAACAAAGGGAGATAACTAAGAAATTAACGACGCAAGAGTTGTCATTCTTACGTGCGACACACCTTTGGATCGTCTTCTATGCATGTGTGAAGTTTAATAAACTAGAAAATGTGTTCATAGAACACGGATGTCCCACATATCGCTTTGATAATAAATAAGGCCAAATTCCAAGTCAAAATTTTCTTTTACCTGAGCGTTAATGTTTTTGAAGCACCAAGTATGTGACCTTGACCCTGGGCTTGGCGGGGGGCGGAGGACGAACGTGGATTTGGCACAGGGCGGTAGAGGACCATTAGAGCAGTGCATATATGAAATATGAAGCTGATCCGTGAAAGAAAACAGAAATTATAAGATATTTACCTGAGCGTTAAAGTTTTTGAAGCACCAAGTATGTGACCTTGACCCTGGGCTTGGCGGGGGCAGGACGAACGTGGATTTGGCACAGGGCGGTAGAGGACCATTAGAGCAATGTGTATATGAAATATGAATTTGTAGGCCTATTCTTGTGCAGTATATGTTCTTGTGACCTAGCGCGAAACCTCTAGCTGCGAAAGTGCTGAGTAGCAAAACATCTTGGTTACTTGCTTGGTTACTTGGTTCTTTAGTCGCTTGGTCCGTTAGGCGCGACTCTCAATTTCTTCTTGAAAGTATCTCCACTGGGTGCAGAAACTGTGTCTTCGTGAAGTTTATTCCACGAAGAGACTACCCGATTAGAAAAGAAGTTTTTCCTAATATCTGAATGGAAGCTAACCTTGCGTAGTTTAAACTGATGACCTCTTAATCTTTTCAACGGACGGTGAAAAAGAGTGTCTGGTTTGATACCGTATTTGTTGTGTAGAATCTTGTACGTTTCTAAGAGATCCGTATTTCTTCTTCGCGATTCTAAACATTCTAACACTGGAGGATCAGTACACAAGGATAAACAGCGATTCTGCACCTTTTGTAGTAAGTCTATATCTTTTTTGTAGTTAGGATTCCACACTACTGAAGCGTACTCCAGCAGTGGGCGAATAGTTGATGTGTATAGTATAGTCACTTTTCTTTGAGTTAGGTTTGTAAAACAGCGCCTAATTAGTCCAATCCTTTGGGAAGCCTTCTTAGTAATTTCATGTATGTTTACTGGGTTTTAAGTCATTGGAAATTAAGACCCCGAGGTCTTTCTGATCATGAACAGATTGTAGCTCAACACCATTCAATGTGTATATATATTCCAGAGCCTGTCGTAGTTTCAGAACAACACACTTAGAGGCATTAAACTTCAATAACCATAGTTTAGACCACGCCGACAATGAGTTTGAGATCCTCCTGGAGACTATCACAGTCGTCTTTATCAATAATCTGTCTATAGAGTTTGGTATCATCGGCGAACATTTTTGCTGCATTCTGAACCGAAGCTGGTAAGTCATTTACAAACAGAAGGAATAATATAGGTCCTAAAATCGAGCCTTGTGGGACGCCGCTTGTAACGTTGCACCATTCTGAAGAACCGTTTCTGAGAATCACTCTTTGTCTTCTATCTGTGAGAAAAGCTTCAACCCATTGGCCGATATGACCACTAATACCGTAATGTTCCAGTTTATATAGTAAACGTTTGTGGGGCACGGAATCAAAGGCCTTAGCGAAGTCCATATAAATAACATCTGTCTGCACTCTCTCGTCCCATGACTGAATCCAATCATTCAATGAATCTAATAATTGGGTAACACAGGAACATCCCGACTGGAAGCCATGTTGATTGCAAGAAATAACATTGTTACATTTTAGATGTGTAGATATCTGTTCCAGCAAAATACGTTCAAGAATCATCATCATCCTAGAGCAAGGTGTGTCGCTACCTTCACCGCTAAGCGAAGTAAGACGTACCGAAAAAGCGGAATATTTAATTGACTATCGTCATCCCTACAAAATAAAGCCTTAAAGGCCATAACAAAATAGCCCTCCCCCCCAACCCCCCAAGTTCAAAGTTGTTATTTTTATTTTACCTGAGTGCCCATGACAACAATTTGGGGCAACAGAATAGCTCTGATCCAACTGTATTGAAGACATCTTGAAGTTTATTAATTACTGGAATTAGACCTTCCATTTTCTATTTTCAGTTAGCTTCTAACGATTTTCATAAACTTTTCATTTGTAAAATTAACGGAAAAACCCAAGGTTACACGAATGGCCCGATGGTTGCACTTGATTAAAAAGTCTGAAAGACGGTGTCACTAAATGGCGTAATGGTAGATTTTTGCTGATAATACGTGATGCTGGTGGTGTTATTGAACTTTAATTTGGCAGATTTAATGAATCACAGTATATTCGTGGGAACATATAAAATGGTGATTTTGGAAAGGATATCGTTTTTTAAATAGATAAGGTTGTATACTTGTAGGCCAATAATAATTAGTGGAGGTTTACTTGTGGATAATGGCGATTATTTACGGTGCCGTGCCGTGCCCTGATATCACGCACACACGCACACACGCACACACGCACACACGCACACACGCACACACGCACACATACACACACACACACGCACGCACGCACGCACGCACACACGCACGCACGCACGCACGCACGCACGCACGCACGCACGCACGCACGCACACACACTCACACACACACACACGCACACACGCACACACGCACACACGCACACACGCACACACGCACACACGCACACACGCACACACGCACACACGCACACACGCACACACGCACACACGCACACACGCACACACGCACACACGCACACACGCACACACGCACACACGCACACACGCACACACGCACACACCAACCAACACAATCTCGCACCGACGGCCCTACCCACCCACGAAAACACCCACACATCTAAAACACACGCATGCATGTACACAGGCGGGCGGGCGGGCGGGCGGGCGGGCGGGCGGGGTGCCAGGCGGCAGGCAGGCAGGCAGGCAGGCAGGCATGACCCTAATCGTGTGTCACGCAAGAATGACAACTCTTGCATCACTAAGTTTTTAGTTATCTCCTTTTGTTTTTCCGTCACTGATTTTGTCTCCGGAGCATAACTCAGGCAGGCAGGCAGGCAGGCCACCTACCTACCTAAAACACACATAGACACGCACGTACGCACCGACGCACGCACCGACGCACCCAATACGCACCCCATCTATAAAATTACCGCTTTGCTGCAGATTAAATCACAAAAATACACCCGCTTGAAACTCTTCTAAAGCTTTATTGCAATATATTTCCAGTTGACAATTCACTAGCGAGTGATCTTAGGGACGAGGTAACGCATTCCTTTTTTGATAATCATTTATTTATTTCGCATTTTAGTCATACCGTCTACACAAGAAGCGATGACGTTTTACACTGGCCTTGTCTGAATTTGTTATCATTTTACATTTCAATTTGTTAGAACGAGCGTATCCTTATTGCTTCTTGTGTATGGACTTCATTTGTAGACAAATAATTATAATAGCAGCGTTTCACTACATCATATACATAGTACTGCTTCTGGGCACTGACCATGTCGGTAAGAATGTCAATTTTGAATTTGAATTGTTCCAAAATTCGTGTCATACCTAATGTCGGCAATACATTTGATCACAAGCAGTCCATAATTTGTACGTCCCGCTGGCTATGATTTGGTAATAATTGTCAGAAATGTGTATCTCTACATGTAATAGATAATGCAGGCAAATGTGAAATCCTCACCCTCTTCTATACCGCTTACCAACTACCACGAAAGACTATTATAAATGTTCCTTCTTTCCTCATACAATATCAGTATGGAACTCCCTCCCAATAGGGGTTTCAACATTGCCCTCAATAGAACAGTTCAACCTGGCTATCTACCAGATTGATCACTGTCACTCACCCTAGATTCTCAGCTCTGTTTTTACTTTTATCTAATTAACCCACAGGCAATGTTGAATATCCCCCACCCACTTGAATTCATGATACAGATGGAATACAATGGAATTATTTTAGTAGCCCTGTGAATTAACCCTCTACTTTACATACTTCATGTTTTTTTACTGCAACTTTTACTCCATATATGTTTTACTCTACTAACCCCCTTGTCATATTGACGCGTGCCTGTCTAAGTCCCCACCTGGGGTTTGACAGAAAAGGAAGATAGATAGATACAGTGCTAAATGCATGCGATCCAGTTTTCTATGCTCATGCACACATTCTGGAAGTCAGACTTCATCCCATTTGCGCCCCTGCCTGTTATAATCATCTCGCCTGTCGAGCAGCGCAGGGGTAGATCTGACCCGTTTTCATATATAATTTAATCATTTTTGAACGCTTCCAACAACTAAATTACAATCGCTAAATCAAATTTAAATGCAGATTTATAATGTTAAATGGTCACAGGGCCTGAAAATAGCACTAGTCCGAGGTCCTGGACCTGCAAATTTTAATGTCGGACCAGAGTTCCAGATAAGCTGCGTATTTGCTTAAATACCTAATTAAAATTGCCAAAAACACAATTGAAAGTCAGAAGTAGCGAGTATCAAAAAGCAATAAAAAATTTGTGGTACCTTTATCATGCTGCAGAAAACAATAAACAGACCACAAATATAGCATATTTTTCTTATTTTCCATAAAAACACATCTTGGTAAGACATGCCAGGACATATTTTCATTTCGAAGCAAACTATTCAATAATTGCTGTCTATTGATGTGTAAACATTAGTGTGAATTTATTTTACCCAATTAAAATTTTGAAATACACAATTGCTTCAGAAATAATGGAGTGACAATACTCAATTACTAATTCCTTATCTGGAGCTCAACGAAATCTACCGAAATCAAGTATAAATGTTTAAATGGCAGCAGGACCACTAGAGAATGTTATATATTTTATGTACCTTTCGGTTCATGAACGTACATTATCCAGAAATTAGTCGAGAACGTTTCGGAATTTGTTCTTGGATGTTTTGGACCATGTCCAAAAATTAATGAAATGACAATTTATGGTGACACAGTCGAGTATTATTTACACATGGGGTGATGAGTCATTTTGAATGAAACGGACAAATCTTTTCAGGCCCTGGGTCATTAAAAAATATTCTTATCACCATTTAGTATTTTCGTAGTTCTAAATGTGAAATATTCTGCCATAAAAATGATGTATTTTAGAGCTAAATGTATTATGCAACCCCCAAACATATCGGGTCACGTGACTAGTGATATGTCATATCGACTTTCAGAATATAATGGATATTGAATGAATACAGTCACAACTTGTTCTTGGTCATAAACCTGCGTTTGTCGGTTAATTATCTCGTTTTCATATTAAGTCGAGGAAATTACATGCTCAGTTCAACTTGGCAGTATCTGGAAAAACCCACTAGTAGTGACTCAATTCTTTCTGTGATCTATCGAAAAACCCGCGAACAGTGACATAATACTTCATGTTACCACTGATTACTGCTTTGCTGCAGATAAGACAAAAAGATAAACTTGTTTGATATGCTTCAAAACTTTATTACAAGATATGGTCAGCATTGCACACTTCTGTATACCGGTAATCGCCATATTAACACTGTAATACCTTAACACATGATGTACGCGCATCGTCATAAAAAAAAAATAAACATAGTTAAAAGTTTGTGTATTTTGTGGCGCGCTTATGCAGGTAAATAATGAAAACGGTACATAACCTCTGGCCGTGGCAGCGTTACATAGGTGGCCGTGTTATACAGGTGTGTTATATAGGGAAATTAATCGGGGATGTTGCGGCAGGTGGCGTATATATAAAGGTGGTCGGAACGGCAGGTTTGACTGTAGTTTAAACTGCTCATGAAACGAAACCGAGTGCAGTTGATTACTGCGTGACCGAAAGGTCCTGTGTCATAAATTTCAACCATAAGTAGTAGTCTATGGCCGTAGCAGTAACTTTTGAAATCTGCACCCATAGCAGTTACAGTTCCATTCATACTCAACGGCTTCCTCTGCAGAATAGCAAATCAGAACTTCACACGTGCATAGACCACTATCCAAGGGTGGGTCAAACACAATAATGACAACTCTTTCCTCTATAAATAGGCTACTATCATGTCCCACAGTGCATTAATTGTAAACGATTTCACTCCACCTCAAATCCATACAGAATTATCCCACTTTTTCAACTCTGAAATTCCCACTTTTGGCTCGTATCGCGAAGTAGTCCTACATTTGTTCACCAATCCAAATCATACTTTGCATGCATGACCACCAACAAGTGCTGCAGTGTGTAACACAAACAATTTCACTCCACCTCAAATCCTTTCAGAATTATCCCTCTATTTCTGAATCCGAAATTCCCATTTTTGACTCGTATGGCGAACTTTCCACTGATCCAATTCGTACCTGACCACCATCAAGTATTACAGTGCGTACTACAAAAACATTAACTCTACTTCAATTCTTACAGAATTATCCCCCTTTTTAGACTACGAAATTCCTTTTTTATGCCCCCGCCACCGAATGGTGAGGGGGGCATATAGTGTTACCGGCGTCCGTACGTACGTACGTCCCGAAACCTTAACGCTGGGTAAATCGCTTATAATTTCTGTTTCCTTGCTCGGATCTGCTTCACATTTCACACACGCATTGCTCCAATGGTCCTCTACCGCCCTGTGACAAATCCACATTCATCCCGCCCCCGCTAAGCCCAGGGTCAAGGTCACAGACTTGGTGCTTTCGAAACCTTAACGCTGGGTAAATGGCTTATACTTTCTGTTTCCTTGCTCGGATCTGCTTCACATTTCACACACGCATTGCTCCAATGGTCCTCTACCCCGCCCTGTGACAAACCACATTCGTCCCGCCAACGATAAGCCCAGGGTCAAGGTCACAGACTTGGTGCTTTCGAAACCTTAACGCTGGGTAAATGGCTTATAACTTTCTGTTTCCTTGCTCGGATCTGATTCACATTTCACACACGCCATTGCTCCAATGTCCTCTACCGCCCTGTGTTACAAATCCACATTCATCCCGCGCTAAGCCCAGGGTCAAGGTCACAGACTTGGTGCTTTCGAAACCTTAACGCTGGGTAAATGGCTTATACTTTCTGTTCATTTACTTGCTCAGATCTGCTTCACAGTTTCACACGCATTGCTCAATGGTCGCTCTACCGCCCTGGTGCTTACAAATCCATCAAATTGTCCCACCCCCGATAAGACCCAGGGTCAAGGTCACAGACTTGGTGCTTTCGAAACCTTAACGCTGGGTAAATGGCTTATAATTTCTGTTTCCTTGCTCGGATCTGCTTCACATTTCACACACGCATTGCTCCAATGGTCCTCTACCGCCCTGTGACAAATCCACATTCGTCCCGCCCCCCGCTAAGCCCAGGGTCAAGGTCACAGACTTGGTGCGTTCGAAACCTTAACGCTGGGTAAATGGCTTATAATTTCTGTTTCCTTGCTCGGATCTGCTTCACATTTCACACACACATTGCTCCAATGGTCCTCTACTGCCCTGTGACAAATCCACATTCAATCCCGCCCCCCCCCCGCTGAGCCCAGGGTCAAGGTCACAGACTTGGTGCTTTCGAAACCTTAACGCTGGGTAAATGGCTTATAGTTTCTGTTTCCTTGCTCGGATCTGCTTCACATTTCACACACGCATTGCTCCAATGGTCCTCTACCGCCCTGTGACAAATCCACATTGTCCCGCCCCCGCTAAGCCCAGGTCAAGGTCATCAGACTTGGTGCGTTCGAAACTTACACTCGGGGTAATGGCTTATAATTTCTGTTTCCTTGCTCGGATCTGCTTCACATTTTCCACACACGCATTGCTCCAATGGTCCTCTACCCCCCTGTGACAAATCCACATTCGTCCTGCCCCCGCTAAGCCCAGGGTCAAGGTCGCAGACTTGGTGCATTCGAAACCTTAACGTTGGGTAAATGGCTTATAATTTTGGTTTCCTTGCTCGGATCTGCTTCACATTTCACACACGCATTGCTCCAATGGTCCTCTACCGTCCTGTGACAAATCCACATTCGTCCCACCCCCGCTAAGCCCAGGGTCAAGGTCACAGACTTGGTGCGTTCGAAACTTAACACTCGGGTAAATGGCTTATAATCAAATATGCCTCGTTTTCTTTGGCTGCCAGTGGGGGCATTCGTGTGCCGACAGGCCACATTTCTAGTTTTTTACTTGTACAGCGAAATAGTCCTACATTTTTCCATTGACCCAACTGATACTTTGCATACCAGACCATCACCAAGTACCATACTGCGTAAGACAACATTTTTCATTCCACCTCAAATCTTACAGAATTATCCCCCCTTTTCAACTCCGCATTTTAAATTTTTGACTTGTACAGCGAACTAGTCCTCCATTTTTCCACCAGTCCAATTCATTGTCCGGTTGAGAGAGGTTCCACTGTATACAGAGACGGGTACCTTGTTATACCCCCCGCAACGAGTTGTGGGGGGGTATACTGGAGTCAGGTTGTCTGTCCGTCCGTCCGTCCGTAAACTTAACATCAGAGAAATATTGTTATAACTTCTATTTCCTTCATCTAAAATGCTTAATATTTCACACATGCATTCCTGTAAGGCTCTACTACCATGCTGTGCCAAATCCACGACCGTCCAACCCCCACTGATCCCATGGTCAAGGTCAAATACTTAGTCTTTTTACAAAACTTAACATCAGAGAAATATTATTACTTCTATTTTCCTTCATCTAAAATGCTTATTTTTTCACACATTGCATTCTGTAAGGCTCTTACTACCATGCTGTGCCAAATCCACGGACCCGTCCATCCCCCACTGATCCCATGGTCAAGGTCAAATACTTAGTCTTTTTACAAAACTTAACATCAGAGAAATATTGTTATAACTTCTATTTCCTTCATCTAAAATGCTTAATATTTCACACATGCATTCCTGTAAGGCTCTACTACCATGCTGTGCCAAATCCACGACCGTCCAACCCCCACTGATCCCAAGGTCAAGGTCAAATACTTTGTCTCTTTACAAAACTTAACATCAGATAAATATTGTTATAACTTCTATTGCCTTCATCTAAAATCCTTAATATTTCACACATGCATTCCTGTAAGGCTCTACTACCATGCTGTGCCAAATCCACGACCGTCCAACCCCCGCTGATCCCAAGGTCAAGGTCAAATACTTAGTATCTTTACAAAACTTAACATCAGAGAAATATTGTTATAACTTCTATTTCTTTCATCTAAAGTGCTTAATATTTCACACATGCATTCCTGTAAGGCTCTACTACCATGCTGTGCCAAATCCACGACCGTCCAACCCCAGCTGATCCCATGGTCAAAGGTCAAATACTTGGTCTCTGTACAAAACTTAACATCAGAGAAATAGTGTTATAACTTCTATTTCCTACATCTAAAATGCTTAATATTTCACACATGCATTCCTGTAAGGCTCTACTACCATGCTGTGCCAAATCCACGACCGTCCAACCCCCGCTGATCCCAAGGTCAAGGTCAAATACATGGTCTCTTTACAAAACTTAACATCAGAGAAATATGTTATAATCTTCATCTAAAATTCTTAATATTTCATGCATGCATTCCTCTAAGGCTCTACTATCATGCTGTGACATATCCCCGCTGATCCCAAGGTCAAGATCACATACTTAGTCTCTTTACAAAACTTAACATCAGAGAAATCGGTTATAACTTCTATTTCCTTACTCGGATCTGCTTCACATTCACGTTCGTGCCGCCCCCACTAAGCCCAGAGTCAAGGTCACAAGCCCACACACTTGGACAATCTTACATATTTAGGGGTACCTGGGCCCACGCGGGGGGGTATTCCGTAAGCTTCGCTTACTGACCAATCTAGTTATATAAGGTATTAATCACTTACGTTTACCTGGTGTGCCTTTAAATTCAAGCGAGACACTGGGATAATTTTTCACCAGCCAATCATGGCAAAACTTGCACCAGAGTTCTCGCGCTACTAGTTTTTATGCCCCACCAAGATAGTGGAGGGGGCATTTAGTGTTACCCTTGCCCCCGTCACCAACCTTGTAACTCGTAAAACTTTTAAACCGTACTAGCTACAGACTTGTTATACCCCCCGCAACGAGTTGTAGGGGGGTATACTGGAGTCAAGTTGTCCGTCCGTGCGTCCGTTCGGGCACACATTAGGGTACTTATGGGGTAGGGGGCGTGGTCTCAGACAATGGGTTAGGGTTAGAACACAATGGAACTTAATCCGTACCCCGTAAGCCTATTGTGTCTTACGGGGTATTTCCTTTGATCTTTTATATAGCAAGTGCCCCCTCAGGTCCGAAATGTAAGTTCGTCCGTGTGCGTCCGTCCGTGCGTCCGTAAACTTAACATCAGAGAAATATTGTTATAACTTCTATTTCCTTCATCTAAAATGCTTGATATTTCACACATGCATTCCTGTAAGGCTCTACTACCATGCTGTGCCAAATCCAGGACCGTCCAACCCCCGCAGATCCCAAGGTCAAATACTTAGTCCGTAAACTTAACAGCAGAGAAATATTGTTATAACTTCTATTTCCTTCATCTAAAATGCTTAATATTTCACACATGCATTCTGTAAGGCTCTACTACCATGCTGTGCCAAATCCACGACCGTCCATCCCCCGCTGATCCCAAGGTCAAGGTCAAATACTTAGTCTCTTTACAAAACTTAACATCAGAGAAATATTGTTCTAACTTCTATTTCCTTCATCTAAAATTCTTAATATTTCACACATGCATTCCTGTAAGGCTCTAATACCATGCTGTGCCAAATCCATGACCGTCCAACCCCCGCTGATCCCAAATGTCAAGGTCAAATACTTAGTCCTCTTTACAAAACTTAACATCAGAGAAATAAGTTATAACTTCTATTTCCTTCATTGAAAATTCATTATTATTTCACTTGTGCATTCCTCTAAGGTTGTACTATCATGCTGTGACAAATCTACGACTGTCCAACCCCCGCTGATCCCAAGGTCAAGGTCACATACTTAGTCTCTTTACAAAACTTAACATCAGAGAAATATGTTATAACTTCTATTTTCTTTCATTGAAAATTCTTAATATTTCATATGCTGTGACAAATCCCCGCTGATCTCGAGGTCAACGTCACATACATACCGTATAACCTCGAATTAATGCACCCCCCCTCTCCTAATAAACGCCCCCCCCCCCCCCCCCCACCCCCCACCACCCCTTAAATTAAAAAAAAATTCAAACACAAATAATCCTTAAATCCTTATTTGTGTTTGAAATTGGCGGTCCTTGGTAATTTTTTTTTTTTTTTTTTTACTGGCTAATAAACGCCCCCCTTTTGTAAAATGTAACACCTCCGGGGGCGTTAATTCGAGGTTATACGGTAGTCTCTTTACAAAACTTAACATCAGAGAAATTGGTTTTAACTTCTATTTCCTTGCTCGGATCTGCTTCACATTTCACACATTCGTTGCTCCAATGGACCTCTACCACCCTGTGACAAATTCACGTTCATGCCGCTCGCGCTAATCCCAGAGTCAAGGTCACAAGCCCACACACTTGGAAATTTTTACATATTTTAAGGGTACCTGGGCCCACGCGGGGGGTATTCCGTAAGCCTCGCTTACTGACCAATCTAGTTTGTGCAAGCTTCGTCATTTTGGTACATGTATAACTTAATACTACTGCACGGATTGCTTCAATATTTGGACACTTGATACATGTGAGCATTGGGAACACACTCATGCCGCCATTAAAATGACCTTGACCTTTTTTTTGGGCACATAGCCATTCTTTTTTGCGCCAAAATGTTTGTACATCTTCTCATCTGGTTAATACTACTTGACGGATTGCTTCAATATTTGGACACCTGATACATATGAGCGTTTGGAACCCACTCATGATGCCATTAACATGACCATGACCTTTTTGACCTTCACATGATTGTGGAAACACTTAGCTATTTTTTGATGTCAACAAGTTTTTTTCAACCTTGACCTTTTTTGTGTTTTAATCATGCACTTCTCTGACAGTTTTTGTGATGTTTACTTTATTAGCACATGCCCATGATCATGTTACGGTCAAATGCCTCGGCAGACGCGACACCGCTTCCGTGGCGGAATTGTTGTGTCTTGTAAAACTTTTAAACCCTAGTAGCTACACACCTGCAATGTGGTATGTAGCTTCCTTTACAAAACTTAACATCAGAGAAATCGGTTATAACTTCTATTTCCTTCATCAAAATTTCTTAATATTTAATGCATGCATTCCTCTAAAGGTCTACTATCATTCTGTGACAAATCCATGACCGTCCGACCCCCGCTGATCCCAAGGCCAAGGTCACATACATGTACTTGGTCTCATCACAAAACTTAACATCGGAGAAATCTTTTATAATTTCTATTTCCTCAATCAAAATGTTTCCATATTTTCACGCATGCATTTCTCTAATGGTCTACTATCTTGATGTGGCACAAGGTCACATACATGTACTTAGTTTCTTTACAAAACTTAACATCAGAGAAATTGGTTATAACTTCTATTTCCTTCATCGAAAATTCTTAATAGTTCACGCATGCTTTTCTCTAAGGCTCTACTATCAGGCTGCGACAAATCCACGGCCGTCCAACCCCCGCTGATCCCAAGGTCAAGGTCACCTACTTAGTCTCTTCACAAAACATAACATCAGAGAAATCTGTTATAACTTCTATTTCCTTCATAAAATATTTTCCATTCATTTCTATAAGGGTCTACCATCAAATTCACGACCATCAAACCCTCGCTGATCCCAAGGTAAAGGTTGGTGCGTTCTAAAAAAACAAAACTACAGTTGTATTTTTGCAAAAAAAACCAACAACACAATAAAATTGTGGCATCTGATAACGATCAAATCTATGACCACTACCTTTCATATCTCAGGCCCACAGACTTGGAAAAAATCTACCGTATATATTTAGGGGGACCTGGGCCCACGCTCGCTGACTGACAAATCTAGTTTTAAGCAAGAAACATGTACATTATTGTTACCGCTTTTCGTCTGTCCGTTCACAATTTCAAACGTTTTCTTCTCCCGAACCACTCAGCCAATGTTGGATGATATTTGGGTGGGGGTGGGAGCACGTCAGATTTTCATAATCCAAGATGGCCGCAGTGGAAAAGTAGGTCAAATTCTTAAAAAATCTTCTTCTCACGAACCACCAAACTGATTTTGGTGAACCTTGGCAGGAATGATTGGAATTCAACACTGTTTCAGATTTGTTAAAATGGTTGCCCTGGGGTCAAAATGGGCAGGGCCGGAGGGGTCAAGTAGGGGTCAAATTTCACATTTGACTGAATATGGTCATGTCATATATCAAATCCAAGGTATCAACAAGACAATCACTCTTGAGCATGTTTTGTCAAATCGGACAATTATGTCATCCAAGATGCCCGCCGAAAAGTCAAAAGATCATCCTTTTATTAAAGATTTCAAGTCTTCTTCTCGTGAACCGCTTAGCCAATATTGGCCAAACTTCACAGTTATGGTCCATGTGTGAAGCCTTTTCATGTTTGTTAAATTGGAGGTCATTGTGTAGTCCAAGATGGCCACCGTAGGAAAGTAGGTCATATTCTTAAAAATATCTCCGCATGAACTGAATCAAATTTCGACGATTCTTGGCAGTAAGGATCGACAGTCAATGTACTTTCAGATTTATTAAAATGGTGACCCATGGGTCAAAAGTGGGTGGGGCCCGGAGGGTCATCTAGGGGTCAAATTTGGCAGGACTGATCGATAGTCGATGCTGTTTCAGATGTTAAAATGATGACCCGGGATCAAAAATGGGCCCGGCAGGTCAAATTTCACATTTTACCAAATATGGTCATGTATGTACAGGTCATTCTCGTTATCTCGAAGTCAAATGGACTGATGAAAATATATTGACATATGCGAACTTCGAGATTCGCCAAATTTATCGGGAAAAAATCCAAACAAAATCGGTTCAGAAATGCCTCTTTACTTTATTTTTGGGTTTTCATAAATCGCGGCTTGAGTTTATTATGCCCCCGCTACCGAAAGGTACGGGGGCATATAGTGTTACCGGCGTCCGTCTGTACGTCCGTCCGTCCGTACGTCCCGATATTACCATATTCTTTAGTAACTTCTACATGGCTTCACATATTATGTCAATATTTATACACGTGATACATATGAACATGCCTTACACACTCCACCCCCCCAGTACTTCGACCTTGACCTTTGGCCTTGACCTTTTCCACTTTAAATGTTTGCTTGGCACTTTGGGACAAATCTACGTGCACGTTTCTCAATCCTACACTAACTTCTCAATACCTTTGCCAATCGCTTAAATATTTATACACATGATACATATGAACATGCCCTACACACTCCACCACCCAGTACTTCGACCTTGACCTTTGACCTTCACCTTTGACCTTCACCTTTTCTACTTTAAATGTTTACTTAGCACTTTGGGACAAATCTACGTGCACGTTTCTCAATCCTACAATAACTTCTCAATACTTTTACCAATCGCTTAAATATTTATACACATGATACATATGAACATGCCTTACACACTCCACCACCCATTACTTCGACCTTCACCTTTGACCTTCACCTTTTCCACTTTAATTGTTTACTTCCCACTTTGGGACAAATCTACATGCGCGTTTCTCAATCCTACACTAACTTTCACACACGCATTGCTCCAATGGTCCTCTACCGCCCTGTGACAAATCCACATTCATCCTGCCCCCGCTAAGCACAGGGTCAAGGTCACAGACTTGGTGCGTTTGAAACCTTAACATTCAGTTAAATTGCTTATAATTTGTGTTTCCTTGCTCGGATCTGCTTCACATTTCACACAATGGTCAATGCTACAATGGTCCTCTACCGCCCTGTGACAAATCCACATTCGTTCCGCCCTCACTAAGCCCAGGGTCAAGGTGCGTTCAAAACCTTAACGCTCGGGTAAATGGCTTATAATCAAATATGCCTCGTTTTCTTTGGCTGCCAGCGGGGGCATTCGTGTGCCGACAGGCCACATTTCTAGTTCTAAGCTGTTTTCGTAATTAACAGACGATTTACTTATTGCCACATCGTTTAATTAATTTTTCTGTTAAAAGAGATTTGATATCACATTAAGTTTAATTGATTAAATATGGTTTTAAGTGCACTGCAACTTTAAACGCATTTTAGCGGCGGCTGTGTCTTTGGTTTCTATAGACGTGTGAAAACTTACCTGAGATAATCGCGCTGATTCAGACTTGGCGGCGCCGGGCGTTTAATTTTTGCCTCGACATATCAGAATACAAATGTGAAGGAAACATACTATCAGGACTCGATTTCCATTTCGACTAAACCGATATATCGACATATCCGATATCGAGTTATCAGGAGTAAAATATATGATCTATATAGGGAATTCTGCCGGGACCTGGGACGTATATCGAGATAAGCAGGTATATCGAGATAAACGATATCGAGATAACGAGATTCAGCTCTGAAACGGTTATTATGGTTATCCAAGATAGCCGCTAAACGGTCAAACCAGTATCTTTTTATTGGAGCTTTCAAACAGCCTTTTCTTACTAACCGCTTGGCCGATGCTGGCCAAACTTAATAATTATTGTCTTTCGGTGGAAGATTTACAGATTTTTCAAATTATAATCACCAGACTGGTTTCGACAACACTTTGTAAGAATAATGAATTTATAAAGCTATCAGATTTATTGCATATATAATAACCAGGTTAGCGATTTAGCGCCACAATGACCCTCTTGTTTGTTTCTTGCTATATTGAGATGATTCTTTTTGTAATAACAAGAGTAACCATTTCCTGATAGGATAGACTACTTTTAAGCAAGAAATCTGCACATTTTCTGCAGGGATCATTTTACAGAACGAAGTCTAAATTGACTGACTTCTCCCTATTTTGAGTTGTGGGAGAAGTTTTTCACATCGCTTAATCATGCAAGGTAGCGAGATGCGCGTTCGTCAATGGGTATTCAATTTGTAAGGTAGCTACGGCGCATGCATCAACATAATTTTCCCAAGTAATTATAACACGTGATATGAAGCCTATGTTCAATAAATGTAAATCCATCTATTGAAATTTCCAGACTACCCTGATGATAGCACTTTAGTTGTACAGAGTTTAGTGAAACGGCCCCCAGGGGACCTCGGGATGCGGGGACACTGCGAGTGTCGACCCCTGGGTATCTCCGCTTCATTCAACTGGTTGCTGAGATTTTCTGGATTGTTGCCATAAATAGCATAGTTTCCCTAGCGTGTATTCCGTTGCAGAAGTTCTCATTTCTATTGTGTTCATCATATTTTTACCCTAATCACTTCATTTCCTACCACATCTAACATACTATTTTACTATTAATTTCTTCTTCATCTAAATTGCTTGGCCCTGAATGATACTCTTTTGTGTTGGTGGGCCTTTAACCCTTAGAATGCGGGAACCGAAAATAGTCGTCTGCTGATAATTCATTGTTTGTCTTTTCTCTCAGTAAAAACATGGTTTGGCAGCCTTTTAGAATCATTTCAAATGGAAATGATTCTAAAGTGCTGCCAAACCAAGTTTTTGATGAGAAAAATGGAAGAAAAAAAATAATCAGCAGACGACACAAATTAATTCAGCCTTGTAAGGGTTAAGCACCATTCCACTCCATTCCATTTCAGAAGCAGTTCTTACTGCCGGAGCGGCAGGCCAAGGTGAACCAGCTAGTGAGGACAATGGAGCACGCTGATCCCTCGGACACGGTCTACTGTATATGTCGCTCCACGGATGGTACCAGATTTATGATGTACGTCACTGTTTAACCCTTTCAACACCACAGGCCTGTATATATATATAGTGGTATTGGCAAAAAGTGTAGATCCAGATGAGCCGGCTCGTGACGAGCCGTCTCGTCAGGATCTGCACTTTTTCAAGTAAATAAAAACACCCCCTTTTCGTAAATGGACTAGTCTTAAAATCATTTTGTGATGATTGGATTTTGTCCGGAAATTAACAGATAAAAATCCATTCCAGTTTCTTAGGGGTGAAAGGGTTAATATGTTGTAGTTGTACACAATTGACCTTTCTGCTGCAAAACCCTGTCGGTGTAAGCATACTGGATTTTCTGGGTGTCCAATGTAGAGATGATTTATGGAGCTCCCCATGGTGTCAGTATTCAAGAGGTTTCACTGAACTTCATCTATAGCGATGTCTCCAATACATGTCAGTTTGTTTTTCAATCATGTACATGTACATACATTATAGTTGGTGACAAATTGTGAAACCTATGTAAATGAAACATTCTTAAGCTTACAGTGTTTAAAGATGTTCCACTGTATACATGTAGGTGCAATAATATTCACAGTGTTCATAAATTGATATTGGAAACACATTAAACAGGCCAAATGTTTTTATTACCACAGTAAACACAACAGCCCATTGTTTTATTCCTTAAGGACATGTGGGACCCCTGATCATCATATAGCATAATTGCTTCTCAAATGAGATGGAATATATGTATAATTCCAGCACAAAAATATTTACACAATTCCCTAACATTTGATTGGCCCGTAGCAAGTCTCTGTCCAGAATTTATATCCCAGTAAACTCCCACGTACCGAACTACTTTCCATAACCGTGAGGCGCTGTTAAAATAATTCTTAAGAATACGGAAAATAAACACATGTTCTTGATGAATGCTGGAATTATAAGGAATGAATGGCCTTTTTGTGGAATTTATCGGGGATATAAACTTGGAAAAGTTGCGGGAATACTGGACGAGGCCTTCCGGCCTTCGTCCAGTATTCCCGCGACTTTTCCAAGTTTATACCCCGATAAATTCCACAAAAAGGCCATTCATTCCTATAATAACAGAGATGTGAACATTGCCTCAATCCTGTATCCTATACGGCACATGGAAAGTCTTCCATCTTTGTGTGTGCCAGCCATCAGCCAGTTTCATCTTCTCTAGCATTTGACAAAGAACTGAATATGAGAAGTAGAACAAATGATATAATGTAGCTAATCATACATAGAAAAGTCAGGACGCAAGAAGAGGTGAAACTGTCTGATGGCTGGAATACACAAAGATGGCCGAGTGTGTAGGATACAGTGACATATATCACATTTACGAAGCAATTATCGTTGAATCAAAAGGTATTCATGCATAGAACGGATCCTTAAATGCGGGATACTACCAGAGCCGTGTCCTTGTGTGTTGTAGAGCCTGCGACAACTGTGAGGAGTGGTACCACGGGGACTGCATTGGCGTCACTGAGAAGGATGCCGGAGAGATCAAACAATACTACTGTGATCGCTGCAAAGGTATTGTATTGTTGTTCATCATTCGCCGGTGAAGCGGTCATCCTTTCAACATAAAAAGCGTGATTTCATAAACGTCTGGTCTATGGTCTATTTTTCATTGTTACTGATTACTAGGTCTAGTTTTCATTGTTACTGATTACTAGGTCTATTTTTCATTGTTACTGATTACTAGGTCTATTTTTCATTGTTACTGATTACTAGTAATTGGAGTTGAATGAATAGTGCTCCTCCATGCAGGTGCATTCCCATCTGTATTTGTGGCTGTGAATGGAGAAATGGGGCTTATGGGATTTGTCACCATTGTAGCTCCTGATCATATAGCATACTTGTGTAACCTGATAGTGCACTGTATTACTTATTAGAAGCATGGCAGGTGTTTCACTGATGGAATGGCGAAAAGTGCAGATCCTGATCAGACTGTGCGGATGCACAGGCTGATCTGGATCTACACTTGTCGCAAAACCCATAAGCCCCATTTCTCCAGTCACAGCCACATATGACCAGAATGACCTTGGTGATGAATGGACGTAAAACCGCAATCAATCAATCAATTGTATAGTGGAAAAGAGCCGTGTCCCTGTTCACACTCGTCACCACATTTACAGGGAAGGACCCGGGCCTGAGGACGAGGTATAAGACGAAGAAAAAGAACAAAGACAAGAAGGAACTGAAACCAGAGATGTTTGACAAATTGTCGCATGAATACAAGGGCAAACTCCGGGAAACGGAAGCTGTAAGTTCAGACAATGACCGACTTCTCCAGTCACAGCCGCAAATGTCCCTTTTCCTAGCCAGTGTCATACTCTTGTGGCTGTGACTGGAGAAATGTGGATTGTGGTCATTTTTGTCGTCGCGCCTTCTTTAGCAGAGGCGCAATTATAGTCGGCGCTTTTTCCGTCGTCGTCCACGTCCGCGTCATCCGGTTTTTTTTCCGTCCGGCGTAGTCCAGCGTCGTCCCGCCGTCGTCTTCCGCGTCGTCCGGCTGTCGTCCGCGTCGTCCAGCAGTCGTCCGGTCGTTCCGTCCGCGTCGTCCGCGTCGTCCGCGTCGTCCGCGTCGTCCGTTCTCAAGGTCATTTATTTACTTGTAATTTTCACCGCTTTTGTAACAGAAATGCGTTAAAAGTTATTGTTTTTTCACAATATCTCTTTAACCCCTTGCCAGACATTGATAATATTTCACCCAATGTTTTGTCTAGGATGATGCTTCATTACGCACACTCCCCACAAACCAAATTCCTCAAGTCCATTTATTTACTGTAAATTTCACCGGTTTTGTAACAGAAATGCGTTAAAGTTATTTGGTTTTTTCACATATCTCTTTAAACACCCCTTGCCAGACTTTCATAATATTTCACATCAATGTTTGTCTAGGAATGATGCTTCATTACGCATACCCCCACATCCAAATTTTGAAGGTCAAGGTCATTTATTTACTTGTAATGTTCACCGGATTTGTAACAGAAATGCGTTAAAGTTATTGTTTTTTCACAATATCTCTTTAACTCCTTTCCAGACATTGATAATATTTCACATCAATGTTTGTCTAAAGAATGATGCTTCATTTACGCATACCCCCACATTCCAAATTTTGAAAGGTCAAGGTCATTTATTTTACTTGTTAATGTTCAACCGGATTTTTGTAACATAAATTGCGTTAAAAGTTATTGTTTTTTCACAATATCTCTTTAACCCCTTTCCAGACATTGATAATATTTCACATCAATGTTTGTCTACGGATGATGCTTCATTATGCACACCCCTACATCCAAATTCTGAAGATCAAGGTAATTTATTTACTTGTAATGTTCACTGTCAAATGCCTCGGCAGGCGCGACACCGCTTCCGTGGCGGAATTCTTTTCTACCAGTGTAGTTCTAGGAGACCGAAGATGTGAATTGAGGCAATGGCTCAGAGCTCCAGATAAGGTGCATATTGGAGTATTTTACGCACTTATTTTAGCAGAATACGCATTGATTATCAAAAGTGGGAGTACAAAATATGCACAGCAATGTGAAAATACACATCGATATTCAAATTGAGTAGTGAAAATATTGTAATAAAGTTGAAAATTTACTTAGTTGAGCTGCAAACAGTGTTTGCTTTTTGCAGCTCAAATAAGTGAATTTTTAATTTTATAATAAAATACATACTACATTTATAAAAGTAAAATACACATTGAATTTGAAATATGGGGGTATAATACTGTATACATACAAAACTTATCTGGAGCTCACTTGACTAATAATACTTTGTCATGTTAACATAAAACACTATGTGCCTACTGTCTGTTCCACGTTTTGCTGTCGACGACTTTTGGCTATTAAACACATTAAATCTAAAAATTATTTAAAATTTAAAAGTAAGTACTTTTTTATGAATAACAAAAAAAGTCTCCCTCCCCAAAAAAAAATTGTTTGATGAAATTCCATCAAATATTAATTTTATTGCGAAAAAACGATTTTCCAATTTAACATGGGGGCTAAAAATAGATTTTTTTTAAATATTTTTTTTATTTGTGGACCGATTTTCAAAATCTAACTTGTTTTCTTAGTTACATCATTTTCAAGCTATCTCGACAGGTTTTGGAGTCACTTTCCAATTTCTTTTCGTTTTTTGATCCTTCAGGATCAAAAAACGAAAAATTTGGAAATTGACTCCCCATGTTAAATTCCCATAGGAAAATCGTTTTTTCGCAATAAAATAAATATCTGATGGAATTTCATCAAATAATTTTTTTTGGGGAGGGTGACTTTTTTGTTATTGATGAAAAAGTACTTAGTTTTAAATATTTTTTAGATTTCATGTTTTTAATGGCCAAAAGTTTGTCGGCAGCAAAATGTGGAATAGACAGTAGTCCCAAGTACGAACCAGGGAGGGATCAACTGCAGATTGATTTCTGACTTTAGGATAGTTCACAGTAGCTCTTGTCATAACTTTTGTCTAAAAGATGGTTGACCTAATTGTTGTGAGTGTTAAGATAACCCGATGTCAGATCAAGATACTGTAGATTTGTCTTTATGTGCCCACATTTAGGTTTCATCCTGTCTGAATGTCCGTCCATCTGTCTGTCTGTCTGTCTGTTTATTTTTTGGAAGTTTTTGTAAGAGTTTCTCAAATCACCTATAGGGGCTCTAAGTGTATCGATAGACCACATTTTCCAGTCATACTTGTAAACATATGTCATTGGAAGGAGAAATGAAAAATGCAGCAGCTGGCAAAATTATTCCTGTCTTCAAAGACATTAATCCGTACAGCACATTAATTAAATGTTTATCTTATTTTGAATATTTTTAGCCAAGAACATGTTTTGACACTGCATGAAAATGATCTCCATTGGTGACAATTTGCATGTACTACCAAACATGTTGTTAAGAAAAAACATTAAAGATGAACAATGGCAGAGAACAATATTTTCCCCCACATTTAAGGGTTAAACTTGATTGGACAATCCATTCTACCATTAGACATATACCCAGCTGTTCTGTCTATATGGTTTTGTCACTCATACTGTGTTTATTTTAGGCAGTAATGTAATCAGACCTGTTACACCTGGCGGAATATTCAATTAAATGGACATAAATATAGGATCTTACCACAGGTTGAAGTAACGGTTTGAGGTCTATAAATACATTAAATATGCCTAAAAGCATCAATAAATGAAGAAAAAAAAAGCTAAAAAATATTTTTTTTAGCTTATTTTTTTTTCATTTATTGATGCTTTTAGGCATATTTGATGTATTTATAGACCTCGGTCCGTTACTTCAACCTGTGGATCTTACATAAGTGATGATTTAATATGATACTTACGAATTTACTGATTCAGGGCTGTACAAATTTACTGATTCAGGGCTGTACAAATTGATTTTTTAGCCACTTGTCCCGGACAAGTGACTTGACATAAGTGACTTGCCCCGACTTGTCCTGGAAATTATAATCCATGTGTGCATAATACATGCACTTTAGTTGCTATACAAATGTTGGCAATAACATATATTACTAGTAACGGGAACCCTGGCAATCAGGAAAGATCGATTGATTGGTGTTTAATGGTCTATCTATAATTTCGAGCGTATATTCCAGAATTTTCGGTGTAAAAACATCGACGTTTTGTGAATTAAATTACGGAGTCTACTCATTTGACCATCTCGAAAATGAAATCACGTCTATATTTACAATATTTAATGTCTATCAGTATGTTCGCGGAAAGGTAAATAATAAACTTTTTGAAATTTCAGTTTTTTAGCTCGACTATTTGAAGAATAAGTAGAGCTTATGTTGTCACCCCGCGTCGGCGTCGGCGTCGGCGTCACCGTCACGCCTTGGTTAAGGTTTTTAGTCAAGCTTGTATATGGAATACTACTGGCCCTACACCCACCATACTTGGACAACTTCATCTCCTAGTGATGTACATCAATAACCCCTGATCTATATTTGACCTTGACCTACATTTCCTCTTGAATTACTTGCTTAATTCCCCTTGGTTAAGTTTTTTACTCAACCTTGGTTAAGGTTTTTAGTCAAGCTTGTATATGCAATACTACTGGCCCTAACCCCTCATCTATATTTGACCTTGACCTACATTTCCTCTTGAATTACTTACTTAATTCCCCTGGGTTAAGGTTTTTAGTCAACCTTGGTTAAGGTTTTTTTTCAAGCTTGTACATTGAGTACTATTGTGCATCCAGACACCATACTTCGACAACCTTTTCTCATAGGTATGTACATCAATAACCCCTGATCTATATTTGACCTTCACCTACATTTCCTCTTCAATTACTTACTTAATTCATTTTGGTTAAGGTTTTTAGTCAACCTTCTATATGGAATACTACTGGCCCTACACCCACCATACTTGGACAACTTCATCTCCTAGTGATGTACATCAACAATCCCTGATCTATATTTGACCTTGACCTACATTTCCTCTTGAATTACTTACTTAATTCCCCTTGTTTAACGTTTTTAGTCAAGCTTGTAGATGGAATACTCCTGGCCCTACACCAACCATACTTGGACAACTTCATCTCCTAGCGATGTACATCAACAACCCCTGACCTATATTTGACCTTGACCTACATTTAACCTTTAATTACTTAGTTAATTCCCCTTGGGTAAGGTTTTTAGTCGAGCTTGTATATGGAATACTCCTGGCCCTACACCAACCATACTTGGACAACTTCATCTCCTAGTGATGTACATCAACAACCCCTGACCTATATTTGACCTTGACCTACATTTAACCTTTAATTACTTAGTTAATTCCCCTTGGTTACGGTTTTTGTCACGCCCGCTTGCGGAAAGCGCGATATAGTCGGCACTTTGGCGTACGTACGTTTGGTTAAGTTTTTTGGTTAAGTTTTTGGTTAAAGTTTTTCGTTATACTATATCTCTGCAACTGCTTTGCCCATTACCTTGAAACTTCATTTGGGTATTTATCATCGTCTATATTTTCATTCTACCCCCCTCCCGTGCGGCCCCTGTGCCCAATGTCAAGGTCAAATTACTTTGAAGTTTTTGGTTAAGTTTTTTTGGTTAAAATTTTTGGTTAAATTTTTTGGTTAAGTTTTTTGGTTAAAGTTTTTCCTTATACTATATCTCTGCAACTGCTTTGCCCATTACCTTGAAACTTCATATGGGTGTTTATCATCATCTATATTTTCATTCTGCCCCCCTCCCGTGCGGCCCCTGTGCCCAATGTCAAGGTCAAATTACTTTCAAGTTTTTGCTTAAGTTCTTTGGTTAAAGTTTTTGGTTAAGTTTTTTGGTTAAGTTTTTTGGTTAAAGTTTTTGGTTAAGTTTTTTGGTTAAAGTTTTTTGTTATACTATATCTCTGCAACTGCTTTGCCCATTACCTTCAAACTTCACATGGGTGTTTATCATCATCTATATTTTCATTCTACCCCCCTCCCATGCGGCCCCTGTGCCCAATGTCAAGGTCAAATTACTTTGAAGTTTTTGGTTAAGTTTTTTGGTTAAGTTTTTTGGTTAAGTTTTTTGGTTAAAGTTTTTGGTTCAGTTTTTTGGTTAAAGTTTTTTCTTATCGTTATACTATATCTCTGCAACTGCTTTGCCCATTACCTTGAAAACTTCACATGGGTGTTTATCATCATCTATATTTTCATTCTACCCCCCTCCCGTGCGGCCCCTGTGCCCAATGTCAAGGTCAAATTACTTTGAAGTTTTTGGTTAAGTTTTTTGGTTAAATGTTTTTGGTTAAGTTTTTTGGTTAAGTTTTTTTGGTTAAAGTTTTTGGTTAAGTTTTTTGGTTAAATTTTTTCGTTATACTATATCTCTGCAACTGCTTTGCCCATTACCTTGAAACTTCACATGGGTGTTTATCATCATCTATATTTTCATTCTACCCCCCTCCCGTGCGGCCCCTGTGCCCAATGTCAAGGTCAAATTACTTTGAAGTTTTTGGTTAAATTTTTGTTCGCGCCCGCTTGCGGAAAGCGCGATATAGTCGGCACTTTGTCGTACGTACGTATGTACGTACGTATGTGTGTCCGGTTAAAGTTTTTGCTTAAGTTTTTTTGGTTAAAGTTTTTCGTTATACTATATCTTTTTTTTTAGTGTCCATGCCTCGCCACAAGGCGCGACATGCAGGCCGCGGCCATCTAATTACTCAGCCTTGGTTACGGTTTTTGGTCAAGCTTGTAGATGGAATACTAATGTGCATACAGACACCATACTTGGATAATTTTTTCTCATAGGGATGTACATCAATAACCCCTGACCTTTATTTTACCTTCACCTACATTTAACCTTCAATTACTTGGTTAATGTTTATAGTCAAGCTTGTATATGGAATACTTCTGGGCCTACATCAACCATACTTGGACAACTTCATCTCCTAATGATGTACATCAATAATCCCTGACCTATATTTGACCTTGACCTACTTTTATCCTTGGATTACTTAGTTATCTCCCCTTGGTTACGGTTTTTTGTCAAGCTTGTATATGGAATACTCCTGGGCCTACAGCAACCATACTTGGAAAACTTTATCTCCTAGTGACGTACATCAATAATCCCTTGGTTAATGTTTTTAGTCAACCTTGGTTAAGGTTTTTATGCAGGCCGCAGCCACCTTCTTTGTCAAGCTATGTGTACATCGACAACCCTCGTAGTCGAGCTATGCTGTTCTCCTACAGCTCTTGTTTTTGTTGACAACAGCTGTTAATTCGCTAATTACACTGCAGCTCCATTATAACGCGATCGCGTATAGCGCGATCTCCATTATAACGCGGGTCTCTCGTGGATCCCAAATTTTTTTTTTTAAAAATAGAGAAGAAAAAGGAAAACAAAGAAAAAAAATCAAAAAAAATTGTCGGACGTCGTAGTCATCGTGTAATTAGTTGATTCGTGATTTCTGTAAGTTTATTAAAACAACGACATTCAAAGTACATGAAATAACTAGAAAAAGTCGATGGCGCGCCATCGCAATATACCCACTTTCCCCAAATGCTAAGTCCGAAAGGGGGAGGTAATCCATGATGGAGGGTCGGATAAAAAATCCGAATTCACTTTGCGCATCAGCACATCAAAACGAAGCTACGGACCAAATATCAGACGCATAGGTATTAAGGTGAAAAAGTTTTTCGAGTTACAAGGAAAAAATGGGAAATTCTGAGTCCGAAAGGGGGAGATAATCCATGATGGACGGTCGGATGAAAAATCCGAATTCACTTTGCGCATCTGCACATGATAACGAAGCTACATAGCAAATATGAGGCGCGTAGGTATGAAGGTGAAAAAGATTTTCGAGTTACAAGGAAAAAATGGGAAATTCTGAGTCCGAAAGGGGGAGATAATCCATGATGGACGGTCGGATGAAAAATCCGAATTCACTTTGCGCATCTGCACATGATAACGAAGCTACATAGCAAATATGAGGCGCGTAGGTATGAAGGTGAAAAAGTTTTTCGAGTTGCAAGGAAAAAATGGGAAATTCTGAGTCCGAAAGGGGGAGATAATCCATGATGGAGGGTCGGATGAAAAATCCGAATTCACTTTGCGCATCTGCACATGATAACGAAGCTACATACCAAATATGAGGCGCGTAGGTATGAAGGTGAAAAAGTTTTACGGACGTACAGACGGACGGACGTTCTTACATTAGGGTACTTATGTGGCTTATCACATGTTAAATATTAGCCACATAAAACGATTTTTAGCCACATAAAACAATTTTTTAGGTGGCTAATTATAACCAACCCTATCCTTTAACAAGTCCATAACCCTGTGGGGCTAGCCACATAAGTACCCTAATGTGTGCCCGGACGGACGTACGGACGAACGGACACCCGTGACGAAAACAATATACCCATTTTTTTTTCCTAAAAAAGTTGGTATAATTATTATTAGTATGTTAGCAAATGTAATACCTTTAATCAGGTAATCATGTTAATATGCATACAGTGCGACCCCCCTATTGCACGGAAGTCCGGCGACATACGACATTCCGTGTTGCTTATCCGAACCGTGCAATATCCGTGCCAGGGGATATATGAATTCCAAATCCAGCTGCGATTACACCCGACACATATTACACAGATGAGATTTGTGTAATGCTTTGTGCAAAAAACCGATACACCCAGCTGTGTGTACAGGTGTTTATTGTATCCCCCAGACTACCGTCGGGGGATACTATGGATTTGACAGCGCGCCGCGTCCGCGTTGCCGTAGACACTTCTTGTCCGGAGCATAACTCGAACACCCTTTGGAATATTTTCATGAAACTTCACACATGCATGGACCACGACCCGATGGTGTGTCGCGCACAAGAATGACAACTCTTGCATAGCTAATTTTTGAGTTATCTCCCTTTTTTGTTTCTCGCACTGATTTCGTGTCCGGAGCATAACTCCACCACCCTTTCGAATATTTTCATGAAACTTCACACATGCATAGACCACGACCCGAAGGTGTGTCGCGCACAAGAATGACAACTCTTGCATAGCTAATTTTTTAGTTATCTCCCTTTTTTGTTTCGTGCACTGATTGACCATAACTCGACCACCCTTTGGAATATTTTTATGAAACTTAACACATTCAATTAGACCACGAACCAATGAAGGTGCGTGCACAAGAATGACAACTCTTGCATAGCTATTTTTGAGTTATCTCCCTTTTTTGTTTTCGCTCACTGATTTCCTGTCCGGAGCATAACTCGACCACCCTTTGGAATATTTTCATGAAACTTCACACATGCATAGACCACGACCCGGAGGTGTGTCGCGCACAAGAATGACAACTCTTGCGTAGCTAATTTTTCAGTTATCTCCCTTTTTTGTTTTGCGCACTCTACAAACTGGACAATAATGCATGAAGACCTGTTTTCTCGTCTGCTCTGTATACCTTTTCTCGTGTGCTCTGTACACCTTACCTGTAGAGAGAACAATAGAAACTGGGAGAACCATGTGCTAAGCATGGGCTAGCATGTGCAGATGTCCACTGCTTGACCACTGCTTGACCACTGCTGACCAGGTAATTTATACAGGTAAATCACTACATTGGGTACTGTGTTGAAAATATTGTGGCATTATGTGGACCTCTGCAGATATATGTAGATAAATATAGGACTATTAAAAAAAAATCTGGTCTCCAATAACAAGCATTATTATTTTTAAACTTTTTTTTGTCATTTTTTTTTTTTTTTTTTTTCATTCATTATTTTTTTTCATTTTTTTTTTTTCAAATTATTTTTCAATTTGACTGGAAAAAAAATCTGGGCTCCAGTAGCAAGCATTATTATTTTTAAACTTTTTTTATTATTTTTTTTTCCATTTTCTTTTTTTTCATTTTTTTTTTCAAATTGTTTTTCAATTTTTGTCCAGTAGCAGAAGGTTGTAAGTGCTATATACAGACTATTCACCTGTACATGTGCTAGCATGTGCAACTGACCACTGACCACTTACAGGTAATTTATACAGGTAAATGATTATATTACATTTCCGTAAACTGTGTTGAAAATATTGTGGCATTATGTGGACCTGTGCAGATATATGTAGATAAATATAGGACTATTAAAAAAAAATTCTGGGCTCCAGTAGCAAGCATTATTATTTTTAATTTTTAAACTTTTTTTCCATTTTTTTTTTCATTTTTTTTCTTCAAATTCTTTTTCAATTTTTGTCTAGTAGCATAAGGTCGTAAGTGCTATATACAGACTATTATCATATAATAAAACAATTATTGACTAGTGAGCCATAGAATATAATGATATTCTATGGTTCACTAGTCAATAATTGTATAATATGTTCGGGCCAGTGAAAATTGCTTTCGGGCCCAGGCTCGAGGTCAAGGCGGGACAAGACGAGGTATCTGATTCCGCGGAATTCTTGTTTACTTATCTCCCTTTGTTGTTTCGTGCTCTGATTTTGTATCCAAAGCATAACTCGAACACGCATATACGCATTGCTCTAATGGTCCTCTACCGCCCTGTGCCAAATCCACGTTCGTTCTGCCCCCGTCAAGCCCAGGGTCAATATCTTATACTTTCTGTTTTCTTTCATGGATCATGGATCATCTTCATATTTCATATACGCATTGCTCTAATGGTCCTCTGCCGCCCTGTGCCAAATCCACGTTCGTCCTGCCCCACCAATCCCAGGGTCAAGGTCACATACTTGGTGCTTCAAAAACTTTAACGCTCAGGTAAATATCTTATAATTTTTATTTCCATTCACGGATCAACTTCATATTTTCATATACGCGTTGCTCTAATGGTCGTCTACCGCCCTGTGCCAAATCCACGTTCGTCCTGCCCCCGCCAAGCCCAGGGTCAAGGTCACATACTTAGTGCTTCAAAAACTTTAACGCTCGGGTAAATATCTTATAATTTCTGTTTTCTTTCATGGATCATCTTCATATTTCATATACGCATTGCTCTAATGGTCCTCTACCGCCCTGTGCCAAATCCACGTTCGTCCTGCCCCCGCCAATCCCAGGGTCAAGGTCACATACTTGGTGCTTCAAAAACTTTAATGCTCAGGTAAATATCTTATAATTTTTTCTTTCCATTCACGGATCAACTTCATATTTCATATATGCGTTGCTCTAATGGTCCTCTACCGCCCTGTGCCAAATCCACATTCGTCCCGCCCCCGCCAAGCCCAGGGTTAACATCATATACTTAGTGCTTCAAAAACTTTAATGCTCAGGTAAATATCTTATAATTTCTGTTTTCTTTCACGGATCAGCTTCATATTTCATATGCATTGCTCTAATGGTCCTCTACCGCCCTGTGCCAAATCCACGTTTGTCCTGCCCCCGCCAAGCCCAGGGTGAAGGTCACATACTTGGTGCTTCAAAAACTTTAACGCTCAGGTAAAAGAAAATTTTGACTTGCAATTTGGCCTCATTTATTATCAAAGCGATATGTGGGACATCCGTGTTCTATGAACACATTTTCTAGTTTATTAAACTTCACACATGCATAGAAGACGACCAAAGGTGTGTCGCACGTAAGAATGACAACTCTTGCGTCGTTAATTTCTTAGTTATCTCCCTTTGTTGTTTTGTGCACAGATTTCGTGTCTGGAGCATAACTCGAACACCCTTTGGAATATTTTCATGAAACTTCACACATGCATAGACCACGACCCTAAAGGTGTGTCCCGCAAGAATGACAACTCTTGCATCACTAATTCTTTAGTTATCTCCCTTTGTTTTTCCGTCACTGATTTTGTCTCCGGAGCATAACTCGAACACCCTTTTTTCAAACTACTTGTGTATCTGGGGAGGGGGATACACATGCGCTTGTCGACAAGCGTCCATTTCTAGTTGTATGACCTCATTCAGCACAAGGCTGTAAACTGTGTGACCTTTAGGCTATGTTTTGAAATGTTACTGATTGGTCAACACGCCTTTTGATGTGCCACAGACGTCGCGAACGTGCGACTTCTTTCATCATCGCATCACGGGGCAATCATGCAGTAACCCATTTCATGCTGAGGATACGCTTATGTTTGCGGACAAATATTGTCCTTCTATGCACTCAGAAGTATATGCCGCGACCACCATTTAATCCGTCTCGTCGAGACGGTTCAAATGAGTGGTCACATCGTATACTTTCATTGAGAAATAACAAAAATAAAAATATATTTTTAATAATTTCATACCCGTAAATGTGTATTCCGAAAGGAATGGATTAAAAAAAAAATCTGAATCATACGCAGATCTGTCGCCATATATCGCCGATATTGATTTCGAAAATATTTTCCGTAAATTGTGTTGAAAAGTTGACACAAAATTCAGAGTTCATGCGGAATTGTCGGTGGGATTATGCTTTCAAATTCGAATAAATTAATCTAATCAGGGTCACAGCTAGTATATCACTTTTCTTGCTATATACACAGTATAGCAGCTTCGAAATTCTGTGTAAGTGTGTATCGCCACCGGGAAGCCGACACATGCCCGAGGCGTTATCGATCGATGAAATGCTACAATTTAGGATTAGTCTATAAGTGAAGAAAACAGGCTTGTGGCGGGACGTTTCAACGGAAAATAGTGACTTGCCCGGGACTAACTTTCAGCATAGAGCCACTTGCCCGAGACTAAAACCGACTTGTCCCGGGCGTCGGGCGTGCCGATTTGTACAGCCCTGTGATTTTATAAGAAACGAGGCTATGCCGAGTTTGTTATGAAATCAATCAACAAGTTTAATAAATATCATATTAAATCAACATAAATGTTAGATTATATTTATTGCATGAGTTAAGAAGCATTAATTGAAGCTGTACTGATCACCCAGCATGCTTTCTGTAGCGGGCTCATTTGCATATTTATTACTCTAGTGTATTATGATTTTTATGCCCCCATGCGATAGCAATGGGGCATTTTCCGTTGCTCTTGAGGTTTTGTCCGTATGTCCATCCGTGTATGTTTACTTCAAAATATTTGTAAGAGTTTCTCCAACATGCGAAGGATTGCTTCGAACACTTGAATCACCTGAACATTTGTCACACACTCGCGCCACCATTAACCTTGACCCATGGTCACCTTCGAAATGTCACTGAAAAACTTAGCCATTTCGTTGCGTCAAAAAGTTTGTAAGAGTTTCCCCAACATGTAATATCTTCAATATTTTGTGAACAATTGCTACGATACTTGGACACTTGAATCACCTGATCATTTGTTACACACTTGCGCCACCATTAAAGGTACATGCCCATGCAGTAGGCACAAAATGTTCTTTATAGGAATTAAATAAGTATAATTATGTCACTATTCCACCAGTTCTAAAAATTACAAGTGCCCGCTATACAAATATAATCATTTATTATGCCACCGGGTTTCGAAGAAACGGGTGGCATATAGTGTTTGGACCGTCCGTCCGTCCGTCCGTCCGTCCGTCCGTCCGGGCCAATGTCCGGGGGTTTGAGAGCTTAGGGGCGGGGTTAGGAACAAAAGATTCCTTTGTAATATTCCGTAAGCTCATAAACTCTATTGTTGTTTAGGGGCTTTTTCATTGTTCTTCAAACAATGGAAATACCCCATAAACCCAAAATGTTGGAACGTACATTAGGGTACTTATGGGGTAGGGGGCGTGGCCTAAGACAATAGAAGACAATGGAACTTATTCCGTACCCATAAGCCTATTGTGTCTTACGGGGTATTTCCTTTGATCTTTTATATAGCAAGTACCCCCTAAGGTCCGAAAGTTCGTCCGTCTGTCCGTCCGTCACACTTTTCAGTTAACCACTTTGTCACAGTTTCTCAAATATGCTGCAGGTGGCATCCGCGTTCGACAGACGCATTTCTTGTTAATTATCAATTTACTGTTAGCGACGCGCGACGGTAACAGTCTATTTTGATAATGTGCGGGGACGACGACTTTCACATCACGGCTTGCGGTGCGCATGCGCAGTATACTACGCGTGCCAGTAGGCTTCCCAATATGTAAACAAGAATATCAACATGTCGAAACGTCCAGGACGGAAATTGTATGAAACGGCGTCGGCCAAAAAAAAGGCGAAATGTCTGAGGGACAGGCAGTACAGAGAGAGAGTGGTTAATATTGGCGACCAGATCACCAAATGGAAAGAGTTACGTGGAGATTTAGATTTGGACTCGAACAGAGATTTTTCTTCTCAACTTCCGATACTTCACTGCGCATGTCAAAGATGTGATATGATTGACCGTGTCACGTGACGCGTATTGGTAAAAATAGCACGAGGTCGGAAAATACCGTTTCTGGTCGCGGCATATAAAATGCGATTTAACACCAATTAACACGCGCCGTAATTGAAAATAACTGGTTAGTGGGTAGACAAATGGCTCATATAAGGCATGACAGAAAATGCAAAGTAGTAGTACAGTGTAACCTGCTGCGTGGGCATGTACCTTTAACATGACCGTGATATTTTTTTTACTGTCACAAGGTCGCTGAAACACTTAGTCATTTTTACAGTCAAGTATGCCAAGAGGCATATCCATGTTTTACAAACATAATGTCTAGTTTACTGTGTTATTACACTGTGAAAACCCATTTTATGCAATAAAACCCAATGAGTCAATCTGTTGCAGGAGCTAAGGAAGAAGTCGAGCAGGAAGTGTGGAGAGTGTATGTCGTGTCACCGGACAGAGGACTGCAGTCGATGTGACTTCTGTAAGGTACGCCATTCCTATAGTCACCATGTGTAACCTATTCAACTCTAGAGGCCGTACTTCCAACATTACGCAAACACATCTTATTTGGAATTAATAAATCACTGAACTACTTTCGGCAAGGGAGATAATCAATATCACGCGAACTATTTCCATACGAGCCAAGCGGATTGTTCCGTTTATGATTAGGATATATAGTTTTAAGCTATCTCCTGTGATATATAATGATACATTACTTTGTTATGTTATGGGTACTAATACATGTTGTTTCAATAACGTATCTCTGTAACGGTATTGTTGTAGATGGAGTTGCAAATAATAATAATTATTCGTTCAAATGGTGGCGTAATACTGATAGCACTTCTGTATAACTGTCATTGTCATAAATGACGAAACAGTCGTGAGGTTAAGGTCACCGACTTCAATGATTTAATTACCGATTCCCGAAAGGGTCGGGGGTTCAAACCTCGACGTGTATAAAAAAAAATTCTCCATATATATTATTTTTGTGATTTTAATATAATATTTTCACAATTTTATGATTTTAATAAAAATACCTATAAATTGATAGAAACTTACCAACATTAAAAGTGTCTGTCTTTAAGTATATATACACAGACAGTTTGTTACTGATGTTTTAAGTTTAAGTAATATGTACACAGACAGTTTGTTACATTTTTTTTAATAAGTTTGAGGTACTGTCTGTACTGTCTATACCATATAATGTTTTACTGTCCCAAAATCTTTTTTTTTAATTTTCGGACAGCACACATTCTTTTATGAATTTGAAATAATTATTGTCCTCCATCTGCTCACAACACTGTTCGAACTGCGCCTGTGGCTACCACGACCAGAATTCACGGGCCGCAAACACAGTAGCCATCGGCGTCTATTTATTAAATTATTATTTTGTATTTATTTGAATTCCGCGTGAACGCTGCATTTTGTGTCAACACCATTTACAGAAAATATTGGTGATTTTCTAAACGAATATCGGAGAAATGCGGCAATATATTTTGTCAATTTTTCAACACCATTTACGGTTAAAAAAATTACTGATTTTTTAAAACAATATCGGCACAACTAAATACGGTGATAGAATTGTTTGTCAACTTTTCAACACCATTTACGGAAAATATTACTGATTTCTAAAACAATATCGGTGGCGAAGGTGTACTGAACTACTCTTTATTTTAAATAACCAGCCGTCTAATAGATCTGTGTATAATCGAGAGTATATCGTTAATTGTCAATTGTTTCCGACAGGTGAGGTGTTTGCGGCACATAATCAAAACGACACGTCAATTTCAAAACATTAGCCTAAGGGTCACAGCTGTGTGGTGTCATCAGATCAACACCTCGTACACAACACAAACTACGCATTATCGATTTTTTCCCCACACAAAGCGACGTGTATTTACAACTAGATTCAGTGTAATGTGTCGGGTGTTAGCCAAAGACAATTACATAAATTCGTAATTAGTCACAGATGTAGCCTTAAAATTATAATCGATTTCCCTTAAATTACGTCCGCATGTTGACAGATTATTTCAGAGCAGACGTCATCGTAATTTGCCGTTATTTATTTCCAAAATTAACCATATATTATTGGGCTGTAAATGGCGTTGAATGTTGACAATAAATTAAGAACCAGAATCAGTAACGTTAAATCGCTATCCACGACGACAACTGACGATCCGATGAGAGAGTAATACCGTTTAAGCGTATCCAATGTTAAATATACATCGTTATTTTTTTATGACTTTCGTGTAGTTTTTACCCGAGAAATTCAAACCGTTTCCAATTATTGGGGGGAACATAATATCATGATTAGCACACCAACGTTTCACTAAGCGGGGAAATGGGGATCACAAAGGTCTATTGATTTACACTGGAATTAATGGCGGCCTCCATGAGGTCTCCAGGTAAATCTTATTTTTCAATAATACACTGTGGTTTCTTCCTTTTAGTGATAACCATGTTCCAGCCGTTAACACTTATTTAGCAACATTACTTAATATGTAGTTAGTCTGAACATTTCTGCAGAGAAATCTGAATTGGACGGAATCGAGCGTTGTTTAAACTTAGTCCAGGTTCATAATGCACAGGTCAAAATATGAACTGAAAATGGCGCTTTTGTGTGACAGAAATCCGTACGCGGTGAACGAATAAAAAAAAATATTTTGTTATAAATATACCATACAGCGAAACAGCGGTAGCATCTACTGTTTTAATAATATGCATACATATTGTAATTAAATGTTTAATAGTGATATACTTATGAATAATATACGATACTATGGTTTAATACTCTAGCACTATGTTGGTTAGGCTAATGTGATTTGCCTCAATATAAACTGGATTAAAATAACACTTATATTCATAAGCGCTTCATGACAACATCATTACATTTATTTAAAAATATCAAATATTACTTAAAGGGGTACCGATATGATACAATTTTAATATAAAATATTGAAAATACACATTACAATCGCTTACAACATAAGTTATTGATTGAAAATAGTCACTGCATCGTGACCTATTTGACCGCATTACCTATTGCGCGGCAACCTCAACCAAACCCGCTGTTTACATAGGTAACCGTGGGTTTGGTGAGGTAGGCTCGCTAATACAATGTTTGCGTAATGAATACCTGTAGCCGATTTCACCAACATTGCAAAGTATACTTTTCTAGCAAAGTATACTTTGAGGGAGTAATCATTTATTTTTCCTACAATGCATTATTTCATATAGAACTAACGACTGCATATATTTGATGGTTAAAAGTATGCAGAATTATTATACTGAATTTATTACATTATCACAGCCAAAATGGCTGTGATTATGTAATAAATTCAGTATAATAAAAATTAATAAATTTATCCTAAAATTGAAAATTTCTCCCTCAAAGTATACTTTGCTAGAATAGTATACTTTGCAATGTTGGTGAAATAGGATACATGGCATGACATCATGTGATATCAGAAAAGTTTGAAGTACCGTAATATTTGATGTAATGTTTTAGTAGATTTTTCTTCAATAACTGCTGAAACATGTGCAGAAAATTGCTATGTGTGCTTTTAATGGCCAAAAGTTTGTCGGCAGCAAAACGTGGAACAGACAGTAGTAAAGCCTCACAAAGTCAAGAAATATTCATAAACCTATTTTTCTAGACACACTGGTGTAACTTGCAGGATCGGTACTGAAATATATAGAAAATCACCCAACCCAGTTTTACTGCTAGCTCTGCACTGTCCTGTGAGATGAGACCTATTCATTGTCAATTATCTTTGGGACGGTGAACTAAAACAAACACCGCATTTTCTTATTAGTTGAATAGTTGAAAAATTATCATGGAAAAGCCAATGTTGGATATTAGGAGTGAAAAAGTTAACCCTTTCACCCCTAAGTAACTGGAATGAATTTTGATATGTTAATTTTCCAACCAATCCAAACGTCACAAACTGATTTTCAGACTAGTCCATTTATGAAAACGGGCTGTTTTTGTTCTCAAAAATATGAAAATTACTTGCAAAAGTGCAGATCCTGATGTACGAGCCGGCTCATCTGGATCTACACATTTTGCCAATACCACTATACAGGTATGTATTGTTGAAAGGTTTAATACATCTTTCAGGACATGAAGAAGTTTGGTGGACCAAATCGGATTCGACAGAAATGCAGACTGAGGCAGTGCACCAACTTTGTAAGTAACTAATTGTGTTACTCGCTTGTCAAATGCAATATGGGCCTGCAGCTGAGAAAAGGGACCTTGCGACAGTTTGCATCAATTATACTTGTTATCCTTCGTATTCACGCTGTAAGATTAGTATCTATTCCTTTTGCTACTTCGCAGTTAGACCTCTTAATTGACCGAATGAAGTGGGCTTATCTGTGGCGGCCACGCTGGTCGCAAACGTGGTACGGCTCCTTTTCTCAGCCGATGGAAAGGCCTTTATTATTATGAGACAAGCCATGCAATTTTGTACCTAAGAAAATGTGCAAAATTTTATATTTTCCGTGAACAATGTCGAAAGTTGAGGAAATTTTCAAAATTTCTCGCATATCTTCTTAGGTACAACATCACATGGCTTCTTTCATATGTGTCCAGTACGTTTCATATGGACCTGGGGCCCGTTTCACTAAACTTTGTACGACTGAAATGTTCGTAAGTGCAAATTTAGGATCGTCTGGAATTTTCAATTGATGGATTTACATTTATTGAGCATATGCAGCCTATGCTCAATGTATGTAAATCCAATAATTGTTTACAATAAAACAGTGTTAATGTACACTTTACAGATTATTACAAGTTTGCACTTACGAAAATTTTAGTCGTACAAAGTTTAGTGAAACGGCCCCTAGAGGTTGACAAAATTGTCCTTTTGATATATTTGCTTAGTTCAAGATCATCCTATGCATCGTCACAGTCTAAAATGCTGTTAACTATTGATTCTGTCACAGCAGTATGTTGACCGTATTCATCGATATTTTATGTGCATGGTGATTACTGTTTGTACTGTCATGAAACCTGCCCAGATTTTTACGGATATATCCGCCATGTAAACAACATTTTTTTTGATAATATTAAATTATAGCAAAATTTAAGAATGAGGCTTCTTTTTATTTTGTTAAATTTGGTCCAAATATTGATTTTGTTACGAAAATTTTTTTTTCCCATGTTAAATCCCCATAGTGAATGAGTCTATGAGATTTAAGATGGGGAATTATTTCTAATTTTTATTTCTTAGATCATTTTCAAGCCATCTAGCCTGGTTTTGGAATAAATTTGTTTTTTTACTCCTCCTGTAGTTTCTCCAGCTTTTTTCCCCCATGTTATTTTGCCATAGAGAAATCATTTTTTCATAGTAAAATCGATATTTGACCAAACTTCACGAAATATAAAGAAGGCTCATTATTAAATTTTGATAAAATTTAATATTATAAAAAAATAAGAATGTTTTTGCATTGTTTATATACAGTAGAAGATCGATTTCTCGAACAGGTCTCTGTCGAACACTCCGGAAAATTCGAACTCGTCCTGTGGTCCCGACAAATTTCCCTATATAAATCATATATTTTTTTACCTAAAATTCGAACTACGACAAAGTCGAACACTCGAACCGAAGTCACGGTACCTTGGTCAGTCAATCTACGTAAAGTGCTATTGATAGCTCGTACAGGTAAGTCTGTCGCCAGCTGATCTGTTTGCCTAACGAGGTGTGAATATTGCGATTGGCGGTTTCTTTGATTTGTTTCGCTTCACAGTTGGTGACATTAAATCACGAATTTAAAAATTAAACGGCGTTATTTCCACGTCAAGATGACCATGATAATTAATTAATTTGAACAAAATTCGCCTTTAAAGATTTAATTGAATTTTAACTGTCACATTTTCTTTCTTTCCCTCGAACTACGCCTGTCTCAAACTTTTATTCGAGTCGATTTCGAGAGATCGATCATCTACTGTAGCTGTAAAGTTTGGACAGGTTTCGTGAAAGTAAGGTGTTATAATTCCAGCACAAAAATGTTTACACAATTCCCTAACATTTGATTGGTCCGTTGCAAATCTCCGTCCAAAATTTATATCCCAGTAAACTCCATGCCGAACTACTTTCCGCAACCGTCAAGCGCAGTTAAAATAATTCTTAAGAAAACGGAAAATAAACACATTTTCTTGATGAATTTATTTCAAATGCTGGAATTATAAGGAATGAATGGCCTTTTTGTGGAATTTATCGGGGATATAAACTTGGAAAAGTCGCGGAATAATCTGGACGAGGCCTTCCGGCCTTCGTCCAGTATTCCCGCGACTTTTCCAAGTTTATACCCCGATAAATTCCACAAAAAGGCCATTCATTCCTATAGTAAGGTCCATTTTGTCAGCCAGGGGTACATGTCATCTCTAAGGTAGTCTGATAGAGCCCATAACTGTTAAATATGTGATTGATTGAATGACAGTGTATGCTAATTTAGTGGAAAGAGACATACAGCGGCTACAATTCCAGTGTCGTCATAATATATGTCAATCAATTTGCATATTTCATGATATGAGCCGCGTCGTGAGAAAGCATGTCTTCGGGAAATGTTTGATCAAATTGACATTTTGTTACTATGACAATGGTATTTGTCTTATGAATTGAATGCTTTTTATTTGATCATGATATCTGCAATATTCATTAATATGTTACATTTTATACAACACCACTAATCAGGTCGTTTGAGCAAATGTGACGTCAAACGACGTTAATACGACATTACAGTATCTACGTATCTACCGGTACACATAGAGTATACGCCAACATTTACAACAGTTTGCAAGTTGACAAACTAGAAGCATGTTTGGCATTGAATAATGAATGTATAGACGGATGAGCTTGAGTCCTTTAGTAATACATGAAAATGAAAAGTGACAAAGACAAACCGGCAAGTTCATGTACCAGCAGGTATAAACGTGCGCGGGTACGGCGGATTCGGTATGCTGATTTCTTCTTTTTGACGTCCTGTTTACTGATCGTTTTGATAGTTGTTCTAATGCACTTTATAAATATCACGCAATCTGATTGGCTGATGGTCATACATTACTGGTATATCATTGTTGATGAACTGTCGCAAATTATTTCAATATGTATTCCTACGCCAATACTAAGTTTGAGGTCGGTCAATTTACTCTGCCACATAATGACCGACCAAAACATGGGGTAACTCACATAAAATGTCCCAAGTGGTATTCTGGTATTATTCTGAAAGACACAGCTGCCTTGCATATGAAACGTCCTGGTCCAAAACGTCCTGGTGACCAGTAGCCTATTTCACCAACATTGCAAAGTATACTTTAGTAGCAAAGTATACTTTGAGGGAGAAATTTTCAATTTTAGGATAAATTTATTAATTTTTATTATACTGAATTTATTACATTCATCACAGCCATTATGGCTGTGATAATGTAATAAATTCAGTATAATAATTCTGCATACTTTTAATCATGAAATATATGCATTTGTTAGTTCTATATGAAATAATGCATTTCAGGAAAAAGAAATGATTACTCCCTCAAAGTATACTTTGCTACTAAAGTATACTTTGCAATGTTGATGAAATAGGCTACTGGTCCGAAAGTTGCATGGTCCGAAGCGTACGGTGAAAAAAAATACAAATATCTCACCGTTGATCATATTTCATATGTTTTGGCAGTAATAGATCGTTCACACAAAGAGAAAGTATGTATCCTGTGTAATCTTGCATCTCAAATGGTAGTATATCATGATTAGACGAGTTATCACAATATGTATCAACATCAGGGAAGTTTGACAGGTGGCCGCCATTGAAATATTGTTGCACTGGAGTGACATTAAATGCGCAAAGTAGTAATTAAGGCAATTATAATTCTAACAACAAATTTATTGCTTTTATTATTGAAAAATAATGAAATCAGCAACATAAACTTATATACATTCATGCAAAAATCGCTAATATCTTGTAATTGTGTTGGAACTATTTTCTTCGTAGAAAATATTATTTGTGTGATCCGTCCGGTATGACCTGCTCAACCAGCTTGCAATCCGGTACGATTTTCCAACGAGACTCGATAAAGTTTGCAAAACAGTAAAGGAGTGCATTAGAAATAGGTTAACCGCATTGTAATTTTGAAATTTGCAGTTTATATCAGAAAATGATAGGTCGGAAAACATGTTTAAACAGATTTTCCGACCTATCATTTTCTGATATACGCCGCAAATTTCAAAATTACAATACAGTTTAACCCTAATAAAAATTTTAATTGTAAAACCCATAATCCCAAACCTTAACTTACAATATCGGTATTCCATCCAATATGCAGATATGTAGACACATTCTGCATAAATCTGCATTCATGTATGTATACAACAATGTGTCACGTACATGCATGTATACATGTATACAGCAATGTGTTACGTACATTCATGTATACAACAATGTGTTGCATCATATTTATGCAAGTCTTGGTTTGCAGATGTTGTTCCATGGAAAACAATTTAATTCGTATTGGCAATACTATCTGCACGGGGAAATGAACTTTCGACACATGCGCAATATAATATATCAACTTAGGTTTAAACGTGTTTACTGATAGGGGGCTGGTTAGTGCCGACGGCCGGTCAGACCCGACCCCGCTCTAACATTTTTGCAGACATTTGTTACCGCAATATCAGCTTGGTACACCGCCTTGTGTTTGTTTTGGGAGTGTTAAGGTAGCATTTGGTCTTTTGGAGAGTCAACTCGCCTTGCATTGAGCGAGTATCGTAGCCTATTGTTCTGAAACAAGCAACTAAACTTCGAAGTCAGAGCGTGACGTCGTCAGACTCCCGAAGATGCGACGCGGCTCATATGTAAATTGGATTTTGCTAAACTTCATCAGTATCTGCTTTACATTAACCCGTTCACCCCTAAATATTTGATTTCTCCATGATCATATTTGGACTATTCCATTAATCAAAAAAGTGATATTTTTTTTAAAAATCTTGAAATAATGACAAATACTGCAGAGCCAGATGAGACGGCTCGTAATGAGCCGTCTCATCTGGCTCTACAGTATTTGCAAATGTTGGCTTATGGTCTGTAGGGTTGAAACTGTTGACGACATTGACTTGGTTTCATACACTTCTGGGAGATTGTCTGGTTTTTGTGGACCCTACTTGTTGCCATAGTGATCACAATGGCGCGCATCCAAAATCTGCATTTACGGTTTTTAAATGCTTTATGTCTAAACAAATTTATTATGTCACGTTGATTTATTTGCATTAATTCTTTTTGCAAAATTTATTTTTAAAGTTTGGGTCCCATCTATTGGGCACAAAATGTTCTTTATAGGAATTAAATACCGTATTTACCCTATGTATTGGGACAGTAAAAAATAAATAAAATTCTACGTGTCCCAATACATAATATAAAATAAATCAATTTTTTTTTTTGTTGTCCCAATTATTAATATTGAAAGTTTGTATCCTCGAAATTGTGAAATTGCTATATCGGTACAATAACAGGTTGAATTTAATTATTTTCCGTTTCTAAGCATGTCGCCCATTTTTATGATCGGAAAATACCCGAACTATATGCTATATGCGCAAATGAAACAATTTAATTTCCAAATTAAAAAAGTATTATCTCGACCAAACTGCGAATGTAGAGTGATTTGATGATTGCAATAAAAAATATCCATATACATCAACGATTAGACGGTGAATTAGTGTTGAAAATGCGTAAAAATAAGTTGTAATCGCCAAAATTGTCCTAAATATTACGATCCCGGAAGTCGAGTTCGATGGGACAAAATCTGGCACCCTGACCACTTTGTACCAAACGCATTTATTAGTCACATATTTCTTCGCAAATAAATCACATTCCGGCATTGACAGGCGGCATTGTCGATGTATACGGTTTATTGGTAATCTATTTAATCAACAGAGCTCAGATTTACCGTCAGCACTGTGTTATATTAGTTAATCAGCGACGGCCTCTGTTTATAGCGAGACGTGCCAATAGTCGGCATGACCAGTAGCCGGTGAAAAAAAATTAAAAAAATTGGAGTGGCGATTTTTTTATTTTCCCCAGCGGAATCCCCGACTGTGTTAAAAGTATTTAAAAAAAAAAAAAGAGATGTCCCAATATTTAAGGTGCAGAAATTATTGTTTTTTTTTTTAAAATTGTGATGTGTCCCAAAACTCGTTTCCTAAAAAATAATTATTTCTCCCCAAAACGGGGGTGTCCCAATATAAAGGGTGTCCCAATGCATAGGGTAAATATGGTAAGTGTATAATTGTGTAGCTATTCCACCAGTTTTAAACATTGCAAATGCGTTCTATACAGTAATAATTTATTAATCTGTAAATTACTGATAGAGATACGCTTTTATATCCGGCTATTTTGCTATGCCAATGAGGCAGGACATTTTTAAATTATTTATATCAATTAAATGTGTCACCTGAATAAATATATTTATCAACATATTATAAAGTATGATCATTGCACAGCAAAAAATAAATAGAGAGAATAAATAGTTGATTCCATTAATCTTTAAGGAAACACAGTTATCACCCCTGATATCAAGAGTGGCATTTCAAGTTTGATATAAAAAGTATAATAATGCCAATTAACATGTCCTATATTGGTAAATGAATGTTTATGTTGCCCGAAAAATGTCGTATTTAAAGAATGGACAAAAAGAATATGTCTTCTTATATTACAACCTGGTATGTGGAAGTCCAGGTTTAATGTCTTTAAAAAATTAACACTTTTAAACCTTTGAACCCGACATACCACATAGTACACATTTGCAAACACTGTAGTTCCAGATGAGCCGGCTTGTAACAAGCCGTCTCATCTGGAACTACAGTGTTTGTCTGTATTGTTCTGATATTTTACAAATACCCCCATACTGATTAATGGAATAGTCCAGAAATGAGCATGAATCTATCAATGCCAGATGTTTATGGGTGAAAGGATTAAACGGCTTGTGTGTCTCTGACCACATGTACATACGCTGGGACCATCGATGTCTCACTGGACTCAACATACAGACAGTGGCCTTGTGGTTATTGAAGATTACAGGCAACTTCATACTTGTTTAATGTCATAGAAAATAACCGAATATTTTGGTAGTTATTCTGTAACTGTGTTTGTCATTGGCTATGCATGCTACATGTATATTGTGTTTTATTTCATATTCACAGCTTGATAGATTTGTGTGTCATGTTCCTGACACCTAGTAGCTGTTTCTGATTCAATATGGGCCCCGCTCTGGTGTTATCTCCCGTATAGCATGAATATATAGAGAATACCAGACTAGTGTCTTTTGATATGAAGTTTATCAGGCAAGGCTAGGAAACGCGTAGGAATTTTTGCCGACAAATTCCTACCGTTTCTGAGCCGAGCCTGGTATTCTATTTATCAGGTTATTTAATCAGCCGGTTTATTTAAAAATACGTATACATGTAGTTCTTCTGATGTACAATTGACAGAAACTGACGTAAAAAGCGTATTAGCCGATGCGCAGACTTAGTCAAAATAATAATAGAATAAAAATACAAAACTTTCTGTAAATGACATCAAAAGTGAACTGGAAATTCATATCTCAATCAGAATTGAATTTTTTGGTAAATTTTCAATGTCATTTGTGGCTGTGCCTGGAGAAATGGGGCTTATAGGTTTGTGACCAGTGTAGATCCAGATCAGCCTGTGCATCCGCACAGTCTGATCAGGATCTGCATTGTTCGCTGTTCCATCAATGAAACACCCGTCATGCTTCTAACAAGCAAAACAAATCATCAGGAATGTACTATTTGATCAGGAGCTACACTGGACACAAATCCCATAAGCCCTATTTCTCCAGTCACTGCCACATTTATAGAAAATATGATAATGCGAGAAGGTTAATAATAAAAGAGCCAGGCCCATATCTCTTGTCTTGTTTTGATAGCCACCTATCCCACTGTTGCGGTGTAAAAAGGTATAGTCGTAAAAAGCCAGAAATGTTGAATGCTCTTTGAATGTAAATTGAAATTGTAAAGATTTTATTTCTACCAGTTTTATCACAGTGAAATATAAGACCATAATATGACATGCATTCAGATCTGATTTGTCTAGGTTACACAGAAAAGCAACACAGACATACATTGCCATTCATATGCTAATACAGTTCTATTTCAGTTGCATTTTGTATTTGCTACGGCTTTATGGATTTACATGTACATCCCATGTCACCTTGAATGATTTTAGCATCATGTTTTCATTATACAGCGCTCCCATGATCTCAAGGTCAAGGTCACACCACTTACAACTTTTGTTCATCTTTGTGTTCATAACACACATTGCTTGATTTTACCAATAACTTGGTACAGTCAGCTCATCGTGCTTTTGCAAAAATCCACCACACCGTCAGAGACATTTAATCCTTTCCACGCTGGCCCATCACTGACTACTGTATGCTTGGTATCGTGGACCGATGGCGCTGTGACGGACTCCACGCTGCAGGGTGGACAGCAGTGGAAGAGTGATTATTGATATCGTCGTTTGGCCGCCCATACACAGGGTGGACATGGTTATCTGTATAATCTAGCCGTGACGCACATCACACAGGGTGGATATTGCAAATAGTGATTATTTACGTTAATCGTTGTCTATTGTTTTGATTTTGCATAATGGCGGTGCCTATGAGTGGTGATGTATATTAGCCATGAATGTGTGATTTGACCACTAAAACTAGTTTGTAATTGCAAATATCATAAGGGATGTTAATTACAACATAAACTGGCCCAAACTAATTGAGATGCATTATCAATGATCACGCTAATGTGCATTATACATGTCGGCAACTTTAATTGCCATCCACATTAGCAAACGTCAGTTAAAATCAGTCAATTTTCATGTAATTTTGTTTGCCATCCAGGTATTCAAGTCCATTGCAAGGTCATTATAATAATTATACAACTTTGTCGTCATGGACCCGTGAAGGAAAAATCATTTATCTATCTTAGCCGTCAAAGATCCGGGACGGAAAAATCGGTAGTGGCCGGTGGTGGAACAAACTTTTCCATCACGATAATACCACTGTTCAGTGTGGAATTTCCACTACACAGCATGGAGTCATCATGTCGCCACGCTTGGCCAGCCACTACATAGGACGGACCGCTAATCCCCGTAGACAACATTCCACATCCGTCTTTTTGAGTGGAATTTTGCAAAAAACACGATGAGCTGATTGTATGCATGCTTATTGTATTCACATCAATTGGTAAGGACACATGCTATCATAACTTTTAAACAATATCAATTAATCTGTTCATTAAACCTGTTTTCACTTCTATGCATACCAGTTATATCATAATGTTGGACTTTGTCATGTTTATCACTAATAAATTATAAGATTTTCTGCTATTGCTTTGACAAGTGCAGCACTGCTTTCTCTGATTTCATGCTCTTGATGTTTACCATAGCCCCAACATCAACAGCTTCAGCATTGTACACATTAACTTTTGGTATGGTTGCTTACAATTTCTGTTCCCAATCATATCTTCATATTTCAATGATACATAGATCCATTTTTGTTGCGCCTGCTTTAGCAGAAGGCGCAACTATAGTCGCCTCTTTTTCCATAGTCGTCCGTATCAACAAGTTGGTACAAGTTTGTTCATCATGATATTCATGATATTGCTTGCAGACACTTGATATATGTAAGCATTTGGAACACACTCATAGCACCATTAACATGCCCTTGACCTTCATATGCTTATGGAAACACTTAGCCATTTGTTTACGTCAAAAAGTTTGTACAAGTTGTAATAGTACTTGATGGATTGCTTCAATATTTGCACACTTGATACATGTGAATATTTGGAACACACTCGTGCCACCATTAACATAGTCTTCACCTTTTTCCTGTTTAAAGCATGCATTTTTCTGATGGTTTTAGTGATGCTTAAGTTCGCACATGCCCATGATCATGTTCCTGTCAAATACCTCGGCAGGCGCGACACCTCTTCCTAGGCAGATTTCTTGTTTTGGTAACTTGCTAAATTTTGTGTTAATGTCAAGGACTTCAGTGACCTATTTATAATATAAGACTGGTCTATTCACAGTACAGTTACATTTAGTGTTTGCACTAAAATCATAATACTCTAAGTAATGGCCATTCAACATTTTTGACATTTCATTTGAAACATTTATTAACCCTTAGACCGCTACTCACAACAATTGTCGTCTGCTGTTGCTTTTATATCTTGCCTTATTTCTCAATAAAAACATTGTTTGACAGCACTTCAGAATCATTTCCAATGGAAATGATTCTGAAGTGCTGTCAAAGCATGTTGTAAATTCTAAAGTGCTGTCGAAGCATGTTTTTGATGATAAAAATGGAAAATAGAAAATAAACAGCAGACGACAACAAAAATATGATAGCGGTGTAAGGGTTAATACCTGTCAGTGATTATAAAACATTGACTACTGTAATAACCCTAAATATTCGGACACAATTTATTCTCGGAAACACGTACACATATCCAGTTTCCAACAATAAAGAGTGTCCCGATGTTTAGGGTTAGTATGGTTGTACTGGTTTATCGCAATAACGACATATTTGGATACAATTTGTTTTGGGAAACACCTATTTAATAGAGGTTTCCCAAAATAAATTGTGTTAAAATATTTAGGATTATTACGGTAAAACATTTTCTAAGCAATTGTTCTCTAAACAATCAATATGACTTGCTGATCCCAGGTAAAGGTCGCACTTAACCAAACTTCTTAATTTCAAGCATGGACATTAAATACATGTGTATATTTTACGATGACCTGAACAGGTTTAAAATAATTTATTTCTGCAAATTGTTATTTAATTTGTTAAATTAATTTTGCGATAATTGTATTATATACCTAACACATACCAACAGACTCCTGCAGTTTATTAATGATCTATACCGTTTGATAGAAAAATGGCTTTTTATTTTACTAACTGAATGGTGAACAGTCTGGACCCTGATCTGACTGGATGCCATGCACAATATGATCTGGATCTACACTGACCTGAATGGCTATAAACCATGTGTCTCCAATCACAGTGACAATCTGTAAAGCAGGTTTCACTATACATTCACATAATTTGATGTTCCTGTTTGCTGTTACTTCCTAATCTTAATTATTACTCAACTCACTATGCAAGTTGATATTAAATAGTTTTTGACTAATTACCTGGGTTTTGACATGCCTGGCAATAGTTCCGCGTGCCAGTAGCCGATTTCATCAAAATTGCAAAGTATACTTATCTAGCAAAGTATACTTTGAGGGAGTACCGTAATCATTTATTTTTCCCGAAATGCATTATTTCATATAGAACTAACGAATGCATATATTTGATGATTAAAAGTATGCAGAATTATTATACTGAATGTATTACATTATCACAGCCATTTTGGCTGTGATTATGTAATCAATTCAGAATAATAAAAATTAATAAATTTATCATTAAATTGAAAGTTTCTGCCTCAAAGTATACTTTGCTAGATAAGTATACTTTGCAATTTTGGTGAAATAGGCTAGTGCCAGGTCAACAGTTCTGTGTGCCCGGTCAATAGTCGAAACTATTTCAGCCCTGAAAATCATGACTTCATGATTTTTGTCGAAGGTTACATCATAAAATCCAACATAGATCTGTCCGTCGATGTGCCCCATGCTAAATTTACGTTCATTGTGTCACATACACTGTTTACAGGTTGAGTAATAAAACAGTTATTTCATGGTAATTTCGGGGAACAGTCAAAACATATTGCCCCTCCGTACTGTCGACAACCCGATGCACTATTGCCCAGGGTCGTCCACAGTACCTCAGGGCAATAGTGTTGACTGTTCTCTGAATGACCATGAAATAACTGTATACTTGTTCATTAACTATTTTACATTGTTATGCACCCACCAATTTATGGGAAGAGCACTGTGTTCTACCATTGTTAACCCATGCATTTGTTTTGCAAATGTTTAGTTGAATAATGTTTTATATTTCTTGTGTGTAATTTTCACCTCCTAATGTGCCTTTGTTTATGCCCCATACATGAGAGCAAGGGAGTATATTGCTTTACTCTTGCAGTTCTGTCCCTCGGCCCATCCAAGGTCAATGTCACATACTTAGTGCGTTCCTTAATGCTCGATTAAACTTTGATATAATTCCTGTTTCCTTTCACGTAACTGCTTCATATTTCATGCATGCATTCTGCTGATGGTCCTCTATTATCCTATTATCTCCACAATTTGATTGCTCTAACCACATACAAGGGTGTTCATAAAATACCCAGACAAGTTTGGTACGGTCCATGTCCTATCAAAGCAATATGTGGGGCATCCACGTTCTATGAACACATTTTCTAGTTCTAAATAAACACAACGGTACTGTATGCACTTCCGACAGCGGTCACGCAATGAAATTCACCTTTGTTCAAACAATGCACCTGGTATACCGGTAGTAACATTATTGACTGCTGACAGGAAGTGCATACACAACAACATCTGACGACGTCTCTGACGACGTCTCTTTTGGACGTCCATGTCTGGCCTAGCCCTTTTCGCCTTCCTGTCCATTGTCTATCTGACAATATCGCTCGTAAATTGTCATCCCGATTGTGCACTTTTACCGTATGATATATATGGTAAACGTGCAGAATCTCATCATCAACATCTCGCCTTGATTTAAGATGCAACCTTTCTAGTACATATGTCACATAACCAGTTTCAGAGTTATTATTGTCCTTTGATTTTTTTGATTGGCTGAGCTTGTCTCAATGTTAAAAGTTATGTCTGCATTAGTTTTAGGTTGTGACAAGAGAAATGGGGCTTATTGCATTTGGGGTGAGTCTAACTCCCGACTCCTACAGCATGATGTTAGTTAGGATCATGATTGGTGATCAATGACTGGATGGCAAATAGTGCAGACCCTGATCAGATTACTCATGTGCAAGCTGGCCTGGGTCTACACTGGTCACAAATGTTGTATGCCCCATTTCTCCAGTCACTGCCTTATGGTTTTTTACATAAATATTAATTCTTTCAACATCACAGACCTCTATAGTGACAAGCCATTTCATCAGGATCTACACTTTTTGCAAAGTAATTTTCATATTTTCATACCTCCTTATAAATGGACTGGTCTGAAAATATTTTGTGATGATTGGATTGGTTGCAAAATTAACATATCAAAATCCATTCCAGTTACTTAGGGGTGAAAGGTTTAACATCAGCTGTGCTAGATTTTATTGTGTATGATAATTTTCCATAATTGATTTCAAAGCTATACATTTTCTTGTGTAAACGATATCGAAAGTTGAAAAAAAATTCAGACTGAAATTCTTCCCAAAGATAAGATCATCTCAGTAAATGACACAGAACGTGTCATTTACTGAGATGATCTTATCTTACAGACTGAATCATTGGCATAAATTCTGTATTTGAGCAGGGAATAGCGGGGGTAAAGCCTCCAGGGGACCCGGGCGAAGATTTGCCAGTCCAGCGATTCTCCGAGGAAGATTTCGCCAAATACAACCTCAAGGCTGGTGTTGAGGTCTATTTCAGGTGGGTGCTCTCAGACAAGGGTATGAGCGTGTACTCCAAATTTGTAATTGAATTAGCAGGGATTCCGCTGGCGATCGCCACTTTCGCAATTGGCGATAAAAATAAACATAAAAATAAACAATTGGCAATATTTCTTTTGAAGTGGCGATTTTTTTATTTTCCCCAGTGGAATCCCTGAATTTAGGCAGTTTGATTGCCCGAGAATGAGTTGATTATGAGATTTGTGTACATGTACATGGGTAGAAAGTTATGTAATCAGTGGTCCTCCAGTGTGATTACAACCCTTTCAAATTTTATCCTCGATATAAAAACCTTTAATTTGTCGCGGCTAAGCTGTGCTGTGCTCAGCCAATCAAACCGTAACATTGAGCTCAATTGTAACCAGTGTTGGATATGTATGGATGAACAGAATAATTAATACAATGTCTTGGAAATGTTTGGCAGTGTTCTCTTTCAACCAATGGCAGTACCGGTGTCAGTTACACCGGTATGTTTCAGATGTTAATGGTGAACTTGTTGTTTCAGGGAAGAAGAAGCTAGAGAGACTCTGGAGAAGCTGGAAAAAGTAAGTACAAGATGTACGGGCATTTGCTCATTTTCAGCCATATAGCTGCATATTGACAGACTGACAAATAACAAATTTTCTATATCTCATATGCAGGGGCATAGCTTGGACAACTGTAGCCTATTGCACCAACATTGCAAAGTATACTTTTCAAGCAAAGTATACTTTGAGGGAGAAATTTTCAATTTAAGGATAAATTTATTAATTTGTATTATACTGAATTTATTACATTATCACAGCCAATTTGGCTGTGATAATGTAATAAATTCAGTATAATAATTTTGCATACTTTTAATCATCAAATATATGCAGTTCTTAGTTCTATATGAAATAATGTATTTCAGGAAAAATAAATGATTACTCCCTTAAAGTATACTTTGCTAGAAAAGTATACTTTGCAATGTTGGTGAAATCGGCTACTGGTTTGTATGGGCGCGACAGTCGAATGAGCGAAGCGAGTGATACGGCTAGGGAAAATTTTGAAATTTAGGAAGCAATTCCTGCATACTGGCCTATTTCTTGACTTTTGTTATGTGATACACCATAGATTTATATAAACATAACAACAGAAAGGGTTACCGTATATCCAGATCCAATTTGCATTCTAATCGGAATGCACACTGATGGTTATTCAGTCAATTCAACATTATTAATGCATTTGAATAACAGTTTACGCCAGAGTCGTCCACAACCCATTGAACATGTTTTGAAATTATGAATTAATTTGCTGTGATCTGAAGTATTTTTGGACATTAATTTTACAATCTGCTTATCTTATCAACTATTATTGCATAACTCTAGTACATGTATTCAATTGCGTTTCAACTGCAATTTCATGTGCCATTTTCCAACAGTTCATCGTTCAAATTATAAATAAATGTTCAACCAATTCATCAATGATGATTACAATGTGATTGCTGCTAATGTTTGCCTGGTTGTAAGCTGCTTTAATACTACCCTTTTGTCATTCTGTGTTTGAAAACACTAGCTTTCTATATAGTCTAAGCCCTTCAATATATGTGGAGATGGGTCACTGCTGTCTCTGATTCCTAGAAACGAATTGCTGTAGGAATTATTATTATACCCCCACAAACAAAGTTTGTTGGGGTATATAGGAGTCAGCTTGTCGGTCGTTCGGTCGGTCGGTCGGTCGGTCTGTCGGTCTTCCGCTCTATATCTTCTACACCGATGCATGGATTATCAAATGGCTTGGCAAAAATGTTTCTCATGATGAGAAGGTGTGTCGCGATCAATAACCACGCACCTACGTCCAAGGTCAAGGTCACAGTTGAAGGTCAAAGGTCAAACCTATTGAAATTCCCTTCCGCTCTATATCTTCTACACCGATGCATGGATTATCAAATGCCTTGGCACAAATGTTTCTCAGGATGAGAAGGTGTGTCGCGATCAATAACCACGCACCTACGTCCAAGGTCAAGGTCACAGTTGAAGGTCAAAGGTCAAACCTATTGAAATTCCCTTCCGCTCTATATCTTCTACATCGATGCATGGATTATCACACTATGCCCAGGGTCAAGGTCACAGACTTGATGCGTTTGAAACCTTAACGCTCGGCTAAATGGCTTATAATAAAAAATGCCTCGTTTTCTTTGGCTGCCAGTGGGGGTATTCGTGTGCCGACAGGCCACATTTCTAGTTATGTCCTAGTTTAATATTGTAAGTGGTGACTAAAAATAACAGACCTGGAAAGTGATTTGGGTGGGGGGGGCACAAATAATTCTGTAATAAAGCACGTATTATCATCCTCAAACTTGCTGAGAATGCAGGAAATGGCGTTTCACTCCTCTTAGATTTCAAAAAGTTTCAGGGGGAGCATGCCCCCGGACCCCCCTAGCAACATCCAGGCCCTTTGGGTCCTCAAGACTGGGACCTGAGAATGCAGGAAATGGCGTTTTACGGCTCTTACATTTTCAAAATTTACCGTGGAGCATGCCCCCGGACCCCCCTAGCAACATCCAGGCCCTTTGGGTCCTCAAGACTGGGCCCTGAGGATGCAGGAAATGGCGTTTCACGCCTCTTACATTTTCAAAATTTACCATGCAGCATGCCCCCGGATTCCCCTAGCAACATCGGGCCATTTGGGCCCTCAAGACTGGGACCTGAGAATGCAGGAAATGGCGTTTCACGCCTCTTAGATTTCAAAATTTACCGTGCAGCATGGCCCCGGACCCCCCTGGCAAAATCGAGCCCTCATGATTGGGTCCCCCCGCCCCAATAATTTTCCCGTTCCGCTGCCTATGATGGTTATGTTTCATATATTTAATTTTTAAATAAATAAAAATTATAACTTTTATTGATTGCCCCGCCTTCTTCGTCTACACATGTTTGCTTCAATGCAAGTCTCACCCATTCGCGCTTTCGACTTGAGATACTACTACGTTATTGGCCGTTTGACACCGCCGCACACATGTATATGTCACAACATGATGCATGCTATATGCATTTCTGACAAAAAGCCGTGATCTAAATATAACTGTCTACATATTGGAAAATTTAATGAATAAATTTAGTGGATATTGGAGAAAGAGTCGCATGTGATTAATTGAGACATAATGCTATTCTTTCATTGGTCGAGAAACAGGGCAAACAATAAATATTAAAATTGCTTATTGTTTCTGTATTAATACAACACCACATCCAGCATGCTCATTAATAAAAAAATATATATATATATTTTCAAAACATAATAAAAACAAGGGTGGATTGGGTTGGCTGAAGGTATGGCGGCCAACATATATGTACATTACTTTAATTAATATAGCACAAGTAGTGTGTCAAAATCTTGTTTTTGGATCTTGAAGTAATTAATAACTTAAAAGTTATAGTCTTTGAGCAATACAACACCAATTATCAATAAAAATATTAAAAGGTCAGGTTGGCCATAAAATGTGTTTGGAACAAATCTTAAAATAACATTTTATTCCTATTTTAGACTATATTTTTCTATTTTATTCCTATTTTTTCACCGTCTGAATTCCTAGTTTCCTATTTTTTTGGACCAATCCCTCACTTGACGGCCTGCACTTCTAACATATGTCGTAACGATTAGTTATCAGATGATCGCTGTTGTCGGTTAATTTGTGATCAAATGAGGTTTATATTCCTCGACTTAACAGGCGCAAATTTGTTGATAATCTTGATAATCCACATCACGATGAACGTGCAAAACAGCCAGACTGGAGAGATGGTCACCAGTCATCGTACTTCGCAAATAAGTTTTGATCCGCCTCAGCCGGCTGAATGAACGTTCACATGATGCGGATGTTGCAGGCATTGTGACCAGAACCAATAATATGGAGTATATGCATCACGGCTAGTTCTATCCAGTGTGAGTATTAGAAGACTTGTCCATTCAGGCTCAATGGACCATTTTGTTTGCCATCTCTTTACTTCTGACGTAAACGCTGCATTGCCGTCACATTCTGAATCAATATCTGTCTTGTAGGTATCGTATATTGTCTCAATATCTTTGTCTTGAATACTGGCAACCTTAGACGGGATCATTGCCCCTGCTCTGGTCATAGGCCTATAAGTTACAAAACCGATACAAATTTATAAATATTAACCCTTTCCCTGTTTTGCGATATTTCGACTCTTCCAAATCGAAAACATCTGAATAAAAGAATCAAATGCTGGGTCAAATGATGGTTAAATTATCTGATAGTGTAGAAAACATTGTGGGAAAATTGCTTGTTACAAGCAATTTCTCCTTTTCCCACAATGTTTTCTAAAGACATCTTCTGCAGAGGCGTGAAAAGTCGTCTCTATCAGGGAAAAGGTTAAATGGGGTTTAATAATATCAGTACATGTATCAGTTTTACAGTTTGCTACTTTATCACTATAAATGAGACCGTGTGACTGGAGAAATGGGGCTTATTGGTTTTGCGGCCAGTGTAGATCCAGATCAGCCTGTGCATCTACATCAGGATCTGCACAGTTTGCCAATCCATCAATGAAAAACCTGTCATGCTTGTAACAAGCAATATACCGGTAGATCATTATCAGGCTACAGGAGTATAATATTTGAACAGGGGTTACAAATCCCATAAGCCACATTTCTCTAGTCACAGCCACAAATGTAGAATTAATTTGTAAAATTCAGTGGCCTTTCTAGAGCACAGCGAAGGACAGGTGGGAGTACATTGATCAATGGTTAACTCTTTCAACACCTCAGACCTGTAGTCGTATTGGCAAAAAGTGTAGATCCAGATGAGCCGGCTCGTGACGAGCCGTCTCATCAGGATCTGCACTTTTTGCAAGTAATTTCATATTTTTGAAAATATTAAACAACTCCCCCTTTTCATAAATGGACTAGTCTGAAAATAATTTTGTAACGATTGGATGGGTTGCAAAATTTCATTTCAAAATTCATTCCAGTTACTTAGGGGTGAAAGGGTTAATTCATTCTTACCAGCAGTCACACCCAACAGGGAATACGTGTAATGAAATAATTACACCACTGTATGCTGTGTTTTCAGAAACGGAGGAAGAAGCTGTCTAGTATGGCAGAGAAAGGGACACCGAGTAAAAAGGGTCGCAAAACTAAAGACAAGAATAACAAGAATAACAAGAATAACAAGAATAAAAAAGATACAAGCAAGAAAAAACATGGACACGGTCATGGGCAGGTAGATATTGTTGTGGGTAATAAAATATGGGGCCACCTTTAGTATTAACCCTTTGAACCCGAAAGCCCGCTATAGCGGTTTATACAAACAGTGCAGATCCAGATGAGCCAGCTCGTAACGAGCCGTCTTATCAGGATCTGCACTTTTTGAAAGTAATTTTCATATTTTTGAGAACAAACATTACTTTCATAAATACAAAAATAGTAACACAGTCAGTCGGCAACCTAGCAACGACAACGACCATTACCGAATGTTACCGAGTACGATCTGAATGTGCGCGACGCTTGATTTAGCATCTAAAATCTTACATCAAGCGCTTAAACTCGTTGTTTCCCATCTCAGGAAATGTCTTCATATTTCACACACATTCTTCTGGTAATCTTTATCATTACGAAGTATGTCGAGGGGTATATAGTTTTCATATTTACGTTAGTCCACAATATTTGCATTAAAGTTTTCGGGTACCCATTATCTGCAACTGTAAGTAAGACTGACTTCAAACTTTATATACATGTTTATCAGCATCCATAATTTCATTCTATAGCCCACCCATGCGGTTTTCATGCCCAAGGTCAAGGTAAAATTGCTTTGAAATATGAGTTACTGTTTTTTAAATACTTTTATTAATGTTTTTAAGTACACAATATCTCTGCAACCGTAAGTCAGATTGACTTGAACTTCATGTACTGCTTTATCAATATCTATATGTTCATTCTATAGCCCACCCATGCGGCTTTCATGCTCAATTTCAACGCCTTTCGTGAGCATTATAATTACTGAATTAGCGAGCCAGCTCAAGTTACACTACCGTCTGTTTACCCTGCCAAAAATAATTATTTGATGAAAAACAATTTTCCTGTGATTTAGAAGAGGATTTTGTCATTCATACCACAAAGTGCCTGTGCATGCGTAAACTGTGATGGTTTACAGAAGCACCACAAGGAGAAGCGGGAGTACCATCGTCGTGACGCGGACTATGACGAGCGGTTTGTACGGGCCCCGGAGCCCGACGTTGACACTCCGAGACAGTGCCTGGGGCCCGGCTGTGTGGAGCATGCCCACGCAGGCTCCAAATACTGCTCCGATGACTGCGGTATGAAGCTCGCCAAGAGGTACGCTCGGTTCTCATAGTATCGTGTTAGGGGGATGGTTTTTGTCGCGCCCGCTTGCGGAAAGCGCAATATTGTCGGCACTTTGGCGTATGTACGTGTGTCCGGTTAAAGTTTTTGGTTAAGTTGTTTGGTTAAGTTTTTTGGTTAAAGTTTTTGGTTAACTTCTTTGGTTAAAGTTTTTGGTTAAGTTTTTTCGTTAAGTTTTTTCGTTAAAGTTTTTCGTTATACTATATCTCTGCAACTGCTTTGCCCATTACCTTGAAACTTCACATGGGTGTTTATCATCATCTATATTTTCATTCTACCCCCCTCCCGTGCGGCCCCTGTGTCCAATGTCAAGGTCAAATTACTTTGAAGTTTTTGGTTAAGTTTTTTGGTTAAGTTTTTTGGTTAAAGTTTTTCGTTAAAGTTTTTCGTTATACTATATCTCTGCAACTGCTTTGCCCATTACCTTGAAACTTCAATTGGGTGTTTATCATCATCTATATTTTCATTCTACCCCCCTCCCGTGCGGCCCCTGTGTCCAATGTCAAGGTAAAATTACTTTGAAGTTTTTGGTTAAGTTTTTTGGTTAAAGTTTTTGGTTAAGTTTTTTAGTTAAAGTTTTTTGGTTAAAGTATTTGGTTAAGTTTTTTGGTTAACGTTTTTCGTTGTACTATATCTCTGCAACTGCTTTGCCCATTACCTTGAAACTTCACATGGGTGTTTATCATCTTCTATATTTTCATTCTACCCCCCTCCCGTGCGGCCCCTGTGCCCAATGTCAAGGTCAAATTACTTTGAAGTTTTTGGTTAAGTTTTTTGGTTAAGTTTTTTGGTTAAAGTTTTTGGTTATACTATATCTCTGCAACTGCTTTGCCCATTACCTTGAAACTTCACATGGGTGCTTATCATCATCTATATTTTCATTCTACCCCCCTCCCGTGCGGCCCCTGTGCCCAATGTCAAGGTCAAATTACTTTGAAGTTTTTGGTTAAGTTTTTTGGTTAAAGTTTTTCGTTGTACTATATCTCTGCAACTGCTTTGCCCATTACCTTGAAACTTCACATGGGTGTTTATCATCATCTATATTAAAGTTTTTGGTTAAGTTTTTTGGTTAAGTGTTTTGGTTAAAGTTTTTCATTATACTATATCTCTTTTTTTAGTGTCCATGCCTCGCCACAAGGCGCGACATGCAGGCCGCGGCCATCTAGTATATTATCATAGATTGTTGGTAGCAAGGGGATGGCGTGATATTATCATGGATTGTTTCCCAGCAAGGGGATGGCGTGATATTATCATGGATTATTTCCCAGCAAGGGGATGGTGTGATATTATCATAGATTGTTTCCCAGCAAGGGGATGGCGTGATATTATCATAGATTGTTTCCCAGCAAGGGGATGGCGTGATATTATCATAGATTGTTTCCCAGCAAGGGGATGGCGTGATATTATCATAGATTGTTTCCCAGCAAGGGGATGGCGTTATATTATCATAGATTGTTTCCCAGTAAGGGGATGGCGTGATATTATCATAGATTGTTTCCCAGCAAGGGGATGGTTTGATATTATCATAGATTGTTTCGCAGCAAGGGAATGATGTGATATTATTATGGATTGTTTCCCAGCAATGGGATGGCGTGATATTATCATGGATTGTTTCCCAGCAAGGGGATGGCTTGATATTATCATAGATTGTTTCCCAGCAAGGGGATGGCGTGATATTATCATGGATTATTTCCCAGCAAGGGGATGGCGTGATATTATCATGGATTGTTTCCCAGCAAGGGGATGGTTTGATATTATCATAGATTGTTTCGCAGCAAGGGAATGATGTGATATTATGGATTGTTTCCCAGCAATGGGATGGTGTGATATTATCATGGATTGTTTCCCAGCAAGGGGATGGCTTGATATTATCATAGATTGTTTCCCAGCAAGGGGATGGCGTGATATTATCATGGATTATTTCCCAGCAAGGGGATGGCGTGATATTATCATGGATTGTTTCCCAGCAAGGGGATAGCTTGATATTATCATGGATTGTTTCCAAGCAAGGGGATGGCGTGATATTATCATGGATTGTTTCGAGCAAGGGGATGGCTTGATAATATCATGGATTGTTTTCCAGCAAGGGGATGGCTTAATATTATCATAGATTGTTTCCCAGCAAGGGGATGATGTGATATTATTATGGATTGTTTCCCAGCAAAGGGATGGCGTGATATTATCATGGATTGTTTCCCAGCAAGGGGATGGTGTGATATTATCATGGATTGTTTCCCAGCAAGGGGATGGCTTGATATTATCATGGATTGTTTCCCAGCAAGGGGATGGCGTGATATTATCATGGATTGTTTCCCAGCAAGGGGATGGTGTGATATTATCATGGATTGTTTCCCAGCAAGGGGATGGCTTGATATTATCATGGATTGTTTCCCAGGAAAGGGATGGCGTGATATTATCATGGATTGTTTCCCAGCAAGGGGATGGCTTGATATTATCATGGATTGTTTCCAAGCAAGGGGATGGTGTGATATTATCATGGATTGTTTCGAGCAAGGGGATGGCTTGATAATATCATGGATTGTTTTCCAGCAAGGGGATGGCTTGATAGGGTAGTGGTAGAGCATTGAACTTTAACATCGGAGATCGACTGTCCAATCACCGCCCTAGGCATGAAAAGTACTTTGATAGTATATCCCTCCCACTGATCTTTCAGATGATACTTGAAACCTGGGTCCCGTCTCAACATTGCTGGGAGTTCACCTTTCCCCTGTTTTGCTTCAAATTTTCAAATTACATATATCTATAATTCCAGCACAAAAATATTTACACAATTCCCTAACATGTGATTGGCCCGTAGCAAATGTTTGTCCAAAATTTATATCCCAGTAAACTCCCACGCAGAACTACTTTCCGTAACCGTGAGGCGCAGTTAAAATAATTCTTAATTAAGAAAACGGAAAATAAACACATTTTCTTGATGAATTTATTTCAAATGCTGGAATTATAAGGAATGAATGGCCTTTTTGTGGAATTTATCGGGGATATAAACTTGGAAAAGTCGCGGGAATACTGGACGAGGCCTTCTGGCCTTCGTCCAATATTCCCGCAAAATATCTTATTTCTCTTTTGTGATGAAATAGACAGCAACAAACGCAATACATGTATTTTAAGATCTGTAGTTTTAAACAGCCAAATTGGTAGCTGGCATGAATTGGTTTAACTAAATTGACAGCCTCTGGTGGTTGGTTGGGAGCATGCGAAGGGTATATTTACTGATGGGGTACATCCTTACTTGAATCCTGATATCCTTGGTTTGCCCTCGTGTACATTTTTGGCTTATTTTCTACTTAAGAGTTGAATCTGGTTATACCCATTATAATTGTAGGATTAGTAATAATTGTATTACTTTTAGGGAGTGGGGTGACCGGGTCAGGTTATTCTAATCTCAGGGCTGAATATATATTGTTATATGGGGTAGGCGGGTATACAGGAGTCTTGTCTGTCCGTTGGTCTCTTGGAAATTTTGTTTCCGCTCCATATCTTCTAAACCGATAAATGGATTTCCAGATAATTTGCCACAGATATTTACCATGATGAGACGATGTGTCACATTCAATACCCATGTGTCTACGACCAAGGTCAAGGTCACTGAGGTCAAAGGTTAAATTTTGTTTCCACTCTATATTTTCTGAACCAATGAGTGGATTTTTAAATAATTTGTCACAAATGTTTGCCATGATGAGATGATGTGTCACTTTCAATACTCATGTGTCTATGTCCAAAGTCAAGGTCACTTAGAGGTCAATGGTCAAATTTCCTTTCCGCTCTATATCTTCTAAACCAATGAGTGTATTTTCAAATACAGTCGAACTTCGATGGGTCGAACAGCCTGCGGGGTTAAGTTTTAGTTCGACCCATCCGTTGTTCGACCCATCGGGATTTTCTACTGTAACCATTTCAGATCTACGAGTTGGTCAGTGTACTAAGTGAAAAAAGTCGTCATTACGACACGTTGTTTCATATAAATGCGCTTACATTTGCATTTACGGTTGATTGTCACAGTCGTTTATTACCAGAAACAGCCTTTAATAAAATAAAGAAAGCGGCAAACTCATGTGTGTTTTTATTTACTTAGCCATTATACAGCAATAGAACATGAGAATAACAGAAAATGATTACGAAATAAAATTGGCGGACTTGATTGCCCCGTCCGATACGATCATGCCCAGTCGCCCCATCACTACTTCGGACCCGAATATCCCCCCGGCAGAACCGGGTCCTTCCTCGGATTGCTCGGTCGTCACTAGTGCATTTGTGGTAGACATACGAGTCTGATGATCTGTAAAATATGTTTTGCTTATATATGGCGAATAAATCGGATGACACATCACTCATTACTGATCATAGTAAAAACAGTTCATGTTGATTTACAACTTAAAAGGCCAGATGCCAGGTCATTAATTAAAACCGAGCGCTATTTAATTCCACATGTCCCATAAATTACCATTTTAATTAACTAACAACTTCGCCGACATTGGTCAATGCATAATTATCACGTATGCTGGTCACGACTGCCGTTATTGTATACGCTCAAATGACCACTTGCGATTTGTTTGACAACCGATTAACAATAGGTGTGAAAGTCAATCAACTAGTCTGGAGACAATCGTCTGACATGTTCGAGTTTTTGTGATATTTATAGTGGATTTATACACGACCGGGCGTGACAGCGATTCGAGGCATTGAGGGTTGTTCGACTTTCACAAGTTCGACCTATACCGGGTAGTTTTAACGTATTTATATAGGAATTCTGCCAGGACCTAAAGGCTAGTTCGAGGCAAGCATGGCTGACGAGTTTACCAGGGTTCGACCCATCGAAGTTCGACTGTAATTTGACACATATTTTTGCCATGATGTGACGATGTGTCGCATTCAATACCCATGGACAAAGGTAAAAAATAGGCATGAAATTTTAATTCCGATCTTTTTAACTGTTACTGATATAAATCTGTTCATGTATCAAAGCGATGTTCGTGGGAGTATTATGATCACTCCTGTGATAGCTCTAGTTTCTGTAACTATTCATTTCTGATTTTCTGACCCCGCACCCTTTATCACAGGTCAAATATGGAATTCGTTCCGACGTTAATATGGCCTAAAATGACCTTAGCTATTGACTTATCGTTAAGCACCATTAAATAATGAATTGGCAGCCGAATCTACGAGTTACTGCCACCCAAGATCCAGCAATGGCAGACGAGTCCATGTGTAGCCGAGGACAAAAACAAGCGCACCCTAGAGAAGATCCGACGACAACAACTGGAGGCCAGACAGAGGCTGGGTGAACTTGACTTGCGACACACGGAATTGGACGCAATCGTCGAGCGTGCAAAAACTGCAACTATCGATTCGGATTCTGAACAGGTGAGTAGATGGTTAATCTTTTAAACACTGTGGACCTTATTGTCATGTTTGCAAACACTGTAGATCCAGGTGAGATGGTTTGTAATCGTAATGAGCTGTCTCAAAAGGATCGGCACTGCTTATGTCTAATTTGTATTAATCTTATATGCCACCTTCGCTGAATAGTGAGGAATCAATTAGCTTACTAGCATCCATTGGTCCAAAACATGTCATCTTATATAGAATACTTTGATAAAGCATTTTATATACATAGAACAAATGATTATGAAGATATCAATGCTTGATTACCTAGTATTTTAGTTACCTTCCTAGATTGGCTTGAAACTTCATATGCTTATCATAAGTGTAATGATTCAACATGAACAAGTCTGTTCTGTCCAATGAAAACAATATTATTTTCGTCCATCCTCTAGCATAAAAGTTACCATATCAGTAGAATACCGTGCCAGTGTCTTTTGATTTTAAGTTTATCAGACTCGGCTCAGAAATGGTAGGAATTCTGATTAACTCGAGCTCGCCTCAGAATTCCTACAGGTTTCCTAGCCTTGTCTGATAAACTTGATATCAAAAGATAGGAACTGGGGCTCGATTCACTAAACATCTTCGTAAAACATTTTCATATGAAGGTTCTTATTAATTTTCTTTTCACATTAACATTAACGTTAACAGTTTCACCGATATGCAGACATCATCTCAGTGTAAATGTTATATACAGTGAAATCGCAATCGCTCAAAATGCGATGGCCCCGATAATTTTCCCTATATGTTTAATGTATTTTACATGCGATGGCTCAAAATGTAACTCCTCGAAAAATGCGATCCCTCGAAACATTTTTCAAGTCCCGCGTACTCATTTCTCGCTATTTTGCTATACGATGATTCGAAAGTCATGTCGAAGTTTGGGCTTGGCTAATTTTCACACCTCCGCGTCCGACTTATTACGATCAAAGACCGAGCCGCGTTCTACCTGTCTATGAAATGTGGTTTCTTTTCAAGTGCAGTTAATTGCTTAAAGTGGTGCAATTTGGTCGTTAACGTTGTTGATAGCGATCAACGATATACAGCGATTTATTAAATATTCTGGGCTTCGGCCACTTGGCGCATTTAATAGAGTCTGTCGTAAGTCATTGGTCGTTTTTCGTGCTAACTCTCGGTTTATACTCGAATAACCTGAGTGTCACTGGAACAACCAGAGTCGTTGCTCAGGTTCAAGTCGAGTTAGAACCCTAGTAACCCACCACCCGGCATGGATTCGATTAAAGTTACTCGAGTAAGGTTCAAAGGTCAACATTATTTAACTGGAGTTGGAACTCTGCTTATATATTTTCTTGTATGTAAGGGTAGGAAATGTCTCAAGGACCTTCCAAACCCGGGCATTTGAGCCCAAAAATGGCAGGCCAAAGACCATTGGCCCGTTTGTTTCCGAATTTACTAATATCTGCCATACAGTCGAAATATGTGCATTAAATGAAGGAGACAATGAGGCGGTTAATGTAACCTAACTAGTTCATTCTCCTATCGCACGAAGCCGGTATGTAAGACCGTGAAAAAGGCTGAGTGTGAGGGCATGTGATATATGGAGACTCGGCCGTAACAGTGTTATCCTACATGTATGTGATGATGATAGTTGAGGGTTGGTCAGGGCAAAACATATCAGACAGGGAATGATCGATATTGGGTTATGCAAAGTATGATATGTTTTCGGGCCCAGCTACTGTCGTTTCGCGGCTTATCGTTATATACAAGATGCTATTATTTGAGTTCAGGTGCGGCGATTATCTGTTGTTATTTGGTTAGATGACAATGTGTTTCACATATTCTGAAGACGACATAAAAAGAGAAGATAATACACGGCGGTACTCTGATTGTTCTAGTGGTCCTCGTGTTATTCGAGTGGCTACTCGGAAGTTACAACGAAAAACGCCCATTAATAATACCACACTTCCTAGTTACATGTAGGCAGAGATGACTGGTCGAGACAAAAATGATTTGCTCTTACTGAATTTCCGATCAGTGCAGCATTAAATCGGCCTGCATATTCAGTTCAGGACGTGAAATGTTCGTCCTCGACAGCTATTCATGATGCATAATGTAATGAAATAGTAAACCCATATCAAGTTGCAGGAGTCTGTACGTTGATCAGCGTTTATACTGGTCACAAACTAAGTAGCCTAAAGCACCTTTTATTGCGTCGCAATATTTTACGATTCAGGACTGATTCCCAATTTGTTATGGGCGCCGTAAACAACATCGTTTGAGCTGGGCCCATACCCCACTGTTTCGAGTGACATCACAACCACCTGCGACATTACTTATGTGCGCCACTATTTATAGTACATACTGGATATTGTGATAATAATTGAAATAAAGATAGTTTTGTAAATACATTTAAATATAATTTATTTAATTCCACATCATAACTTTAATCTGCGAATAAATACTATTATCATCTAAAACATGGATACACTCTATTATACTTCGTTATTTCCTAAATTCGACGGGTACAGTAGTCGACAAATATACCAAAATCGCAAGATGCGATGGCTCGAAAGATGCGATCACTCAAACAAAATATGCAGGTCTGTGGCATTTCGGGCCATCGCGATTTCACTGTATATACATTCTAAAATTTAATTTTGCACTTACAAACTTCTTTGTCCTACGAAGTTTAGTGAAGCGGGTCCCTGGGGCCTATTTCATCAACATTGCAAAGTATACTTTTCTAGCAAAGTATACTTTGAGGGAGTAATCATTTATTTTTCCTGAAATGCATTATTTCATATAGAACTAATAACTGCATATATTTGATGATTCAAATTATGCAGAATTATTATACTGAATTTATTATGACTGTGATAATGTAATAAATTCAGTATAATGAAAATTAATAAATTTATCCTAAAATTGACAATTTCTCCCTCAAAGTATACTTTGCTAGATAAGTATACTTTGCAATGTTGGTGAAACAGGCCCCTGGTATTCCCTATATCCATTGATATTTACCCAGATAACAGAATCGGAGGACGAGACGACGGAGTTCAGTATATTCTGTGTCACCTGTGGTCTCGAGGTGAACGTACGCACAGCCATAAAGCACATGGAGCGCTGCTTCGCCAAGGTTTGTAGCTTCAACCCTATTCAATATCACAAGACATAATGCCAAAGTTTATAAAATAAATCTCTTTATTAATCTTCTAGCAGAGTTTTACTGTGAGCACAAACCCATAATCTACTCTTTACAAACAATGCACGGTGAAAAGAACGTCCGTAATTTCTCGTGTGCCTTCACCCGCAGTGAAACCACACGTACAAAGTTTAGTTTTTATACGCTCGTTGAAAAACAGGACGTATTGTGGTATATCGTTTATGTATGTCCGTTTGATTTGCGTTAATGTTTTTGGGTACCTATTATCTATTATATTATCTTCATCTATATTTTAATTCCATACCGCACCCATGCGGCCCACATGCCCCGGGTTATGGTCAAATTACTTAGAAGTTTGCGTTAAAGTTTTGGCAAAATTTGTTTTAAAGGTTTTGCTTACCCATTATTTCTGCAACCCAAGTCCGATGGACTTGAAACTTCATATTCCTGTTTATAACATTTTAATTCCATAGCCGACCCATGCGACCCCATGCCTCCAGTCAAGGTCAAATTAATTTGCGTTCAAATTTTTGGTTATCTGTTATATCTATGCAAACCTATTTCATATACTTATTTGTCATCTTCCATAATGACTTACAAAGTTGCATTAAAGTTTTTGCCTACCTGTTATCAGTCGGATTGGCTTGAAACTTCATATACTTATTTGTCATCATCAATATTTTCATTCTATAGCCCACCTATGCCAAAATGACTTAATTTTAACTTAACTGTTTTTGAAGTGTAGATCCATCATCAGTGTTACCGATTTCTTTTTTCATGGAATTTCCCTTGTATACTGGCTATACCTCGACGGGCGTATATTGTGACATTCGGCACTTTTGTTATTATTGTCAAAATAAAGTTATCTGAAAACTTGGAAACTGATTAGACTAATATACTGCCTTTAAATATTGTTTAAAATATTCCAGACATGCGCTAAAATGTATCTACTTCCTAGAAATAGCTGCGTAATCTAGATATCAAAACTTTTAGTGGATGTCATGGTACATCAAACAACATGATGTCAAGACGTGGGAAACGTGTTGTAGCGTAGCTTTTAATGTACACAGGACAAAAATCATGGGTATAATCTCAATGAATAGCAGAAATAATACACTCATCAGAGCTCCAGTTAAGGTGCGTAATTTGACCAACTTAGGGTGAGGTTTTTTTATTTCTTCTCAAAAATGGCAAGTTGGGAGTGCTTTAGAATCGTCTCATTGAGACGATTCTAAAGCACTCCCAACTTGCCATTTTTGATGGAGAAATAAGAAATTTACCTCCAAATTACGCACCTTAACTGGAGCTCTGACTCATGTCTGTCGGTGTCCAATCAACAACTTGTTTGCTGCCTCATTGTGGACTCGGAAGCCAACGCACTGTTGTATCATCAGTTCATTTAACCCTTACTATGCTGAAGTAAATGTTGTCGTCTGCTGGAAATGTTTTATTTTCAATATTTCTCGACAAAAACCTGGTTTTGACAGCACATGAGAATCGTCTCCAGTGGAGACGATTCTCATGTGCTGTCAAAACCAGGTTAAAGCAAAAATGAAAAACAGCAGACGGCAATTTACGTCAACAGCGTAGGAAGGGTTAAATTATTAGTTGATGTATTATTTTTGTTAATGGCTATAAATAGGATGATTGTCATAGGGCTAGAAAGATGTGCAGTCTGGGCTGGGGCTCGAGAAAGGGGTGTCCCACGCTTCCTTTACTGACTGAGCTATCCAGACCATGGATACAAACCTTCAGCCAATCCAGTTATATCTGACATACTTACCGACCGAATTTGAATTTGTACCCAAATTATATAGACCCTGGACTCGTCACTCTCTGGCTGAATTCACCGGACAAGGTATACATTTCTCGCCCAGCTGGTGCCGCAACACAAGGGTATCTGTATAGTCACGCCCATGTGAGATTTGCTTGTCTCGCCCTACACGTGCTCGCATCTAGCAACGATAATAGGGCAAAATTACGGCTAACGAGTTACAATCACCCCATAAAATATTGAATATGGTTGATGTATACTGTTTTCAATGGTTGTTGACATGTTTATTTAGTGCCATGACGTCTTTTTAAGTTTCATGACATCAGCAATGTGCGAGATACATTTTGACGTCGCCAGGGCGGGATGGTACATTAATTTGATAATAATTTGTAAACGATCTACTGAACTTAGCATCAAATTTGTGGTTAAAAACTTTGTTTTAACCCATTTGATGATATGGTGAACACGTTGGAAGTATCAAGTCGCATAAATGCAGTCTTATTCTGGATCAGATAAATATTTAAAGATTCGCAAATATATTCTATAATGGGGAAGAAAAAGTATCCATCATATGCACTGGTATGCGACAAGGATATTACACGCCGAGTGTCAGAATATGTTGTCAGAAAAGTGGCTTTGCCGAGTTTCTGACGACTTATTCTGATCACTAGGGTGGAATATCCTTTTCTCGCATACCCAGAGTCCATTTCAATGTTATTTCCGAAGCCACGCCCATGTGGGATTTTTCTGTCTCACACGGCTATCTCACACGGCTGACATGTCACACACTGCTGGAACTACTTTTTGTGTATTGGCTTCCAAACGTCGTCTGCATTGTTTACAAACACACGCTCTCTACACAGTACTGTCAGTAGACAACAATGTCAACAACGTCGCTCTGGATTTATTATGTAGGCTATTATTTATTTCAGGTTTTATCCAGTTTTATCAAATTTGCGTAAATTTGTGGGACGAGTTGTGTAAGGGGCGTCTGTAAATCAGTTGGCCAAACATTATTATTAAAAAAAAACACATGTAATTGACAGCAAACTATTTACCTCGTATGTTGTTGATTCTTCCCCAAACATATGTATAGTGACAGTTGATAGTGATTGGAATATTTGTTTAATAATCCAGTGATCAAGAATTTCTTGAAAATGGCAACATGTTGAAATGACAAATGTCCGTCGGAGTGAAACTTTCGGCGGACTGATATTTGCATAATTGAAGACGGCGTCTCGGAATTGCAATACGTACTCAAAATAAAAACATAAAATGATTATGTAAACATTATTGTACAAATTTGAATCGAGGATATTCGACTAAGGATATTCCACCCTCGTGGTCAGAATATGTCGTCAGAAACTCGGCAAAGCCTCGTTTCTAACAACATTCTGACCACTCGGGTGGAATATCCTTGTCACACACCGGAGTATATATGGAATACTCTTATTCTCGCATACCCAGAGTCCATTTCAATGTTATTTCCGAAGCCACGCCCATGTGGGATTTTTCTGTCTCACACGGCTATCTCACACGGCTGACCTGTCACACACTGCCGGAACTACTTTTGGTGTTTACAAACACACGCTCTCTACACAGTACTGTCAGTAGACAACAATGTCAACAATGTCAACAACGTCGCTCTGGATTTGTTATGTAGGCTATTATTTCATGTTTTATCCAGTTTTATCAAATTTGCGTAAATTTGTGGGACGAGTTGTGTAAGGGGCGTCTGTAAATCAGTTGGCCGAATACTGAATACATGATTATTATTAAAAAAAACACATGTAATTGACAGCAAAATATTTACCTTGTATATTGTTGATTCTTCCCCAAACATATGTATGTATAGTGACAGTCGATAGTGATTGGAATATTTGTTTAATAATCCAGAGCAAGAATTTCTTGAAAACGGCAATGTGTTGAAATGACAAACATATGTATAGTGACAGTTGATAGTGATTGGAATATTTGTTTAATAATCCAGAGAGCAAGAATTTCTTGAAAACGGCAATGTGTTGAAATGACAAATGTCCGTCGGAGTGAAACTTTCGGCGGACTAATATTTTGCGTAATTGAAGACAGCGTCTCGGAATTGCAATAAACACTCAAAATAAAAACATAAAATGATTCTGTAAACATTATTGTGCAAATTTGAATTGAGGATATATGGTCTATTTTTAATATTTACACGAGTTTGTCTCGTACTGCGTCCTATTTATTTTGTGTATGTAGTAATTGGGTTTACACATGATGTCATGGGCGTCTCCAGACCGTATTTTTATTGGGCCGTTATGTGTTAAATGTTTCGATCCAATGTAGGAGACTCTAATTTGTTGGTGTAAACTTTGTTTACACCCATTTGTTGATACGGGTAATGCGATTGAGTGGTTGTATTGGCGATAGCATATAAAGAAAAAAAGTTAGTATTATACCATGGTGGTTCGTTGATGGCGTACTGTGGCTAAAAATGATTCTGAACTTAGTAGGTATGCGAGAAAAAGTATTCCAGATATACTCTGGTGTGTGACTAAGGATATTCCACCCTCGTTGTCAGAATATGTCGTCAGAAACGAGGCAAGCCTCGTTTCTGACGACATATTCTGACCACTCGGGTGGAATATCCTTGTCACACACCGGAGTATATCTGGAATAGTCCCATACCAGTGGATACTCTTAATCTCATATCCCGTCTTGCTATAACATAATCATGATCACCATTGGTCACGTCATCTTGTCTTTATCAACCCACAGCCCATGTAAATCTACATCTGTGTATTTTCAGTTTGAAGGGCAGACATCGTACGGTTCCCTGTATAAGACGCGTATAGAAGGCACGTCCATGTTCTGTGATTTCTACAACCCTCAGTCGAAGACCTACTGTAAACGCCTCAAAGTCCTCTGTCCAGAACATACAAAGGAGCCACGGGTAGGTTTGATCCTTCGAGCACAATGTTTAATAGTGGCTGATGCTGGGGTAAATTTCTGTGTTCTTGCACAGATCTGCTTGATATTTCACACATGCCTTGCTGTAATGGTCCTCTACCGCCCTGTGAAAAAATCACGATCGTCCAGCGCCCCATTAAGCCCAGGGTCAAGGTCACATACTTGATGCGTTTGAAACTTGGTCAAGTGTCTTATAATGTCTGTTTCCTTGCATAGATCTGCTTTATATTTCGCACACCGATTGCGCTGATGGTCTGCTTTCATACTGTGACAAATCCACGCTTCTCTGGCCCTCTGTCTTTTCAAATGTGCCTTGTTTTCTTTGGCTGCCAGCGGGGGCATTCTTGTGCCAACAGGCCACATTTTTTGTTTAATTCTGAAGCCTATCCATGCGGCTTTCATGTTGTTGTTCGGTCCATGCGACTCCGGGGGTATATGTGAGCCCCCGCTCACTTGCTCTAGCTTTAAATAAATTTTGATATGGACATATAGTCGATGCAGGAGACAACACTTTGTTATGCCCCTGACACCGAATGGTGAGGGGGGCATATAGTGTTACCGGCATCCGTATGTTCCGTCTGTCTGTCCCAAAACCTTAACGCTCGGGTAAATGTCTGATAATTTCTACTTCCTTACACGGTCTACTTGATATTTCACACACACACATTGCTCTAATGGTCCTCTACTGACCTGTGACAAATCCACGATCAACCGCCCCTGCTAAGCTCAGGGTCAAGGTTTTGAAACGCATTTGAAACCTTAACACTTGGGTAAATTTCTGTTTCCTTGCACAGATCTGCTGGATATTTCACACATGCATTGCTCTAATGGTCCTCTACCGCCCTGTGACAAATCCACGCTTGTCACACTCCTGCTAAGCCCAGAGTCAAGGTCACATACTTGGTGCATTCAAAACTTTAACGCTCGGATAAATTTTTATAATTTCTGTTTTCTTGCACGGATCTGGTTGGTATTTCATACACACATTGCTCTAATGGTCTTCTACCGCCCAGGGTCAAGGTCACATACTTGGTACATTCGAAACTCAGGTAAGTGTCTCTTATAATGTAGCTTTCCTTGCATGGCATAGCCTCGTTTCTTATGAAATCAGTAAACTTGTTTAATAAATATCATATTAAATCATCACTCATGTAAGATCCTCTACGTATCGCACTGCTATTGTCAGGTGAACACGGAGGACGTGTGTGGCTGCCCGCTCGTGTCCGACGTGTTTGAGGAGACGGGCGAATTCTGCCACGCCTCGAAGAGAAAATGCAACAAGCACTACGGCTGGGAGAAATGTCGCCGGGCAGAGGTGGACATGGAGCGGGTGCGCCAGGTGAGGCAATGCATATCTGTCTTATATATCCCGGCAGGAGAAAAATCTCTGGCTTTTTCACCATTTCTCCTGCCATCTAACGATTTAAATGTTCATCGCCTGCTTTTTGACAATCTCAAAAATCATTCTGAATTCAAATTTTATAACATTTCAAGCAATTTAAGTAGGTTTCATTGCCATTTTCACACACTTGGAATAAAGTCTGGGTCTGGCTTAATATGATTAGTGTGTGGAATTAAGCTGTCAAGGTGTCATTTGTTTGCCCACTATGGGCAAACAAATGACACCTTGACAGCTTAATTCCACACAGTTGTCAGTGATAATGTCAGTGATAATGTCAGTGATAATGTGGTATATTGTTATTTATTAAAATGTGTTGAGGAGGAAATAAAATCCAGCTTTCAAGCCGAATCTCCTGATTTCAGAACTATATTTTTGTAGATCTCCTGCCATGGTCACTTAAAGGCCCAACTGGGATATAAAAGCCACCAGATGGCGCTGGGCAGGCTTTTTGATAATTTTATGCATGCTTCACTTCAGGGACACATTTTCAGATATTTTAGAAATATCACTGAACAAATAAGTACACTATTTCACACAGACATAGATAATACAACTTTGAAAGGTTTAGAAAAATTTGGATTTAAGAAAAAAAATGTAAATGTGCTTTTGAAGTAATACAATGTTCTCAACTGACAACTGATTCAAACTTGCCGGGCGGAGCATAGCTGTTACATATGTAATTCATGCATAGAGCTGAGTTTATGACCCGACATTGTAAACAACCCCACGTGTTTAGTGATAAGCTAACAGCTATAACTGCCTGTATGGTCAACATCAGACAGTGTGCCAGCCGCACAACTTTGATTTTGGACAGTAATATCAAATTAAATGTGTGGTTGGTATGCACATAACAAGGTGAATGAAACAAAACCATGGTTTAATAGACCAGCAAGAGAAATATTTCGCCTAGAACTTGATACAGTGGCTGTGAAAATGCAGTATATACTAATTATAAACAGCATATACTCGGGTTAGTATGCACAGTCACAAAACAGCATGTATGTGCAGTCTGATCTGGAATTTACATGACTACATGAATTCAAGTTTGCTAGCAGCCTTATCAAGTTTCCTGTATCCTAACACATACCAGTATGGCTATTTCAACACTGGTCTCTAATTAGCTGTCAGCATATATTATATCTGCAGCAATGCAGTTTAACTGGGACGGGGTTATCTGTGGAATGACATGACACAGTTACACATTTTTATAAAATACCGACTTATTACAAACACATATTCTTATATATTGGTTACTACATGTACTTACAAAATACATCGGAGATAGGAACCTTGTTCAGGTCCAGAAGCACAATATAGGTTTCACTATATATACATGACACACTCTAATTAAGCAACGGACACTGGACACGTTACGACATGCATATCCCCGGATCGTCTGGTGCATCCTCGCAGCCTCATCAGGATCTACACTGTTAAGTTTGGTGGTCATTCATGGTGGCTCTAATTAATGATGTAAACAGCATCATGCTGTAGTCATGTGCTATCTGATTGTGAGTTAAACTGATCAAACACTCAATAAGCCCCATTTACTTATTGTGTGACACATGGAAAGGTGTTTCATTCAATTTTACTTCTTTCTATTTTTAATAATGTATATAATAGCATCAAAATACTCTTTGCTTTGAAATAGTAAGCAGCAAAATACTATATAAGTTTTAACACTTTTAGTAAATTCTCAATCATTTTCCTGCACAAATAAAACATACAGTACTATTAGAGGGACTGGTATACACTGTATCATTTGTGTGTTTTATGGGACCACACGTTTGACAACAAACCTACATACCATATATCTAGATACTGGTCAGTACAGAAACCCCTACACTGGCTATCCAGCAGCCCCCTCACTGTTCTACATTGGGAGCAGATGACAAACATGTGCTGCTGTTTATGTATTCTATTTATAAAGCCAGTGTATAACTGACAGGCTGGGGACACTATCAGTAATATGATATGCCCCTCCTACTAAATTCGGTACCAGGGCACCGATTGTTGGGCCTTTAACTCTTTGCATGCTGGGAAACTTGTGGGCTATAAATAGTTCAAAACTAGCGGACAAAAATTCATCATATTTTCTTGTATTTCTCCCAGTAAATATCATGAATATGTCTTGGAATTTCATCAGAATTGAGTCCTGAGGAATCAATTCTAATGAAATTTCAAGACATATTTACAGAGAGATTCTGAGAAATAAAACATACACTCCTAATTCGTTTGGCGGATATTTTCGCCGCTAGCATGCAAAGAGTTAATGACAGGTATGGGCAACGATTGATGATGATGGATGGTTTATATGTGGCTGTGACCGGAGAAATGGGGCTTATGGAATTTGTTTCTGCTGGTACACTTCTGTAGCCTGATAACGATCTATATCGTTTGTTAGGAACATGACCGGTGTTTCATTGATGGAATGGCGAACAGTATTTTTTACAGCCCAACTTCGACTACACGTGTTAATACCGATAGATGTATGCACAAGCTTATTCTCTGTTTCAGTGGCTGAAGTTAGATGACCTGTTTGAGCAGGAGCGTAATGTGAGGTTTGCCATGTCCAACAGGATGGGGGTGCTGGGCCTGATGTTACACCAGACCGTCGACCACAACCCGCTCAACCCAATCATAGTGCCCGACATGGACTGATTGTTACTGGGAGGACATTGCCATACCATTACAGAGCTACATTGCTGGAGGCCGTTTCACTAAACTTCGTACGACTAAAATGTTAATTGATGGATTTACATTTATTGAACATAGGCTGCAGCCTATGCTCAATAAATGTAAACCCATTAATTGTTTACCGGTACATGAAAACTTTACCGACTATCATAAGTTTGCATTTACCGTTAGTTTAGTCATACAAAGTTTAGTGAAACGGTCCCCAGATAACAAACAGCCACTGACAGTAATAGGGTGTAGAAAAGTCTATGTGTCCATGCAGTCTGATCAGGGTCTACACTGTTCACCAGGGGCCCGTTTCACTAAATTTCTTACGACTAAAATGTTCGTAAGTCCAAATTTCAATTTATGGATTTAAATTTATTGAGCATAGGCTGCGTATGCAGCCTATGCTCAATAAATGTAAATCCAATAATTATTTACAAGAAACCAATGTTAATGTGAAATTGACAGACTATCCTAATTTTGCACTTACGAACATTTTAGTCGTACAAAGTTTAGTGAAACGGGCCCCAGGTAGTTGGGGAAAGATTTGAATGCTTGTAAAACCTTTTGACCGGTATAAGACTGCATTGGCTGATTAGGAGCAACAATGGTCAAGACCACGCCACATTTTTCCACATAATATACCATTACTAGCAGTGGCTGTTTGTCATGTACAGTCATGCCAAATTAAAGTTTTACAATGAAAATATGGGTAAATTCAAGCAAGTAAAGCTTTCTGTAAATCTATCGTAGTATGTCACTAACAATTATGACAAAAGCCCGGGCACGGTCACTAACATAATGTCGGACTTACAGTGGAAGTCATTACAGTCTAGACGGCAAAATAGCCGCCTCTCACTTTTTTACAAAATTGTTCACAATCACGTCGATATATCCCCAAATTTGTACTTAACTCCACACACCAGACAATCCAGACACTATCACCAATTTGCCTATCAAATTCCTACAATTTCAGTCGACTACCATAAATACTCATTTTTCCCACGAACCGTCATTGTGTGGAATACACTCCCTGCCAATGTAGTCAGTGCTGACACGATCTTAGGATTTAAGTCAGCGCTGGCTGCACTGTCACTCCCATAAGTTGACACTCTGCTTTTATCTTTTAACCATTAATATCACACTTCTCAATATACATATTGTACAGGTGCATTATAGGCTTTTAATTAGTTCTTGCATATCATTTTTAGGACTGCACAATCTTATCTCTTGCCATGTCCACCAAGGTGGACTGAGTAGCTTTGGTGGCATGGCATTCACTGTACTAACCCCCACGCATTGCCATAATAGTCGGTAAACGACTGTTTGCAATTATTATAAAAGAAGAAGAAGAAGAAGAATATAACATAGCCAAAATCAATTAATACATAGGTAGAATGCCTAGCAACAAGGAAACAGGAAACACCATTTCTACCCACTTGGATTGGGCTACTATAGCACACCTCTGAATATATTACAGAAACTTACTTGCTTAAATTTACCCATGTTTTCAGTGAAAAATCTTGTGACCTTTAATTTGGCACCGGACTGTACAATGTATTAAAGGTGCACTGAAAAAGATTTGTAAGAAAAACTGTTAATTCAATTTCTTAGAAGATTTGAGAATAGTATACTATTTTCCAATATTATACCACTTTATATTTAACCCTTTCAACACTACAAACCTCTGTTCTGAGGTTTTCACAACAGTGTAGATCCAGATGAGCCAGCTTGTAACAAGCGGGTAGAGATAAAAAGTGGATATTAACCAAACATTTAATATTTAACATTAGTATTTCCCCTACGTAGGAATACGAGGGCACCCTGCCTATTTGGCTGCGCCCTCCTGCCCGTTTTTCCATAAGTCTCCATAACTATCACACTATTCTCCATGATGGCAGTAAATACCAATTTTTGTCGACCCCGCTTGCGGAAAGCGAGACGTAGTGATCACAATGACGTCCGGGTGTCCGTGCGTCCGTCCGGAATCTGTGTTAAAGTTTTTAAATATCTTATATCTCTGCAGTCCTAAGTCACATTGACTTTAAACTTCAAATGCTTATTTAATTAGTCATCATCCATATATTCATTATATGTGTCCCACTCGTGCGGCCCCTGTGCCCCAAGGTCAAGGTCAAATGACTTTGAAATTTGTGTTCAAGTTTTTACATACCTTATATCTCCACAACACTTACTCAGATTTGCTTCAAACTTCAAATAATTCTTAATTATCATCCATATTTTCATTCTATAGCCCACCCATGCGACCCACATGCCCAAGATCAAGGTCAAATGACTTTCAAATTTGCATTGACCTGGCCTAAAATGCCCTTAGCTGTTGACAGGCAGTTAAACGCCATTAAACATTAAAACAATCTCTCTTAGTGCACCTTTAATAATTGCATGCCATGTGTCTGTTGCAGCGCTCCAGATAAGCTGATAAGCTGATAAGCTGCGTATTTGCTTAAATACCCAATTAAAATTGCCAAAAACCCAATTGAAATCAGAAGTAGCGAGTATCAAAAAGCAATACAAATTTTGTGGTACCTTTATCATGCTGCAGAAAACAATAAAGACCACAAATGTGTCATATTTTTCTTATTTTCCATGAAAACACATCTTGGTATTTCATTAGAATTGTCTCCAAGGAGACAATTCTAATGAAATGCCAAGACATGTTTTCATTTCGAAGCAAACTAAACAATAATGTCTCTGTTGATGTGTAAATAATAGTGTGATTTTATTTTGCCCAATTAAAATTTTGAAATACCCAATTGCTTCAGAAATGATGGAGTGACAATACTCAATTACTAATTCCTTATCTGGAGCCCTGCTGTTGCATTTCATTTCATATATGCAGTGGTCACCCATTTGAAATGTTACATATGTTCTTTTTGTTAATTTGATTGAATATACATGTACACTCATTTAAGAGGCCTTTGTGTTTTTGTTCAAATCAGACGTCAATAATGGAATATCGGTATTCTTTTGAACGACCCAGTTCACTCTGTCAATCAATCAATCAACCCGTCTGTGTATGGCCTTGTTGTTTAACGGACGTAAAACCTCGAAACAAATCAATTGAAATCCATTCTCTTGTAGACAACCTAAATGAAGTAACGTATTGATAGGTCATTTAATAAAACAATAATTCAAAATGTAACCCTTTCAACCCAACAGATCATAAAGCCAACATTTCTTTCACTGTAGATCCAGATGAGATTGCTCGTAATGAGCCATCTCATCAGGGTCTGCAGAGTTTGTCATTATTTTTAATATTCTGAAACAATATCCCTTTTTTCGATTTCTGGAATAGTCCAGAATATAATGTAGAACAGATCATGTTGCATGTATATATGTGGGGTCACTGGGGTGAATGTTTTCATGGTGAAGCATTATAACAGATGACTACCAGATATGAGACACGCCATGTGATCTAATACCCGAAACATGTGCAATTTTGACAGATTACATTTACAGAAACTGTGATATTTTCTGTAAACGATGTCGAAAGATGACAAACATTTTCAAAACAAATGTAGAATTGAATTCTGCATTTGCTGTTAAACTTTCGTCAACTTTTGACGTCATATACGGAAACTCGTAAATATCTTTCATGAAATATTATCACACGTTTTAAAGTACAAAACCACATGGTGCGTCTCATATGGGGCTAGTAACCAAAGAGAAATCACAGTTTAGTTGTTTATTTACATAAATGTCACACAGCACAAGATGGAAGGTCGTATTACCAGTGTAGACCTTTTGATGCAAGTTCACTGACTGAACAAGGTATAAGGCCCCAGCTCTTGTATTAACCATCATTTTGCATCACCAAAATTTATTTCGAAATAAAAAAACAAGGCAATCACTGGCGATTGTCAAGGTCACCCGAATGACAACAGACTGGCTTTTGTCACCAATATGAGGAAGCTATTGATGAAGTTTGCAGGCTGTCCATTCACTTTCGGTTCCAAATATATAGGAATATAGGGATTTTTGCCAAAAAAAATAGGGATTTATAGGGACAAAACTCAATATTTTCCCATTTTACGGCATGTATGTGTGTACGTAAAGGATTTTTTCGAGTTAAAAATCTAGATTAATGGCCTCCTCCTCCTCCCCTTATAGCCATTCCGTATCCTCTCCTCTGTTTTTTAAATGGTTTACAATTATTAACAAAAAGGTACCACTTGGCCTTGTATACCAAGCTCACTGAGCTCAGGCTGACTATCTCAAATCGGCTAAACAATATAATCTTTTAACACAGGTGGACTAGGAACTAGAAACTGAAACATAGTAGATACCAAAAAGTGCTTTGGTGACACCTGTGTAGTTACAATGTCTTAATATTTCACCGACGAGGAGCAGTTTAACGTCATGCTCAGGACGGTCCTTTCAGGTAAAATAAGTAATGTTTCCTGTTACCAGGTTCCAAAGACAACTCACAGACTTAAAACACAATGTTACATCATCTCAATCAGCTACCGGTAAACTAAGGATGGCAAATTTTTTAAATGTTTGCTGAAAATACAGAATTACACATCTTACAATGAGATAAAAAATGATCCAAACAAAGAAAACTGGTAAATACGATCATAATTTAGTCAAATGTATCTCTAACCTTGCACTGTGTTTAGAATAAACCAGTAAGTTGAATATCAGACTTGATTTTGAGCATTTTACAAAAATTAGTTATAGGGAAATATAGGGATTGCCAAATTTATAGGAATTTATTGATAATGGACAGCCTGAGTTTGGTAAAGATCCGACCAACATATCGGGAGCTACCAGTATACAACATTTTGACGTTGCATATACCGGAATGTTAACCCCTGTCTCACTTTCTGCTAATATGGGTGAGATAAAATGTAGTACAAAAGCCAGGGCTCTGATTTTTTTTGGTAATTTTTTGGAAAATCAAGCGAAATACAATGGCACAGTTAATGAGATCAGCATCACATGACTTGTGCTGCCAAAACGAATCAAATAGTTTGAGTGGTCAAGTCTGAGCACAGTCAAAGACCTTGTTCTTAATGGCCGTAAAACCACAATCAATCCAATTGTACTCGATTTACAACATTCTGAGGAAGTATAATTGGCACACAATGAAACATAATTATATGTGGCTGAGAGACTGGAGAAATTGGGCTTATGGGTTTTGCGACCACTGTAGATCCAGATCAGTCAGTGCATGCTAATCAGGATCTGCACTGTTCGCCATTCCATCAATGAAACGCCTGTCATGTTTCTAACAATAATAGATCGTTATCAGGCTACAGGAGTGTGCTATTTGATCAGGAGCTACACTGGTCACAAAACCCATAATCCACATTTCTCCAGTCACATCCATATACATAACACACACATCACATACAGCTTGCAGTCAGTATCAGTACTCAATTAAAAATCTTTTCACAGCCTTGTAATATGCTGGCGACACATAGTCCTTAAGCTCTTCTCGGGTCACCCACTTACTGTCCTTTACATGTTTAGTTTCGGCCACGATCCCAGCATTATATGTTGCTTTGAAGAAAAATACCTGAAAACAAATCCTGTATACAAGATCTTGTGCCTATGAGAATTATCCGAACTTGTTCTCGAAGATCTGTGATTTGTAAATGAAATTGAAAATTGGTGAATATTTCCGGTGGTATACTTTCAAACGAATGCAGTTTTTAACCCATTTCAGTCTAAGGATACAATAATTTTTGTTGAAAAAAAATCTCATTATTTTGTTTATTTCTCCATAAAGGTGTATGTTGTTACTGAGTGGTAACAACATATACTTTTGAGATTAAATAAAGAAAATAAGACTTTTCCCCCTGGCCTGAAAAGTTTCATACACGTGGTTACAACAACAACAACAACAACAATTACTGAAACTTCCAGAAGCGCCTCCGATTGAAAGTACGTATCTTTTATATTGTCCTTATTATGTAACGGATTTTGATGAAATATGGCGCATCAAACGCGTCTTGTTAAGCTGCATTCGGTGGTCAAGGTACTTTGGGCCAAACATCTGTCGTTTTTGCGACCAATCAATTTCCGTGTTTACTGACACGGAAATCGATTCTTCACAAAATCGACAAGTATATGCCGAGGTCCCAAGCCCACCAAATGCAGCTCATGAAGACGTGTTTGTTGCGTCATATTTCATCAACAAGAGTGCCGCAAGTCACAAAATACGCCCGTCGAATATGGGCCAGACAGCGAAGTTGCAGAAATGTGAAGCTGTCACCAAGGCAAGAAACATTAATGAGAATTTGAAAGTCTATAGCATTATTTCTTCATCTCGTTGTGCTAAACATGTATACTAATTTAGGCAGAGATAGAAAAGTAGAATGCAAAGTAGAAATGATAGGGAATTGGATACAATAATGTAGAAAAAATGGCTAAGTTAAAAAGGTGATATTTTTGTTTAAAAATATTTTTTCGGCATAAAAACACGAAGGTGCACATCTTCAATATGTGTAGAAGACGTGTGTATAGTTTCAGAACGATCGACTGTACGGTTTCAGAGGAGTTGTGTACACAAACTCTGTATTGTATATAGAATTGCATAGAAAAATGTAGAAAAAGTGGCTAAGTTAAAAAAGCGATATTTTTGTTAAAAAATATTTTTTCGGCATAAAAATACCAAGGTGCACATCTTCAATATGTGTAGAAGACGTGTGTATAGTTTCAGAACGATCGACTGAACGGTTTCGGAGGAGTTGTGTACACAAACTCTGTACCGTATATAGAATTGTATAGAAAAATGGAGAAAAAATGGCTAAGTTAAAAAGGTGATATTTTTGTTAAAAAATATTTTTTCGACATAAAAACACCAAGGTGCACATCTTCAATATGTGTAGAAGATGTGTGTATAATTTCAGAACGATCGACAGAACGGTTTCAGAGGAGTTGTGTACACAAACTCTGTACCGTATATAGAATTGTATAGAAAAATGTAGAAAAAATGGCTAAGTTAAAAAGGTGATATTTTTGTTACAAAATATTTTTTCGGCATAAAAACACCAAGGTGCACATCTTCAATATGTGTAGAAGACGTGTGCATAGTTTCAGATCGATCGACTGAAAGATTTCGGAGGAGTTGTGTACACAAACTCTGTACCGTATATAGAAATGTATAGAAAAATGAAGAAAAAATGGCTAAGTTAAAAAGGCGATATTTTTGTTAAAAAATATTTTTTCGGCATAAAAACACCAAGGTGCACATCTGCAATATGTGTAGAAGACGTGTGTACAGTTTCAGATCGATCGACTGAACGGTTTCGGAGGAGTTGTGTACACGAACTATGCGCTTTTTCTTCAGCTGCCCGCCCGCCCGCCGTGCGGTAAAACATAATACGTACCGTTTTTTAAAAACGGTCGTATAAAAACCATTGCATATTAAGGAAACTATCAAGTAATACTTACTTTGGAGTGGACGCGCTTTCAACACTTTCAGCCATTGTTGTTGTAACCATGTGAGCATGCACCTTATTAATAGTATCCAGTTCTTTAATGGGTTAATGCACATTTCTGTAGCTACTGATTTTCTACATGCAAAATGCTGCACTAATTGACTGCATTGCCGGCTACCATATATGTGGCTGTGACTGGAGAAATGGGGCTTATGGGTTTTGCAACCAGCGTAGATCCAAATCAGCCTGTGCATCCGCAGTCTAATCAGGATCTTCACTGTTCGTAATTTCATAAACGAAATGCCTGTCATGCTTTTAACAAGCAATACAGATTGTTATTAAGCTATAGGAGTGTTGTATTTTATCAGGAGCTACACCGGTCGACAAACCCCATAAGCCTTGTTTCTTCAGCCACAGCCACATACAATGAGTCTGTTGATACTTTTAGAAAAGTGTAGAGTTGAAGCTATTGTCTACAAAATTTCAATAAACGCCGTTATCTTCTTCATGCTCTGAATACAATGGGCTAGCCCTTTGCCCCAACACAACAGACAAGAACATCAATATTTGCAAATTTTAGATCTCAATAGAAAGGGAGGGGGGTTAAAAATAGTTGCTAAACATTGTATGTGGGTGGCAGTTGGGAGCGTGCGATGGGTAATTCAACAATCGGGGGTTAATCCTTACCGGAATCCTGACCAGAGACCTGGTTTGGCTTTCGTGTATGTGAGAGTTGAATCTGATTATACCTCTATTAAGAGTAATCCTACCGGTGACTTTGGTGTGATATGGACCTGGTACCAGGTCAGGTTATTCTAATTCAGGGCTGAATATATATTTATTTTGATGTAAATATTCTGTTCTGATTTTGGGAGTTTGCAGCACAAGGCTAAATTTTTCTATGTTAAACAAAACAAGGCGATCGCTGCGGAGTGTCTCACCCACTACCAATGGGCCAAGGTTACTGCGGAGTGTCTCACCCACTACCAATGGGCCAAGGTTACTGCGGAGTGTCTCACCCACTACCAATGGGCCAAGGTTACTGCGGAGTGTCTCACCCACTACCAATGGGTCAAGGTTACTGCGGAGTGTCTCACCCACTACCAATGGGTCAAGGTTACTCGAATGACCCAGGGTGGTTAGCTATCAATGTGAGGCAGTTACCAATGGACATTATACCTATATTTCAAGGAAAGTAAGTCATGGCCACCTGATGACCCAGGATGGTTAAGTATCAATGTAGCAAGCTACTGATGAAGTTTGGCGAAGACCCAACTAACGTACAAAGTTTTGACCGACATGACCTATATTTTGAGAAAAGAAGGTCAAATTCACCGAATGACCCAGGGTGGTTAGGTATCAATGTAAGGAAGCTACTTATGAAGTTTGGCGAATAGCCGACTAACGTATCAGAGTTTTGACAGACGTGACCTATATTTCGAGAAAAGTAGGTCACGCGAATGACCTAGGGTGGTTAGGTATCAATGACAGGAAGTTACTCGTGAAGTTTGGCGAACATCCGACTGATGTATCAGGAGCTTGACGGACGTGACCTATACTTCGAGACCAGATGGCCGCGGCCAGCATGTCGAGCCCGCCGAGGCATTTGATGGTATTTTTAAAAACTTTAACGCATATTTCGGATGCACGGATGCACGGACACCTGGACGTCATTGTGATCATTATGTCTCGCTTTCCGCAAACGGGCTCGACAAAAAGTAGTGTGGTTAGGTATCAATGTAGACTAGACGGTCGCGACCCGCATGTCGCAGCCACCGAGGCATTTGATAGTACAGTGAAATCGCGATGGCTTGAACGCCCACGGGCCTGCACATCGCATCTCATGATTTTGATATATTTGTCGACTACTGTACCCGTCGGATTTAGGAATGACGTAGCACAATAGAGTGTATCCATGTTTTAGCTGAGTATAGTGTTTATTTGCAGAAGTCGGCATGTGAATTAAATATTAAACCATTTATTAAATTTCTTCATATCAATTACATGTGTATTGTCAAAGAGAAAGGCTCCACCATTTACTATAAATAGTGGTGCAAATATTAATGTCACAGGTGGTTTTGACGTCACTCGAAACAGTGGTGTATGGCCCCACCTCAAACGACGTTGGTATTATGGTATCCAATAAAATTGGGAACCAGGCGTGTGTCGTAAAATGTTCCGACGCAACAAAACATGCTTAACTTAGTTTGTGACCAGTGTAAACGATGGTAACTTGCACACAAATGCAACTTGATAACAGATTAACGTTCTGTTATATGCATCATGGATAGCTGTCGAGGGTGAATGCGCAGACTGATCAAATGCTGCACCGATTGAAATTTCAGTAGATCTAATCTTTTTGCTCGTGACCAGTAACCTATGCTTAACTCGGAAGTTTGGTATTATCAATGTGCGTTTTTCATTGTAACTCCCGGGCAGCAGAAACTCGAATAATACGACTATCACTGGAACAAGCAGAGTTCCAACTCGAGTTAAATAATTTGACTTTTGAACCTTACTCGAGCAATTGGAATCGAACCCATGCCGTGTGGCGGGTTGCTAGAGCCCAGAATATTTAATAAATCGCCGAATGCCATTCAGTTGTTATGGGACCCAAAACAACAACAATTTAATTAATGTTGAAAATATAACACTCAACAACGGTAACGATCAAATTGATTAACTGCACCTGACAAGAAATCACATTTCCAATTAGCCAAATACAGACTTTGACCAAACTTTCGAGCCATTGTACAGCAAAATAGCGCGACTTGAAAAATGTTTCGAGGATCGTACTTTCCGAGGAGTTGCATTTTGAGCCATCACACTTAAAATTCATTAAACATATAGGGAAAATTATTAGGACCTTCGAGCGAGGCCAACATTACGAGGCATCCCATTTTGAGCCATCGTGATTTCACTGTACTAAAAAAACTTTAACCTAAATCCAAAGAAACTTGGTAAATCGGACGTACGTACGTATGCCAATATGCCAATTATATCACGCTGTCACCACTATGTCTCACTTTCCACTATCGTGGGTGAAACAACAAAATTGTATTTTGCACTTTAAATTTATGCTTGGTTGTCTATTTTGACTTGAATTTTGATGGCTATTGTAAAACTACTATCATAATAACCCTAACTATTCGGACACCATTTATTTGGGGTAACATCTCAAAATATATGGTTTCCCCACAACAGTGAGTGTGCCAATATTTTGGGTTAGTATGGCAGTAGTGGTCTAATCACAATAACAATGTATTTGGATATAATTTGTAATATTTAATAGGGGTTTCCCAAAGCAAATTGTGTCCGAATACTTAGGGTTACTACAGTACTCACCTTGGCACCAGCATTGCCATAGACGGTTGGTAGATGGTAGTGGTAGTAGCCACACGGGGCATTACCAATGACTGTACCGTCAATGTCATCTCCACAACAAGTGCTCAGTGCCCTCTCTGCCGTCTGAAATTAAAATTGTGTCGTCGTCTGCTGTTTCCAACTAGAAAATGTGTTCATAGAACACGGATGCCCCACATATCACTTTGATAGTAAACGAGGCACGAAGTTCCAAGTCCAAATGGGGGAGATAATCCATGGCTCAGTGTCAAAGCAAAAATAGAAATTCACTTTGCGCATCTACACACCACAAAGAAGCTACATACCAAGCATCAAGCATCCAGCTAGTATGGTTTAGAAGTAATACAAGTTACAAGGCAAAATGGTGAAATTTTAAGTCGAAAAGGGGGAGACAATCCATGACCCGGAGGTCGAAATCAAAAATTGAAATAAACTTTGCACATCTACTCATCATGAGGAAGCTATATACCAAGTTTCAGGTCTGTAGCTAGTAGGGTTTAAAAGTTTTACGAGTTACTAGGCAAAATTGGGAAATTCTAAGTCGAAACGGGGAGATAATCCATGACCCGGGGCTCGAATAAAAAATAAAAATAAACTTTGCGCATCTACTCGTCATAAGGAAGCTACATACCAAGTTTCAGGTCTGTAGCTAGTACTGGCCCCGTGCAGGCACCGGGGCGGGATCAACTGATCCTGAGAATAGTGCTGCAGTAGCCATTGCTTGTCGTAAAAGGCGACTAAACTGGCTTAACGATTGGGTTCATACTTTCCGGAACCCACTATACCGGATTTGGCCCTCATGTACATTTTTGGCTTTCTTGTATGTGAGAGTTGAGTCGGGCTATACCCCATATATAAAAGTAAGATTAGCGCTAATCCTATTACTTTTAGGGGATGGGATAAATGATGCTGGTGTGGCGAGGGCCTGGCACCAGATCAGGTTGTTCTAATTTCAGGACTGAATATATATTTTGATTGTAAATATTGAGTTCTGAAGTTGGGATTTACCCCCCTCGGACAGGTGGATACGGGACACGACCCCGTTGACCCGTCTGCGTGTAGACTCCCTGAGGCTTGTACCTCTATGTCAGAAAAGCAGACGTTAAACCCTATTCACTCACTCACTCACTGTAGCTAGTACAGCTTAAAAGTTTTACGAGTTACAAGCCAAAATTGGGAAATTCTATGTCAAAAACGGGGATATAATCCATGACCAGGGGTCAAATAAAAAATAAAAATAAACTTTGCGCATCTACTCATCATAAGGAAGCTACCGTACATACCAAGTTTCCGGACGGACAAGGGTAACACTAAATACCCCCTTCACTATCGTGGTGGGGCATAACAATATGTGGGGAGTACAGTAGCCTATTTCACCAACATTGCAAAGTATACTTATCTAGCAAAGTATACTTGGAGGGAGAAATTTTCTATTTAAGGATAAATTTATTAATTTTTATTATAATGAATTTATTACAGTAGAACTTCGATCGCTCGAACCGGCAACGGAATCGAGTTTGAGTTCGAGCGATGCATAGTTCGAGGGAATGAAGTTTCAAAAATGTACTGTCACATTCAGTCAATAAAATCACTTATGTGAATATATGAGATGACCGATGTGACATGCCATTGTATATGCATTACATTTGGAGGGAGAAATGAAAAATAACAAATACAATTGTAAAGTTGCTGTTTTATTCAATATTTACATGTAATTATACGTCAAATAAACCGCTATGTTCCGCTTTGCGTCTATACATAATACTGGTATTCCCAGTGTCTAAAAATAGCACATAGCACAGTGGTTGGAATAAATATACAAACGGAAAATATAAACGAAACAATGTCAGTATACAATTATAAACACTATAAATTTCTGTTTTCGATTTGTGTCCTTTCTCAAACTCCAATATCGCCTCATATTTATCCGCTAATGTTTTCCGATCCAATTTACGCTTCGTGCCCTGCTTTCCAGTAGCCGATCTAAGTATCCCCCTGTTGCTAATGTACTCTCAGACATAATTGTCATAGAATGACGATTGCTCGAATTCGTCTCGTTTTATTCACAAACTAAGCACGCATTATTCACTCGATAGACATAGAAATGTGTCAATAGTCGCTCAACAGCCAATTAAACATTACATAAAATGAATTTTGTTCAAATCACTTAATTAGCGTGGACATCATAACGCCCGTAATTCACGCCGCTATTGTTTGCGATTCGTGATTTAATGTCATCCCGCGTCAAGGGAAACTACTCAACGCGACCGCCCACAATGGTGGAATTCGCACCTCGTTAGACAAACAGCTGATCACAGACTTACCTGTTCGAGTTATTAGCGGTAATTACCACTGTTTGACCGTCCACGGGACTAATCCACAGGTTCGACTGTTCGAGTAATTCATAGTTCGAGTTTAAGGTGTTTTATTACATGAATTATATAGGAAATTTGCCGGGACTGTTGAACCAGTTCGAGTTTTCCATGGTGTTCGAGCCAGACCTGTTCTAGGTATCGAAGTTCTACTGTACATTATCACAGCCATTTTGGCTGTGATAATGTAATAAATTCAGTATAATAAGTCTGCATACTTTTAATCATCAAATGTATGCAGTGGTTAGTTCTATATGAAATAATACATTTTGGGAAAATAAATGATTACTCCCTCAAAGTATACTTTGCTAGATAAGTATACTTTGCAAGTTTTATGAAATCGGCTACAGATATCGCACCTGTTTCCACTTTCAATATTTCTCAACCAGAACATTTTTCGTCAAGCTTTAACAAGTGGTCAAGGTTACTGGAATGACACGGGATGGATAACTATCAATGTGAGGAAGCTATTTATGAAGATTGGTAATGATTTGACTAACGGATCAGGAGATATTCAACATTTGGACGTGTCGAAAATTGTTGACACCAAGGTGAAGATCAGCCGAATTACACTGGTAGATATCCATCAATGTGAAGAAACTATTGATAAAGTTTGGAGATGATCCGACTAACGGATTAAGAGATATTCAACGTTTGGATGTACATGTACAACCAAAATTATGGACATGAAGGTCAAGGTACCGTACCCAAATGCAACACTGGATGGATAGTCCTCAATGTGAGGAAGCTATTAATGAAGTTTGGTAAAGGATCCGACTAACAGATAAGAAGGCAAATGACATCTGATGGAAAGCTATCAATGTGAGGAAGCTATTGATGAAATTTGGTAATGATCCGACTAGCGTATCAAGATATGTAAAATTTGTACTATGTCTAAAATTTACGTCCCATAACGGTCAAGGTCACCAAGGTCAAGGTCACACAAATAACACTTGATGGATAGCTATCAATGTGAGGAAGCTATTGATGTAGTTGGGTAATGATGCAACTAACGCATCGTGGGTGAGACAATAAAAGCAATGGAAATTAAACCCACTAAGCTTTTTATACGTCAGGGGCCCGTTTCACTAAACTTCGTACGACTAAAATGTTCGTAAGTGCACAATTATGATAGTCTGTAAATTTCACATTAACAATGTTTTCATGTAAACATTATTGGATTTACATTTATTGAGCATAGGCTGCATATGCAGCCTATGCTCAATAACTGTAAATCCACCAATTGACCTTTCCAGACGATCCTAAATTTGCACTAATAAGATTTTAGTCATACGAAGTTTTGTGAAACGGTCCCCAGGTTGACAGAGATTCAACAGTAATTCAGGAATATGAATACTTCAAGTCATGCTAAGCTTATATACATTGCAATCATGAAGATAGAGTCGCCATTAAAATTAATTACAAAGAAACACACCAAAATTAAGCACACCATGGTTGTCGAGTTTAGAGAGATCCACATAGTTTACCGAACTTGGAAAATCGCGAGTAACTTCCCTTAGAACAACCTCAGTGGGCTCCTGACGTTAGGATTGGCGGAATTTGTTGGTTCGACATCATGTTGCTTAGTGCACAAGCAATTGAACTCCCCCAACCCCAATTAGAGACCATTCTGGTCGGACTATACTACGTTATTATAATTTGTAAGTGATAGTATAGTCGGACCAGATGGATCTGTCTAATCCCCCTCCACAGCCCCCGCAATTCTGCCATTAGCAGAATTTCAGAGGCTGTGAAGGGGGAGTTCAAACGCCAGAGTTTAGTGTAAACTAAGCAACGCGACATCAAACGCAGATGATTCCCCCAAAGTAGTTCTAATTAAATTACTCTACTTTATTTCAGTCACGCCATGTAATGTTGTACAAAGTCACATGGCGTGTCTCATTTATAAGACTAAGATCTAAGGTTTTACCTGTCTCATGGACTCCTCGTCCTCCCTCTCTAACTGTGGCAGGGACCAGACTGGTTTACTGTGCTTGTACGTTTGTTGTACAAGCAGTATAAGTTTCTTGGACAGTGCCCGCTGTGACGTCTGCATGTTGTTGCTTTTGTCAGCTTCTACAAAGGAAGGATTTATTTATTGATTGGGAATCTATGTCCACAGGGCTCCAGGTAAGCAAACTTTTGGGGTAAATCAGCATTGAAAATCAGGAAATCAGCATTGAAATAGGTACAGTTCACGGATAGATGGACAGTTGTCATGACGTTTCCTTTTTGAAATAGGCGTATAATAATAAGGGAAACTAGAGGGTTGTTTTTCAGACAAAAAAATAGGTCTGCATGTTATCGGGACTTGGAAAATTAGAATTTAAGGCAACAACAGCATATTTGTAGCTATCTTGTTTTTTTCTGCGTAAGTTAGCTGTATATTGGGAGATAATAAAATAAAAAGCGACAACATATGCAATTTTCACTTGTCAAGGGCCATAACTCTGCCAATACTAGATGAATCCGCATCACAAACCCCAGGTGCACAACTTCACATAATGACACACATTCTCAAATACTTTTGGAGAAATGCGCGACACAAATTTTGTGACAGACGGACAACGCTGCCAAAAACAATATGTCTCCCCATATATGGGGGAGACATAAAGAGACAGCAGCAGCAAAATTAAAATCCAAGGTTGTAGTTGCAAAATTAAAGGATGATGCTGAAGAAATGAGTCAAAAAAAGTTATTATGTAAAATAAACAACTACATAAGCCCACAGGCAATTGAACTCCATCGCCCGCCCCGTCTCACCCTCCCACTCTGCCATTAGCATGTGTATTATTAGAGAATTCAACTGCCGATGATAATCCTTGCATACATTTACCAGTGATTCTACTAGCCGGTGTGAATGTTGCTTCGTGTTTTTTCCATTCTTCTTCCAGATCCAGAGCTGTCACGACCTCGTCCGATATATTGGCATCATCAGATGCTTTGGTCCCACCCTCTCTCCTACAATAAAATACATATTTATATGGTCCACTCTCTCTCCTACAATAAAATACATGTGCATATTTGTATGGCTCACTGGTACTCTCTCTCCCACAATAAAGCTCATATTTATATGGCCCAACCTCCTACAATAAAGCTCATATTCACATGGCCCACCCTCTCTCCTAAAATAAAGCTCATATCCACATGGCCCAGTCTCTCTCCTACAATAAAGCTCATATTCATATGGCCCACCCTCTCTCCTACAATAAAGATCAAACTCATATGGTTCACCCTCTCCCCTACAATAAAGCTCATATTCACATTGCCCACTCTCTCCCCTACAATAAAGCTCATATTCACATGGCCCAGTCTCTCTCCTACAATAAAGCTCATATTCACATGGCCCACTCTCTCCCCTACAATAAAGCTCATATTCACATGGCCCACTCTCTCCCCTACAATAAAGCTCACATTCACATGGCCCAGTCTCTCTCCTACAATAAAGCTCATAGTCATATGGTCCACCCTCTCCCCTACAATAAAGCTCATATTCACATAGCCCACTCTCTCCCCTACAATAAAGCTCACATTCACATGGCCCAGTCTCTCTCCTACAATAAAGCTCATATTCATATGGCCCACCCTCTCTCCTACAATAAAGCTCATATTCATATGATCCATCCATTCTCCCACAGTAAAGCTCATACTTTTATGGTCCACCATTTCTACTACAATAAAAATCATATTCACATGTCTAACCTTTTTTTCCTACAATAAAACCCATAATCATATTGGCCACCTTTCCAGTGGCCAATTTGATTGATTTCTGGAAACAACAATCGTTTTGATACACGATGCAGGTTCTTCAGTAGCATTTGACAAATGTACTTTAGAATAGCATAGGATTATTCCAGCATGAGAACCGTGTCTGTAGCCTATTTCACCAACATTGCAAAGTATATTTTTCTAGCAAAGTATCCTTTGAGGGAATAATCATTTATTTTTCCCAAAATGCATTATGTCATATAGAACTAACGACTGCATATATTTGATGATTAAAAGTATGCAGAATTATTATACAGAATTTATTACATTATCACAGCCAAAATGGCTGTGATAATGTAATAAATTCAGCTTAATAAAAATTAATAAATTTATCCTTAAATTTAAAATTTCTCCCTCAAAGTGTACTTTGCTAGATAAGTATACTTTGCAATGTTGGTGAAATAGGCCATATTCATATGCAGGGACTCTGGCTCACTGATATTACGTGGCTTGTGACTGGAGACATGTGGCTTATGGGATTTGTGACCAATGTAGCGCCGGATAAAATAGCACTCCTGTAGCCACGGATAAAACGATCCTTTAGATCCCGTTTAACACAGTGTCGGTAGTTGCCGTGAAACACAGTGGCGCGTATGTGCCGTGAAACACAGTGCGAGAAACCAAAAAACAGTTGCGTATGGTGCCGTGAAATAAACACAGTGCGTATGTGCCCAGTGGAAACCACAGTGGCGTCATGTGCCGTGAAACACAGTTGGGCGTATGTGCCGTGAAACACAGTGCGAATGTGGCCGTGAAACCCAATTTGCGTAATGTCCGTGGAAACACAGTGCGTATTGCCGTGAAACACAGTGACCGTGAAACACAGTCGTATGCCGTGAAACACATTCGTATGTGCCGTGAAAACACAGTGCCGTGAAACACAGTGCGTAAGTGGCGTGACATGCGTATGTGCCGTGAAACACAGTGCGTATGTGCCGTGAAACACAGTGCGTATGTGCCGTGAAACACAGTGCGTATGTGCCGTGAAACACAGTGCGTATGTGCCGTGAAAAATCACAGCGTAGTGGCCGTGAAACACAGTGCTATTGCCCCCCGTGGAAACACAGTGCGTATGTGCCGTGAAAACACATGCGTGTGCCGTGAAACACAGTGCGTATGCGTGAAACACAAGTGCGTATGCCGTGAAAACACAGTGCTAAATGCCGAAACACAGTGCGTATGTGCCGTGAAACACAGTGCCGTGAAACATTTTTGATATCCAGTCAATACTATTTTTGCATTTTAAAGCCATTTTTAGGTGTTGATGGGATAAATAGTAGGTTAGTACCGTGAATGGGAAAAAATACGGAAACGGGATGTGCTCGGCAGAGCCTCGCCCATCCCGCATCCTGAGCCATGCCAGATACTTTTTCCCATTCACGGCAATAACCTACTATTCTCTATATATTGCTTGTTAGACCATGACGGCCGTTTCATTGATGATCGCAATGGCGAACATTGCAGTTCCTGGTCAGACTGTGTGGATGCATACCTGTATACATTTCTTTAATCACAGCCACATATGAGACAAGCCATGTTATTTTGTACGTAAGAAGATGTGCGATTTTTCGTGAAAAATATTTACAGAAACTGTGATGTTTCCTATGAATAACATTGACAGTTTATTTTGCATTTGCTCTAAACATATTCAAAGTCATTTACGGAAAATATCGGAAAGTTTGTAAATATCTTTTATGAGAAATCTTCGTAGGTACAAAAATCACATGGCCTGTCTTGTATGATAAAACTCACTGTTCTCTCATTTTCTTTAGCTGGAGTTCGTGGTCTGACAGCAAGCTCGCCTCTGTCTCTAGTCTGTTCTGGAGGTTCTTGTACCGAGCCTCCAGCTCAGTCAGCTCCTGTGTGATCACAGGGTACCGCTGTAGGCAGATAGAGCTGTGCAGCTGCCAAATACGTGGATTCAATGACACCTTTGTTTCTGAGCTCCTCCAACGCACACAACTACATATATCTGGAATTTATTTAAAATGTGGCTGTGACTGGAGAAATGGGGCTTATAGGTCGTGTGACCAGTGTTGCTCCTGATGAAATGGCACACCCCTGTAGCCTGATACTAATCAATATTGCTACCGTAGTTAAAATCATGAAGGATGTTTCAAAAATGGAATGGCGAACAGTGTAGATCCTGATCCGACTGTGCGCATGCATTGGCTGATCTGGATCTACACTGGTCACAAAACCCATAAGCCCCGTTTCGCCAGTTACAGCCACAAATCACAGGTAAAAGGTTTTTAAAAAAAGTTGCCGTCCTGACCATAAGAAAGATACACTTGGCTTCAATGATAATTGCTTCATAAGCGTTAAAGGCACATGCCCACTCAGTAGGCACAAAATGGTATTTATATTCGAGACATCATCGGAGACATTTTTTGGCAAAATAAACATTCATTCTTCATTACGCCACGTATTAATTGGCATTATTATACATTTTATATCGGACGCAAATTGTCACTCTGATATCAGGGGCGATAACCGTGTTTCATTAAAATACTAACAGACATTACTCTTTATTCTCTGTATTTATTTTTTGATGTGTAATGATCATACTTTATAATGATTAATCTGTCAACAATATTATTTTTGAGGTGAAGCATTTAATTAGTATAAATAATTAAAAAAGATCATGCCTCATTTGCATATGAAAATAGCCTGATACCACCGCGTGTCACTATCAGTAAAATAATTGTTACTAAATGATTACATTTGTATAGCGGGCACTCGTAAGGTTTAGAACTGGTGGAATAGTGACACAATGATACATTTATTTAATTCCCATAAAGAACCGTTTGTGCCTACTGAATGGGCATGTACCTTTAAATGATGTATGAATACAAGATATGTAAATATTCTCTTGTTACTATATACTATATGGAACATTGAGTTGCCATCTCCGCCATCTTTGTATGTACAAGCCATAGTACAGTTTGATCACTTCGAGCGACACTTCAAAGTAATAAAATTTGGTGCAATGCATCATTCACAGATATCACAACAGCGTGCTAAAAATATTATGCCAGTAAACTATACAAAAGATAGATATCTGAGCACTTCTCACATCAATCTCAAAATATCTTTCAGTGTGTAAACTTTTAAATATGACCCAATCATTTTATTGTTAGGGTACACATTACCCATAGGTAAAGCCATATGAGTATACATGTATTGTCACTGATGTCTACTCACCTACTATGCGAGCAGACACCAGTGACAATACACTTGGATAACTGCTTACATGTCACTGGATTTGATACAGTATGTATGGTAATACAGGTATATATCGTCAGCACTGCACCAGCTATTACTGGATTCTAAAAAAAGTTTAACAACAGGTCAACAAACTCTTCAGAAATCAGACTTTGTACATAAGTGTGATGAACACTAAATTTGTCAGTCAGCGAGGCTTACGGAATACCCCCGCGTGGGTCCATGTGCCCCTAAATATGTCAGGAAATAGAAGTTTTGTAAAGAGACTAAGTATTTGACCTTGTGATCAGCGAGGGTTGGACGGTCATGGATTTGGCGCAGCATGGAAGTACAGCCTTACAGGAATGCATGTGTGAAATATTAAGCATTTTAGACGAAGGAAACAGAAGTTATAACATATTTCTCTGATGTTAAGTTTTGTAAAGAGACTAAGTATTTGACCTTGGGATCAGCGGTGGTTGGATGGTCGTTGATTTGGCACAGCATATTAGAGCCTTACAGGAATCCATGTGTGAAATATTAAGCATTTTAGATCAAGGAAATAGAAGTTATAACATATTTCTCTCATGTTAAGTTTAGTGACGGACGCACGCACACACGCACAGACACAGACGGACAACCTGAATCCAGTATACCCCCCACAACTTGTTGCGGGGAGCATAATGAAAACAACGTTGTTGTTTAACGTCTTTCGAAGATATTGCACCAAATTGTATGTATGTTCACATATATGTAATTGTTATACACATATTCCATCACATTTAGGAACCAATTATGTTTGATTCAAATGCTGATCAGGGGTCACACCGGTCCTTGAGCTCATCTTTTCACTAACCAACAGGGCTAGTAGCTTATCAAGTCCATTAGCCATGGCGGATTGCCACTAGCCCCAATGGAATTCTTAAATTAGACCATTTTAACAAGAGTGTCGAAGGTCACAATATACGCCCGTTGAGGCAACGCCAGTCAACAAGGGGAGATAAGTCACTGAAACAAATAGGGTTTTTCATCTTGACTTGATAAATATGTATACCAAATTTGGTTATGATCCATCAAGTAGAACTTGAACTAGAAATGGACGCTTGTCGACAAGCGCATGTGTATCCCCCTCCCCAGATACACAAGTAGTGTGAAAAAAGGGTGTTCGAGTTATGCTCCGGAGACAAAATCAGTGACGGAAAAACAAAGGGAGATAACTAAAACATTAGTGATGCAAGAGTTGTCATTCTTGCCTGACACACCTTTAGGGTCGTGGTCTATGCATGTGTGAAGTTTCATGAAAATATTCCAAAGGGTGTTCGAGTTATGCTCCGGACACGAAATCAGTGCACGAAACAACAAAGGAAGATAACTAAGAAATTAAAGACGCAAGAGTTGTCATTCTTACGTGCGACACACCTTTGGGTCGTCTTTTATGCATGTGTGAAGTTTAATAAACTAGAAAATGTGTTCATAGAACACGGATGTCCCACATATCGCTTTGATAATAAATGAGGCCAAATTCCAAGTACAAAATTTTCTTTTACCTGAGCGTAAAGTTTTTTGAAGCACCAAGTATGTGACCTTGACCCTGGGCTTGGCGGGGCAGGACGAACGTGGATTTGGCACAGGGCGGTAGAGGACCATTAGAGCAATGCATATATGAAATATGAAGCTGATCCGTGAAAGAAAACAGAAATTATAAGATATTTACCCGAGCGTTAAAGTTTTTGAAGCACTAAGTATGTGATCTTAACCCTGGGCTTGGCGGGGGCAGGACGAACGTGGATTTGGCACAGGGCGGTAGAGGACCATTAGAGCAATGTGTATATGAAATATGAAGGAGATCGGTCGAAGGATGAAGAAATTATGAGACATTTACCCGAGTGTTAAAGTTTTGTGACGGACGGACGGGACGACACCCATGTGAGGTTTCAAGGTAATGGGCAAAGTAGTTGCAGAGATATAGTATAACGAAAAACTCTAACCAAAAAACTTTAACCAAAAAACTTAACCAAAAACTTTAACCAAAGAACTTAACCAAAAACTTCAAAGTAATTTGACCTTGACATTGGGCACAGGGGCCGCACGAGAGGGAGGTAGAATGAAAATATAGATGATGATAAACACCCATATGAAGTTTCAAGGTACTGGGCAAAGCAGTTGCAGAGATATAGTATAACGAAAAACTTTAACCAAAAAACTTAATCAAAAAACTTAACCAAAAACTTTAACCAAAATAACTTAACCAAAAACTTCAATGTAATTTGACCTTGACATTGGGCACAGGGGCCGCACGGGAGGGGGGTAGAATAAAATATAGACGATGATAAACACCCATGTGAAGTTTCAAGGTAATGGGCAAAGCAGTTGCAGAGATATAGTATAACGAAAAACTTTAACTAAAGAACTTAACCAAAAACTTTAACCAAATAACTTAACCAAACAACTTAACCAAAAACTTTAACCGGACACACGTACGTACGTACGCACGCACGCCAAAGTGCCGACTATATCGCGCTTTCCGCAAGCGGGCGCGACAAAAAATTGAAAAAGAATGTAAAAAAAAAATGGAAAAATAAAATTAAATTTAAAAAAAAAATAAAAATATAATGCTCCCTACTGGAGCCCAGAATGTTTTTTAATAGTCCTATATTTATCTACATATATCATATATGCACAGGTCCACATATTGCCACAATATTTTCAACACAGTTTACGGAAATGTAATATAATCATTTACCTGTATAAATTACCTGTAAGTGGTCAGTTGCACATGCTAGCACATGCACAGGTGAATAGTCTGTATATAGCACTTACGACCTTATGCTACTGGACAAAAATTGAAAAAAAAATGAAAAAAGAAATGGAAAAAAAAAGTTTAAAAATTAAAAATAATAATGCTTGCTATTGGAGCCCAGAATTTTTTTTTAATAGTCCTACATTATCTACATACATCTGCACAGGTCCACATAATGCCACAATATTTTCAACACAGTTTACGGAAATGTAATATCCAATGTAGTAATTTACCTGTATAAATTACCTGTGGTCAAGACTGGACATTTGCACATGCTAGCACATGCACAGGTGAATGTTTCTCCCAGTGTCTATTGTTCTCTCTACAGGTAAGGTGTACAGAGCACACGAGAAAACGGGTCTTCATGCATTATTGTCCAGTTTGTAGAGTGCGCAAAACAAAAAAGGGAGATAACTAAAAAATTAGCTACGCAAGAGTTGTCATTCTTGTGCGCGATACACCTCCGGGTCGTGGTCTATGCATGTGTGAAGTTTCATGAAAATATTCCAAAGGGTGGTCGAGTTATGCTCCGGACAGGAAATTAGTATGCGAAAACAAAAAAAGAGAGATAACTAAAAAATTAGCTATGCAAGAGTTGTCATTCTTGTGCACGACACACCTTCGGTTCGTGGTCTAATTGAATGTGTGAAGTTTCATAAAAATATTCCAAAGGGTGGTCGAGTTATGGTCAATCAGTGCGCGAAACAAAAAAGGGAGATAACTAAAAAATTAGCTATGCAAGAGTTGTCATTATTGTGCGCGACACACCTTTGGCTCGTGGTTCTATTGCATGTGTGAAGTTTCATGAAAATATTCCAAAGGGGTGGTCGAGTTATGCTCCGGACACGAAATCAGTGCGCGAAACAAAAAAAGGGAGATAACTAAAAAAATTAGCTATGCAAGAGTTGTCATTCTTGTGCGCGACACACCTTTGGGTCGTGGTCTATGCATGTGTGAAGTTTCATGAAAATATTCCAAAGGGTGTTCGAGTTATGCTCCGGACAAGAAGTGTCTGCGGCGGACGCGGCCCGCTGTCAAATCCATAGTATCCCCCGACGGAGTCCGGGGGATACAATTATTGTGTGGACAAGAATACAGTGTCCGAAAATTAAACAAGAGGGCCATGATGGCCTTAATTCGCTCACCTGACTCCATGAACACCAGAGGCGAATGTGACATTGAGTTCATATGTGTTTTAAAAAAATTGTGCTATTTTTAGATGGCGGTCATCTTGGATTAAGCGATGACTCTCATTTTACCAAATCTGAAAATGCTTCACCCAAGGATATTAACTTACTATGAAGTTTGGCCAGCATCGGCCATGTGGTTCCTGAGAAAAAGACGTTAACAATCTTGAATAAACGGACCTTTTGGCGACCATCATGGATGACATGATCATCCGATTCCGACAAATATTGCACCAGAGCAATCACCTCATCGATACCTTCAATTTGATATATGAGATGAGCATATTCAGTCAAAAATAAAATTTGACACCACGGGCTACGCCCATTTTTGACCCGGGGTCACGATTTTAACACCTTTGAATTGTGCTATTTTTAGATGACGGCCATGTTGGATTAGCGACGACCTCCGTTTTAACAAATCTGAAAAAGCTTCACCCATGGACCATAACTGTGAAGTTTGGCCACCATGGGCCAAGCGGTTCGTGTGAAGAAGAATTTTGACCGTTCGGCGGCCATCTTGGATGACATGACCATCCAATTTCGACAAAAAATGTACCAGAGCGATCGCCTCTTTGATACCTTCGATTTGATATAGACATGACCATATTCGGTCAAAAATAAAATTTGACCCCAATTTGACACCACGGGCCACGCCCATTTTTGACCCCGGGGTCACCATTTTAACATCTTTGAAAGAGCATTGTACATCGATGATTCCTACCAAGTTTCGTCGAAATCAGGCTGGCGGTTCATGAGAAAAATATTTTTTAAGAAGTTGTGCTATTTTTAGACAACTGCCATATTGGATTAGCGACGACCTCTGTTTTAACAAATCTGAAAAGGCTTCACCCATGGACCATAACTGTGAAGGTTGGCCACCATGGGCCAAGCGGTTCGTGTGAAGAAGAATTTTGAAATCTCTAATAAAAGAACAACCTTTTGACCTTTCGGTGGCCATCTTGGATGACATGACCATCCAATTTCGACAAAAAATGTACCAGAGCGATCGCCTCTTTGATACCTTCGATTTGATATAGACATGACTATATTCGGTCAAAAATAAATTTTGACCCCAATTTGACCCCACGGGCCAAGCCCATTTTTGACCCCTGGGTCACAATTTGAATAAGTTTGAAAGAGCATTGTAAATCGATCATTCCTACCAAGTTTCGTCGAAATCCGGCTGGCGGTTGATGAGAAGAATATTTTTTAAGAATTTATGCTATTTTTAGACGGCGGCCATCTTGGAATAGCGATGACCTCCATTTTAACAAACCTGAAACTGCTTCACCCATGGACCATAACTTTTAAGTTTGGCTACCATGGGCCATGTGGTTCATGTGAAGACGAATTTTGAAAGAACGACATTTTGACCTTTCGGCGGCCATCTTGGATGACATGACCATCCGATTTCGACAAAAAATGCACCAGAGTGATCGCCTCGTTGATACCTTCGATTTGATATATGACATGACCATATTCGGTCAAAAATAAAATTTGACCCCACGGGCCACGCCCATTTTTGACCCCAGGGTCACCATTTTAACAACTTTGAAAGAGCATTGTACATCGATCATTCCTACCAAGTCTTGTCGAAATCCGTTCGGCGGTTCTTGAGAAGAAGATTTTTGAAGAATTTGTGCTATTTTTAGACGGCAGCCATCTTGGATTACGTAATGACGTCATTTTAACAATTTTGTAATCCCCCTACCTAAGGACCACGACCATGAAGTTTGGTGACTATAGGCCCAATGGTTACCGAGGAGAAGACGTTTGAAAATGTTCACGGACGGACGACGACGGACGACAGACACATTGCGGTCACAATAGCTCATATGAGCTTCGCTCAGGTGAGCTAAAAATATATAACAAATTTAAAAATCCATTTATTTGAGCTGCAAACGCTTTTTGCACCTCAACTAAGAGAATTCTCAACTTTATGACAGTAGTTTCACTAATCAATTTGAAAATCAATGCGTATTTTCACATATTTTGTACTCCCACTTTTGATAATCAATGCATATTAAGCTAAAATAATGGCGTAAAATACGCCAATAAGCTCCTTATTTGGAGTTCTGCTTTTCTATTCTAAGCTTCAATGAAATCACCTTCCTTTGGTATGCGCTGCTTCTGGTGCTAGCTTTTCTTGTATGACTGATAAACTTATAAAAAGCTCTTGAATATCACACAAAATCAATTTTATTTTAATAAATGTTTTTTTTTTGGGTCTGGCAAAAGTTTCAAGTTTACCAGACCGAATGTCCTGTAAAATGTTGGTAGTTTCACGGAGACTGCCCTCGCCACCCCGCCTTAAAATGAGCTACTAGTGGTTACAAATCAAACGTTTCTGCGATAACATCTAGTCGTGACTTGATGACTGTCTTGATATACAGTCATGATGGCTTACTCTTGTAAACTGGCATTTTCCTGTGGAATTTTCAAAAACAGTGATAAAGTATCAAATTTACATATTTTTAAATTAAATAACTTGTGGGTTATTTCAATATGCATGTAAATAGTAGTTGTGAAATATTTTGAAAATAGCAGCTTTTCCCAGTAGGTTCGGGACCTAGCAAGGAAAGAAGTGATAGGTCCGAGGAATTTTTTGGAAATTCCGAGAGTATATCAGTAAACGCAAGAAAAACGGTAGAAATACGTGTCTGTTTCATACTAGATGACTTGTCACACCATGTGTAAATACTTGACTGAGTCACCAAAAATTATCTTATAAGACGATAATCAGAACAGATTTAGCATCGGCACCAAATGATGATCACAGTTTCAATTTTATCACAGGTCCGGCGGACTTTTTGCTTATAAAATACAAAGCTCCGACATTAAAATTTGCAGGTCTAGGACCTCGGACCAGTGCTATTTTCAGGCCCTGATTTTAACCTTTTACTGTTTATTGAAATGGAAAAAAAAATTGTTGACAAATTCATGAATATCTGAGAAAAAAAATTGTATGGAAATCAACAATATAACGCTGGTGTATGTTTGTAAATGTAAACTAGGGTTCAATCCAAGTGTTTATACAGATAGAAGCTGTATAGGTTCAGTTTTATTGAAAAATATAAAATGCCAATAAACAAATAGCAGCCATCACGACCCAACTTAATTGGGTCGGTAATGTTCTCGACTATGATAACATCATGCATTTTGCACATGTTATTTAAAGCGATATATAGAATAAATATTTCGACCAATTAATGACCGATTTACTTGCGAACGGTCTTGGTAAAAACATTCCTCTATATGTAGGTTTAAATAATATGTGCAAAATGCATGATTTTATCACAGCAACGTTTGATTTGTAACCACTGGTAGCTCATAGCACTTGGTTGGTTTCCTTTAATATGTATATTGTGTACTGTCAGTTCGGCTAATTCTGCGCATTAGCTAATGCGCAATTCACATCAAATTTAGCCTTACATACGTAATAATAAAATATGTGGGTTTCAGAATAAGCAAGCTGATTAATTGCTACACTGTGGCACAATTTTATCACATTCCGATAGTTTGGTAAAAAGTTATTCCGATAATAGTAAAAATGTGTAAAATCCTCAGAACTTGCTGATGGACTAGCTGTCTTATTTACTAAATTAACTGCTCAACGAAGAAACTAACCTGTCATGATGTCACTGGATAGTTCTGCTTCAAGTTTAATACCAATTTTGCTATGCTGATCCAGTATGCTGTTCGCCATTTTGTTTACACTACCAGATGACCAGCATTAGAAGAAATAAATGCGACGTTGCAAACACGCATGTCATACATCACACAATTTACGTCACTAACAGATGTCAGAACGTTATGACATTTTACCTGCACAGACGTCTTTGAACTGCGTTGAATATTCAGGAAATATTTACTGAATATGGGGATGTTAATGATGTAGTGTCCGGTGTGGTGGTGAGACACGATCGCCTGGTTAGCTCAGTTGGTAAGCATGCCGTGCTAGTGTTACGGGGGTCGTGGGTTCAAACCCCACATTGGGCGACACTTTTTCCCCTTAGAAATACTTCAATGGTGTCAGAAGTAAACAGGATTGTGCCTGGGTGTACTTTGGGTTGCAGGCTATACTCCTCATGAAGCTGTGAGGTTGATGCCTGGCTCCCAAAGGATAAGAAGGGGAGGAGTGTCTGGTGTGGTGGTGAGACACAATCGCCCGGTTTAATAGCTCAGTTGGTAAGAGTGCCGTGCTAGTGTTACGGGGGTCGTGGGTTCAAACCACACATCGGCCGACACTTTTTCCCCTTAGAAATACTTCAATGACATATAAATTTGTTTGGAAAGCCTTAGGTGCGCAGAATTAGCCGACACCATTGTATATGGTGACACATAATTTAGAATCGTTGAGACCAATTCCAGTGGGTAGCTAATACTTATTAGGTATGGCTACAAATTGACCAAACTGGGTACGAGTTGACCAAACTGGGTACGAAATGACTTGCTATGGGTACGAATTGACAAAAGATTGGGTATGAAATGACCAAACCGGGTTAGAACTTAGAACAGGGTACGAAATGGTTTGGGTACGAATTTACCAGGTACAGGCCTAATTGCATAGAATTGAAGGTAAAACTACATTACATTAATTCATATGACTTGGGATTGTGGTATTGGAAAACATTACGGAATCTTACATATTTTATGTTGTTGTATTGACAAAATCGACTTTAATGTCACAGGATTCATCATTTTGATGGAGGCTGACATCTTTGTTTTGCTTATTTCCGGTCTGTTATTGTTGTTGTTGTTGACGTTCCCACGCTGGCTTATCGTGGCACCGTATAAAATACGTAAGGCATGTTTTAAAATCACAGTAACATCGTATTTAAAGTTTGTAATAAAAGAGCGGCATCCTGACCCCCGTATTAAAGAAAGGCAAGGACACCCACAAAGACCGATAACTACCGCGATATCACCGTAACTGCCGTTATAGGAAAAGTGTTTGAATACGTGCTATTAGGCAGACTGAAAACTGACCAAAGTAGTTTACATTGGCACTGGGTTTCTGTTGTTGTTGTTGTTGTATATCTTCTGCCATAAATGGCACACCTCTTCTGAGTATAGCAGGGTGTTATTTACACGGTACAGAGGTAGTAGTAGGATCCGAGTATATATGACCTCCAATGCGAGATCGGAAAACTGACGAAAATCCTGCAGGATGCCAACTACCATAGTGTACCAAACATAAAACCAACATTACTACTGATATGGTCACCTGAGATTGAGAGTGCAGTCAAACTGTCACGAATAGCATGGTAGGAATGGAAAGACGTGAGAACCCCCTCAGATAAATCTCATCCAACAAACGTGAACAAAAGAAAGAGGCCAAACAAGCCATTAAGAGGGAAACCCAACTAACAGAACTGTGGACAGTGATCGGCATAGTGCAAAATAATTAAATGCCCTAATAAGGATGCAGCGCAGCACAGACTCCATGTGCACAGACGTACTTACTGTAGGAGGAACCACCACGGAAACCCCAAAGGAATTAAATCTGTGACAATTGGGTAACACACTTCAAAAATCAATACCCACTTTGCGGAGTGGATACAGCAAGATATCCTCTCTCTATAGTCAATCTGTGAAGCTAAACATGCACCAATATAACCAGTCACAACCACAGAGGTCGAACAGGCAATATACTATATTAACCATGTTAACAGTAACAAGGTCTGCGATACATTCGGACTGACAGCAGAACATCTAAATATTGGTAAGCAAACAACGGCGCCAGTTCTCGCAGAAATTGTCAATAAGATACGTCAAGTAAAAGATGTACCATCAGCAATTAAGGAAGGAGTACTAACCACAATCTTCAAGAAACGCAAGCAAGAAGACCCGGTAAACTATAAGGGCATTACAGTTACCCCGGTCATTCTGAAGATACTGGAACACGTCATATACACAGTCGTATACTAAAAACGACCCAGTCAAAACTCCAGAAGGGATTCACAAAGAATACATCCCCAATAAATGCCGCATTACCCGTGACAGAATGCATTAATGAGTGGACATTATTAAAAACAAAAAAAAGCATTATACATCACAATATTGGACACCCAAAAAGCGTTTGATGTAGTTTCACACCAGTCATTACTCCAGAAATTATTTACAGATGGCATAGAGAGAGACAACTGGCTTCTCCTACAACACTTATACACAGACATTACTTACAAAGGTAAATGGCACGGCCACCTATCATCTCCATTCCCCATATTGCAAGGAGTGCGTCTAGTAGAATTCCTATCAACAAATCACTACAAAAGATACAACAATCCTCTCCCGAAGAGTCTAGAAACCCATCACAGAGGAGCATCCATAGGTTCGATTGACATACCTCATGCAAATTATGCGGACGATTTGTGTCTTATATCGCACGACAGACAGGAACTACAGATGGTGCTGACCGAAACCGAAACCTATGCGAATGAAGAATGCTACAATATCCATCCAGGTAAAAGTGCAGTACTTCAATATAATGTAAAACAACAAGACACTGCATGTCCAATTATATGGAAAACCAATACACAATGTTGAGGAAACAGTCGATCTTGGCATTACCAGAAATTTAACCACAAGGTTACTACGAACATAGACCAGAAGATAAAAATCGGAAAACAAACAGCTTACTCACTTATGGGAGCTGGCTTCCTTGTTAAGTTTGGCATCAAACAGCACATAAAGGGGGAATGTGGAAGAAATGTTTCGTCCAAAGACTGACCTGACTGGCTGGAAGTACAGAACCTGAAAGTAAAGAATATAAACCAGCTAGAAGGTTTTCAGAACAGAACACTGAAACAACTGCAAGGACTTCCACTGAGGACATCAACTGCAGCCACCAGAGCCCTTCTCGGCATCCTCCCAATTCGGGTCTGTATAGAACGGAATATGATGAACCACTTCTGCAATATAGACAGAGATCCAGACACGATAGACTACAAAATAGCGGAACGGCAAGTCGCTGTGAAAGTCAAGGGAGATAAAACCTGGTTTATGAAGATAGAGGACACCCTTCGGAAATACGACTTACATTCTACCTTTAACATACTAAGCAACCCTCCCTCCAAAATCCAATGGAAATCCACAATAAAGGAGAATGTGAACCGTACAGTCGAGGACGAGTGGAGAACGGATATCCAGTTAAAAACATCTCTGAAATACATAAATCCGGAAAAGGTCAAAGAAAAACTAAGAAAAACGCATCATATATGGTCAACCGTTCGAAACAACTTGTATGACATTTGACGAGCAAATATCAAATCCAGGCTACTGACAGGCACATGCACTCTGCATGCAAACAGGGCTAAATTTAACCAGTTTTCAGTAAATCCAAACTATAAAATAAGTAAATCCAAAACAGAAGATCACGAGCACTTCATCTCTAAGTGCTTAGGGTTAGCACCAATCAGGACAGCTAGAGAATATAAACAAATTGAGGGCATGCGTGAATAATCACTCTAATGCTATATAAACACTATATATAGTCGACAACACCGCGCCCCTTACGCACCTCTGGCTCGATTCTACACATCCCGATATCCCGAATTCTGAATACAACGGATAACCTGGAAGAAATAGAACGATCAGCAGAGAATACATATACAGCCTGCACGTCGAACGGACTCGACAGCTCGAAGTTTTGTAAATTGAATCACATGAACTGCATGTATATAGCTCGTTCACTAGTGACTGTACATACGTTAATAGAAACGTATTAATACAGTACTAATACCATATGAAGGTAACAACATAATAATATAAAATAACGACAAAGTCGGTGCCACGAAAAGTCAATGAGGGAGCACTACGAAGAAAAGAAAGAAAGATGGCCCTCGTCGATTCGTCGGTAGGTATAGGGTTTGATGTTTCATTTATTAAAGGTACATGTCCACTCAGTAGGCACAAACTGTTCTTTTTATCAGAGACATTATCTGAGGCATGTTCTGGCAAAATAAACATTCATTCCGCATTACCCCACGTATTGATTGGCATTAGTATACATTTTATATCAGACGTACATGTCCACACTAATATCAGGGGCGATAACCGTGTTTCCTTAAAATGTTAACGGATATTACTATTTATTATCGGTATTTATGTTTTGATGTGCAATGATCATACTTTATAATATTCTGTGGAATAGTGACACAATTATACACTTAGTTAATTCCTGTAAAGAACATGTTGTGCCTACTGAAAGTACTGAAATATGTTATCTCCACAAAAACTGATCGCTGTGTGGTGTAAGTTAACTTTTGTGAAACACACTGGTGTAACTTGCAGGGTCAGTACTAAAATATATTGAAAATGTTCCACCACCTTTTACTGCTAACTCCGTACTGTCCCGTGAAACCTAAAGATAATAGCTGCTGTATTCATACGCACGAAATGTCTTGATTCGTATCTAACTGATAAACTGAGCACAAAACTGTGAAAACTATAGAGAATAGTATATGTAGAGTTTTAGATACAAAGCAAAACAGACCAAAACGCCATAGGATAAGTTGGCACAAGGCACTATTGTTTGGTCATACTCGCCATTTAGGCGTAGCACAACAATGGCTACCCCCATAGAAATGTGCGTGACACAATATGCTATATCAAATTATTGTTCTTGTATACTGCCTTCGTAATCACACATATTCTTTCTTCCCGTCTCTATATTATTCCACCTCTCCATAGGTGCTCCAAGGACGTACGTAGAGTCCTCGTAGTAATTGGTTGAATGTGTTATGGCTATATCTAAAACAAACTTCTGGTAAGGTCGGGTATGGGCAGTCATTATTTTCTTAGTATGCTCAGTCTCTGGAGATGCATTTTGTAGCACAATTCTATCTATCGAAAGGCGGTTAATTCAGCTGGCGAAGATCTAGGTTACTTTTGATGTTGTGTAAATGCGAACTGTCTATGGTGACCTTAGTTAATGCGTACTTCGTTCTGCAATCATGTTGCCAGGTGTCAGGTCCCAATAGTTTAATTGGTTCATTATTAAGTTTTGGAAAATAGAGTTATCTACTTTCCTAGTTCTTTCACTACAAAGAGTTAGTCTATCACCAGGTGATACACACATATGGGCGTTGACTTTTCCACAGTATTATGAAGCTGGAGTTTATGTGTGTTGCACTGTCCTATTTATGCTGTGAAGTTTCGCCAACAGTTCCAGTTTGTGATATCTGGGGCCATGAAGCATATAGCACAGACGACAGCTGTTATATCGTAGAAGTTCCAAATATATGTTGTCATTTCAACGAGTAACATCAATCTGTAGTATGGTATAGCCATAATTTGTTGTAGTAATCTGTAGTTTGGTAACACTTGGGCTCTCGTCGATCAGAGAGTTCAATATCTTAACTGCGTCCATCATAATGGGTTCTCGCGATTCACTAGTTCTTCCTTTTTTGAAGTGTTGAATGTCTTCATTCTGATTCATGACATAATAGGCAGTTTTGTTGACTTGACTCTGGTTGAACTTAACTCTGTTGCTTTGCAATATGTAAGTACAGTGCATATCAACAAACTTATTCGACCCACGTAAGTCCCAGTGAGAAGTTTTACTGTGACTGGAATGCGGTTCACAACTCTAGAGCTGTTCTTATAAAGAACTATAGCAGGAAGGCATCTTGTTACCTGTTACCTACCTGTTACCCGTCGTCTCTGGGTTATCTCTATAGTGTATTTCAAGTTGTCCGGTTGTTAAGTTTGAAAATGGGATGTACATAACAATCTGGCCGAAATTTAATATTGAGCTCGATCCATCCATTCCCTGTTCAGTTTGCTTTTAAATTGGTTCACTGTGTCGTCTATTATTACATCTTCTGACAAGCTGTTCCACCAGTTTTGTATACGGTGGCTGAATGTATAATGTATGATGTTCAATCTAAACTGTTTCTTCTGTAGTTTCATGGGGTGACCTCTAGTTCTGGAGTCTCAGAGTAAACAGCTGATCTCCATCTGCCCTGTCCACTCATGTCAGGATGTTGAACACATCCATCATGTCAGACCGAATTCTTCTAAAGCCTTATACAAATTCACGAACATTTCCTTATCTATGTACTTAAATGTTCTTTTATACTTCCCAGTGATCGGTTTGCTCGTTTTACTATAGCCTGCATGTATATGCAAGGTTAATTTCAGATTTCAGTTTTTCAATTGTTCTGTGAACTTTGAGTATTTTAATAATTGTTGCTCTCTTCCGAAATGCATGTCTTTACATTTAGTGCTGTTACATCTTTGCTGCCACATTTCTGACCATGTTTAATTTGTAGACTGTCTATGTCATTGTTCAAGTTTAGTGCTTCCTGTTCTGTGTTAACACTGACATAGATTTTTGCGTCGTCTGCAAACATTGTCACAGTGTTGTGAACTGCTTCTGGCATATCGTTTATGAATATTAAGAATACTGTTGAGCCTATGACACACCTTTGCGGTATTCAACTTGTCACATCAGATCAGTTTGACAACTCTCCATTTAGCACTACTCGGTAATAAAATATTGAACCCATTTTAAGACGGTACCTCTTATTCCATATCCTTTCATTTTCTTCAGGTCAAGGAAGATCACATACACGTTATTTTTACTATCAAGTTAATTCTTCTGTCCACTTATAACATATGTCAAGAAATTGAGTCAAGCATGAATATCCTTTCGTGAATCCGTGTTGATATTGTGTATATCGATTGTTTGCTTCCATATGATTAGTGATTGTGCCTCTAATGAATATTTCCATATTTTACCACTAATGTTAAACATATCTGTCGGTAGTTTTCAGCTTTATAGTTTGGTCCTTTTTTATGAATTGCGGAGATATTTGCAACTCGCCATATGTTTGGGAGTCGACCATCGTTCAGTGATTGATTGAATAATATTGTCAGCGGTTTAGCTAGTGTGTAAACTGCGTATACTGCTTCAACTAGACGTCAGAGGCGATTCGGAATTATTCGAAGTCGGGTAAACCCTCGTTCGTAAAAGCACTAGTGAATAATGTGTTTAGTATTTCAGCACTCTCCTCACTACCTTTTTAATGTCTCCATCATTGTTCTCGAGGTTCCCTTCATTGTCCTTTGTTTTATTTTTTGACTTTACGTATTGCCCTTACGAATTGAAGTCTGCTTGAGATACAATACCCACTTATCGTTCACTGCTTTGTTGACCATTCTTTTCCATGCCATTTTCTCAAGTGGTAGTTCGAGCTATTCATTGTGATATTAGAAATTGTATGTCATGAGAGTCTTATGCACTGCAATACACCAACTTTTGCTGTTCATTTATTTCACTTCGAGTTGCCGTTTTGCTAACTTAATTTCAATAGACGTATCTGGTGATCAGGGCCCCGTTTCACTAAACTCCGTAAGTTTTAAGAAGTTCGTATGTGCACAATTTTATTTTAGGATAACACTTACACTGACAGCCGATATTAAAAAAAACATTAGTGGATGTGTTCACATGTATGATATGTAGGTTCACATGTATGATATGTTGGTGCAAAATCGTAACGTTCGTTAACCACTTTAATATGAAAAGCAAATTAATAAAAATCTTCGTACGAACATTTTTATCGCAAAAAGTTTAGTGTAACGGGTCCCTGGTAATATTACCAAATAGTGATGACAGTATCTTCTTGTGAATATATGCTTCCATTGATAAAACTCCAGAGAGCATGTATACTGCATGATATGCTGTAGATGTTGACATGGATAGTACTTGATCAACAATATTTTTTAAATTGCACTTCAAGTATGACTAGCGATCTCCCAGTAGGGATACTGACCTCAAGTCGATATGTTGGAACCGGCAAACCGTATGTTTGGATCAGTGATGTTGACGACTCTGGGTCTAACCCATTTTCCCCATGCATACCGGACACCATCAAGCTATACATAGTTTGTTTTGCCTTTCCAATGTTGTATTCTACTGCACATTGCTCTTGTGAGTTCGTAAAACCCTCATTTGTATGATATGTGTGATAAGTGTATCATAATATGTACATGTAGGTGCTGGAATAGTAATGTCATAGATATGGCGCCAATTCCGGTATTTACAATTCTATCTAGTAGTTCGTTAATATATACTTTATAGAGGTCAGCCCTAAGGACGTCTGCGTGTCGCACACCTTCAGTTGCTGGTTAATATAAGGATCAAACAGCATATTTCACCATTTACTGCAGTTTGAGCACCTTGGTGTACGCTGTTAATACTTGTCCAATTATTGCCCTTAACTCCCATGTGGTGCAACATTCTCATGAGGCTCGAGTGTACGAGAGCCGATTTGCCATCCATGAGCGCTATATATGTTGGTTTATTAATGACTTTATTATGCCTAGTAATGTCTTCTAATAATTGGTGCACAGATCATTGGGGAGGAGTTTCCTTTTGTAAATCCACGTTGCAATGGATTCTGCACAGTCTCTAGTGTATGTGCTATCCTATTTTTCAGAATAATGTCAAGAAGTGGTTGTGGTTGGTGTCATCGTAATTCCTCTATTGTTTCTGAATTGCTTGACACTACGTTTATTATTGAAATTATGATTCAGTGTGCAATGTTTCGTACTTTCAAGAACTGTGTTAGGGGAGAGTATACAGTTTACGATGAACTGAACTGCATGCAACAATGTAGCACCATCGTAGTACACATGTTCAACTGATATACCATATACCACCGTAGTATAAATGTTCAGTTGATATACCATATACATGTACATATTGTGCCTTGCCTCTATTCACTGTTTTGCAAGCCGATTTGACCTCGTCTATAGTGACTAGTTGATGTGCAGTATTTGTTTACATATTCTGTGTAAGGTATGTACTTCTTGTTCTGCCATGTACATGTAGACCATATCATATTATAATCAGTATAATCTTCTCTGGTTGCTAGCGATTAAAGTGTTGATGCCAACGCTCAAGTATGTTATCATTGGAGTATAGTTCATCACCAACATAGACATGTTCAACAAACATGTGACTTGTCCCTCTTTGTGATTGCATGATTGTTTCTTTATCCTTATTTCGATTTTTTTTTTTTTGCAATTTCTACACGTATCTGTCTGCGTAAATACATGTAATAGCGTTTGTAATTTCAGTATTAATCACATGCATCTTTGGACACTTTGATCTTCTGTTTATAGTTGGGTGACAGCTTTTTGAACTATCAGTCATAATGTCATTGAGTATAGCAATTGATTGGTCGACAACTTCGTATGGTAAATTCGATCTGGTCCACAGCAGCCTGATATTGGTTTGTATCAATTTACTTCCTTCCAGTTCAATCTGCTACATGTACTTCTTATATCATTCTTTACTGATGATTGTTTTTGCACATATTCACATGCAGTTCTAGTGAAAGCAGGTTGTGATCAGATACATTGAAAACACAGGTATCCACCTTACCATCGATTTAACATTATCAGGAAATATGGAAAAGTCAATAGTAGACGAGTTCTAGACCTCTCCATTCGGGTGTGTGAAGGTAGGTTTCGTCTTCTATGTCACTAACTCATTTTGACTGAGAAATTTATGAATTTATTATGCTATGCATATGCTGGAAAGTCTCATCATTTCATGGATTTGTTTGATACAGTCTTGAAATTCGAGAATGTTATCCTTAGAACTCGTATATTGCATATATACACACATGATAAGATAGGGGTTTAACTGTTATTTCAATACATTTTATTCGTTTTTATTGCTTGAGCAATCAGTGTGCATTTGGCGTATATAAAACCCCCAATCGAGACCTCAACCCCGGTCTAAGGTTCACCAAATGCACAATAATTCCCCAAATCCGGTTTTGAGCTCTCAAACCATGATTTGATGTTTCTATATGTGGACAATAATTCTTCAAACCCAGGGTTTAGTTCTCAAACCAAGGGTTTACATTCAAACACAGGTTTTAATAATTTGAATGATTGTGTAGTTGGTTTGCCATGCACATCGATACCTCAGAACCTTGTGTGAGAGCTTAAACGGAACCGTTTTAAGAAAAAAAATATACCGAGTGTGGTTGTAATTAAGGTTATTCTTAGTTTGAGGTCAAACCATGTTTTGTGCAATCAGTTACATCGTGATCTCAATTGGTATATAGTTAGTTGCCAATTTGCACAATCATTCCTCAAACACGAGTTTGAAGCTCAAACGACTTTTATGAACAGTATGGTTTCAGTGGAGACAGGGATTGGAGTGATGAAGAGCGTAGCAGTGGCAAATGTGTTTTATGTGGAAGGTTTTCTGATTTCAACAAAGAGTGCAGATCCTCACAGCATTTGCGTACATTATAGTGTGTTAATTGCGTATTTCACTTTTGTTTTCAGCGGATGAGCTCTGGATCTTTTGACCTTACGGCAGGATTTCTGTGTCCATCTTATAACCGGATCGAACCTGTAACCGTGTTTTACCAATGCAAAAAAGAATAATTTACCGGTACTATAGTCAAAGATATTTTTCACCAATATTAAATGTTTCTGTCTTATTTGTTTACAATTCCTGGTTTATGTGAGAACAAAAATATTTTCACCAATTATTTTGCTGTAGCATTGTGTTCTAATCCTGATTAAAATTCCACAGGTTTAAACGATATCATGCACATGCGATTAAACAAGTATGTGATGTTAGAGATCTAGTTGACCATTGCTGTCTTTTTCTGTCAATGGTGATTGGCAATGGATGATGGTCTCATTTGAATATCTCATTTGAAAAGTTCACAGAATAGCCTACGCTAGCACATGCGAAAGGAATACATCCTTATTATGAAATTGGCTGTGTTTGTTTAGGATTGTAGTTTGCACCATTTGAAATTGGATTGTGTGACATTTAATAACATTTTCTTTTCTGGAAAGCATGTATGTCACAGAATGGACAGTATAAGTATATCATGGCCTATATCATAAAACGTACTTAAGTACATTTGAATCAATAAAATGTCGTCTACATACAATTATCAATCACTGTATGTTTCATGAGCTTGTAGGCTAGTGTTCCTCCGTGGACGGGCAAATCTGTACCAAACAAGCTTGGTAGTTTCGAGAAAAATATTTTTGTGTCCATTATTTTTCTGCTACGAAATTAAAGTTAATTTTAAGCATGATGACGGTATATACACAGTTATTGTAATACTCAGATAAATATGCTTGTTAGATGCCTAAGCTATGAGACCTTTAGTGTCGCTTATATGGTCGAGACGCCTTCTCGCTTAGAAAATCTCAGCTCTACGGATGTGTTTTAGTTTTAGCCACAGGGCTACTAAAATAATTCCATTGTATTCAACTCGATCTGTATAGATACTGCATGAATTCAAGTGGGTGGGGAATATTCAATATTGCCTGTGGTTTTAGCCAGTACGGCAGCACAGGTTGAATTAACGGACCGAGATCTATAAATACATTAAATATGCATAAAGGCATCAATAAATGAAGAAAAAAAAACAACTATTTTTTTGTTTACTCCCTCCATATACTCCATCTATTGAAGGTTACAAAGTTTTTAATAGGCCGAACCCGGACGGCCTGGAAAACATGTATTTTTTTGGCCTTTCGTTACAGTCGTTACACCGTTACAGTGTAACTATGAAGATGTGCAGGATATTTTAAAATAAAACTCTGTTACACCTTTTTACGCTTTGTTACAGTATTTCCCCATATGTTACACACTTTAGCATTGTTACGGTACCCTGGAAAACATGTCCTATTTTTTGGAAAATATGCAATAAAACAGAAAATATCAATAGTACTATACTATATGTCAGTTACTGGGGGAAAATATCCTTTGTTACAATGTTACACCGTTACACTGTAACAAAATTGGCACCTCCTGCCAGTTGGTATCTTTTTGTGCAGTATCTAAGCTGATTTCAGTGGATTTTGTCATAATTTGCGTTTTCAAAATGATTCGGAATCAATCTGGTGTGCTCAAATTTGATACTTTTACAAGTGGGGTGAGGGGGTTTCAGTGGATTTTCAGATGTTTTCAGCGACAGCCATTCTCATGTCTGGTGAAAGAACGGACACATTTCCGAGGCCGATACTGCTATACAAAGGAGTAAACATCGGGTTCAAAATACACTTTTACGTCGTCCCGGTCCGTAAAGAAACATTTTGCATAGAGAAAACATTGTTTCCAATCGAACATTTGATCAAACCTACATTTATTTTATACCGTCCTGTGCGTGGATACCGGAGGTTTCGGTAAATGACCAGTTCGGTAAATTGATATTATAGTGTGAATGGTTTGGAGGTTTCGGTAAAATGATACAATAGAATAATTAAGGTATGTGCATAAAGGTAAATGGATTGGGTTAGAGCATATTTAAATTCAAACAGGTAAGCACAGGTGCTATGTTAAATGTGCTGGATAAATGTAATTTATGTATGTTTGTATATGTATGCGTCATGATTCGTAAGTGAAGATCCTGATCAGAAGGCAAACCAATAGTCATAATAGGATCTACACTGTTCGCACAGGTGCTATCTTTAATGTTAAATGTGCTGGATAAATGTAATTTATGAATGTTTGTATATGTATGTTAAATGTGCTGGATAAATGTGTGTGTATATATGTTACTGTTACATTAAATAAAAAATATAAACCAAATTGACTTGGTTCATTTTGTTGTGTTCCATGACCTGGAGACATTCGTCCATCGGTAACTAAAAGTGCACAATACACATAAAGATTAACTTTTACAAAGACAAAATATTAAACAACTGACAGGCCAATATGTCAAAATCGTGATCAAAGAGGTAATAATCAGGTAATTACAATGTTTGGTCACACTTTGCCATGTTATCCTATTGTTAGGCCTTCACCATTGATCAATTATACTATAATAATCCTTTTTACCGAAACCTCCAAACCATTCACACTATAATATCAATTTTCCGAACTGGCCATTTACCGAAACCTCCGTAAATCCTGTGCGTCACGACAGACAATTTAATCGCACAGACATTTTTATAATTTCTCGGGAAGCCATGTTTTCCAATCTATGTTCATCCGGAAATCTGTGTGATTTAATCTCATTGTAATGATCTTTTTGGTTGGTTTTCTCATCTTGTTCCCGGTATATGCGCGCTGGCGACTTGCATTCCGCGGTTATCGGCCAATCATATGTAGTGTAACAACGACTACGTTTAGCGATGACGTCATCGGGCAAGCCCACGGTGATTGGAAAACATGGCTTCCCGAGAAGCACTACCAGATGCGCAGCATTAGCAGAAAAAATTGTGACGTTGCAAACACGCATGCGATGTCATACAATTTACGTCACTTACTGACGTCAGAACTTTTAACATTTTACCAGCACACGGGCAGACTTCTTTGAACTTTGTTGAATATTCAGGAAATTTTTGCTGAATATGGGAATGTTAATGATATTTAAATTTGTTTGGAAAGCCATAGTTGTGCAGAATTAGCCGACACCATTGTATGTGCCGGCTTACTCCTGATGGCTTACTCTTGTAAAGTGGCATTTTCCTGTGGAATTTTCAAAAACAGTGATAAAGTATCAAATTTGCATATTTTTAAATTAAATAACTTGTGAGTTATTTCAATATGCATTGTGAAATATTTTGAGCTTTTACTGTTTATATAAATAAAAAAAAAACTTTTTTATTGACAAAATTCATGAATATCTGAGGAGAAAAAAAAGAAATTGGGTAAAAAATTGTATTTAAATCAACAATATAATTCTGGTGGATTAAACTTCATCAACGCAGAAACAACAACAACAAGATTATGGCTGCAAGCATTTTTTTTCTTTATATACTGCTACACCCCCTCGCGGGGATTTTTAACAGGCTGCTCGTCATGAGCAAGTTAGTAGATGAAAGGCAGCAAAAGTGTGATATGCCAACAGATGAAAGGTTAAAAATTGATGAAAAAGATAAAAGTACGAGTATTAGTAGAACGAGTATTAGTAAAAGTCTGTATTTGTATGTATTTGACTGAAAGTCATGGAATGGCAGTAGCGAGAAATTCTGTTTGACGGCTGTATGTGTTGTGGGAGTGGTATGGCGACAAGACTATTGACAATTTTATAGAAAAGGCATAATCAGACCTGTAACCTCCTGTCTTGCAAGCTACACCACCCTAGAGTGGTCAACATGTCAGTTACGCTAGCCTCTCGTGAGTCGTCATTGACAGTCCAACGAGCAGCGCATCGCTGGACCATTTCATTTTTTTACGACATGTATTGTGTTTTATAACAAAAATATCACCTTTTTAACTTAGCCATTTTTTCTATATTTGTGTATACAATTCTATATAGGGTACAGAGTTTGTGTACACAACTCCTCTGAAGTGGGTGGAAGGTGGGTGCAAGCGATGGGTAATTTAACGATCAGGGTTCATCCTTACCGGAATTCCAACTGGAGACCTGGTTTGGCCCTCACATACGTCTTTGGCATTTTGTATGTGACAGTTGAATCTGGTTATACCCCTTATGTGAGTATTACAATTATTCGTAATCCTATTTTAGGGGAAGGGGCCAAGTGACTTTGGTGTGGTATGGACCTGCCACTAGGTCAGGTTATTCTAATTTCAGGGCTGAATATATTGTTTCTCGATGTAAATATTCAGTTCTGATTTTGGAATTTTCCCCCCAATGCAGCAGGTTAAAACGGGATCGAACCCGTTTGCCCGGCCTTACATGACCTTAGCTGTTGATATGTCGTTAAACATCAATAAACAAACAAACAAACAAACAACTCCTCTGAAACTGTTCCGTCGATCGATCTGAAACTATACACACGTCTTCTACACATATTGAAGATGTGCACCTTGGTGTTTTTATGTGGAAAAAATATTTTTTAACAAAAATATCACCTTTTTAACTTAGCCATTTTTTCTATATTTTTGTATACAATTCTATATAGGGTGCACAACTCCTCTGAAACCGTTCATTCGATCAATCTGAAACTATACACACGTCTATACACATATTGAAGATGTGCACCTTGGTGTTTTTATGCCAAAAAAATATTTTGTAACAAAAATATCACCTTTTAAACTTGGTCATTTTTGTCCACATTTTTGTATCCAATTCTATATAATTTCTACTTTACACATCTACCTAAATTAGTATACCTGTTTATTACAACAAGAGGAAGAAATAATGCTATAGATTTTAAAATTCTCATTAATGTTTCTTGCCTTGGTGACAGCTTCACATTTCTGCATCTTCACTGTCTGGCCCATCTTCGACTGGCGTATTTTGTGACTTACGGCACTCTTGTTGTTTATGTTTTGCTGTGTATGGGGGCAGGGCTTCTAAAATTTCAGAATGCCAATCAGTCCAGACCTAACTGTCGCCCCGAAGGAGCCGTAACTGTCCGCCCCAAGGAGCCGGTACGATTAGTCTAGGGATGGCGCTTTGTTTTGCATACGACCTACGTCTGACCGCACACGGTCAAGATCACTGAGGACGTTTTATATCAAGACTGCCAATGAGGGGATTAGCTTCATTTAACAATTCCAGTTCTTGTTTAACTGGTACTGATGAATCGGGGAGATTATAACCACTATGTATATCAATCAAAATCAATAATTTTTTCCTCTACCTACCTATTCAACTTTTTTCTGGGACGTTACCGGAACCAAACTCCTTTTTTTTTTAGGCCTTACTTTAATATTTCAGTACATCATACATGGGGACTAATGCCACACATCCATGCTGCCCTTAATATGACCTTGACCTTTTGACCTTCACAACTTTTAATTCACAAATCTGTCATAACTTCTATATGCCTTGGTGGATTACTTTAATATTTCAATACATCATACTTGGGGACAAATGCCACACATCCATGCTGCCCTTAATATGACATTGACCTTTTGACCTTCACAACTTTGAACTTTTTCACACATTAAGAAATTCGCCAGAGTTTCTCATTTCTGTCATAACTTCTATATCCCTTAATGGATTACTTTAATATTTCAATACATCATACTTGTGGACAATGCCACACATCCACACAGTCCTTAATATGACCTTCACCTTTTTACCTTCATAAATGTGCTTGTGCTTGTGAATACATGTACTTATCACTTCCGTTAATTAACTTTCCCACAGTTTCTCCAATCTGCCACCGGGGGCATTCGTGCGCCGACAGGCCACATTTCTTGGTTTTTATTAGCCAGGTTTTTTGAAAAAAAATCCAGGCTATTGGATTGGCGAAAGCCGGGCGGGCGGGCGGGCGGCGGGCGGGCGGCGTCCACAATCAATGTAAAGTTTTCGTGTTTGAGTCCATTTCTTTCGTACTGTACCACCTAGGACCACCAAATTTTCACAGCTTCATAATCAAGGGGTACCCACCACATATCACTATCCAACATGTTATTTTTTTTTTTAACTTCACCCATTTTTTCCGCGCAGTCAACTTAGCCATTTTCAATGTTAAGTTTTCGCGTTTACAATGTTAAGTTTTCGTGTTTAAGTCCATTTCTTTCGTACTGTACCACCTAGGACCACCAAACTTTCACAGCTTCATAACCAAGGGGTGCCTACCACATACAACTATCCAACATGTGACCATTTTTTTACCTTCACCTATTATTTCTACGTAATTGACTTAGCCATTTTCAACGTTAACTTTTTAACGTACGTCTGGTTAGAGTTTTTTCGTTAAAGTTTTTTCGTGTACTATATCTCTGCAACTGCTTCACCCAATACCTTGATACTTCACATGGGTGTTTATCATCATTGTCGCACCTGCTTGCGGAAAGCACGATCCTGTGCCCTATGTCAAGTTCAAATTACTTTGAATTTTTTTGTTAAAGTTTTTTCGTGTACTATATCTCTGCAACTCCTTCACCCAATACCTTGATACTTCACATGGGTGCTTATCATCATGGAAATCGCGATCCTGTGCCCAATGTCAAGGTCAAATTACTTTGAATTTTTTTGTTAAAGTTTTTTCGTGTACTATATCTCTGCAACTCCTTCACCCAATACCTTGATACTTCACATGGGTGTTTATCATCATTGTCACACCTGCTTGCGGAAAGCGCGATATCGTCAGCATTTTGGCATACGTCCGTCCGTTCGTCCGTGTGTCCGGTTAAAGTTTTTTGGTTAAAGTTTTTCCATCTACTATATCTATTTTTTTAGTGTCCATGCCTCGCCCCAAGGCGCGACATGCAGGCCACGGCCATCTAGTCTACAAAAAGTGGGTATAATTATGTTATCCAAGTGTCTATGCTTGGAAAAAACCTGGCCTTCGTGGCTTTGCCTCGTTTCTTGTTTTTAACTTAACCCATTTTTTCCGCGTAGTCGACTTAGCCATTTTCAATGTTAAGTTTTCGCGTTTACAATGTTAAGTTTTCGTGTTTAAGTCCATTTCTTTGGTACTGTACCACCTAGGACCACCAAACTTTCACAGCTTCATAATCAAGGGGTACCCACCACATATCACTATCCAACATGTTACTTTCTTTTTTAACTTCACCCATTTTTTCCGCGCAGTTGACTTAGCCATTTTCAATGTTAAGTTTTCGCGTTTACAATGTTAAGTTTTCGTGTTTAAGTCCATTTCTTTGGTACTGTACCACCTAGGACCACCAAACTTTCACAGTTTCATAACCAAGGGGTGCCTACCACATACAACTATCCAACATGTGACCATTTTTTTACCTTCACCTATTATTTCTACGTAATTGACTTAGCCATTTTCAACGTTAACTTTTTAACGTACGTCTAGTTAAAGTTTTTTGGTTTTAAAACTTTTTCGTTATACTATATCTCTGCAACTGCTTCGCCCATTACCTTGAAACTTCACATGGGTGTTTATCATCATCCATATTTTCATTCTAACCCCCAACCGTGCGGCCCCTGTGCCCAATGTCAAGGTCAAATTACTTTGAATTTTTTTGTTAAAGTTTTTTTGTGTTCTATATCTCTGCAACTGCTTCACCCAATACCTTGATACTTCACATGGGTGTTTATCATCATTGTTGCACCTGCTTGCGGAAAGCGCGATCTGTGCCCAATGTCAAGGCTCATTACTTTGAATTTTTTTGTTAAATGTTTTTTTTTGTGTACTATATCTCTGCAACTGCTTCACCCAATATCTTGATACTTCACATGGGTGTTTATCATCATTGTCGCACCTGCTTGCGGAAAGCGTGATCCTGTGCCCAATGTCAAAGTCAAATTACTTTGACTTTTTTTGTTAAAGTTTTTTCGTGTACTATATCTCTGCAACTGCTTCACCCAATACCTTGATACTTCACATGGGTGTTTATCATCATTGTCGCACCTGCTTGCGGAAAGCGCGATCCTGTGCCCTATGTCAAGTTCAAATTACTTTGAATTTTTTTGTTAAAGTTTTTTTCGTGTACTATATCTCTGCAACTGCTTCACCCAATACCTTGATACTTCACATGGGTGTTTATCATCATTGTCACACCTGCTTGCGGAAAGCGCGATATCGTCGGCATTTTGGCATACGTCCGTCCGTTCGTCCGTGTGTCTGGTTAAAGTTTTTTGGTTAAAGTTTTTCCATCTACTATATCTATTTTTTTAGTGTCCATGCCTCGCCCCAAGGCGCGACATGCAGGCCACGGCCATCTAGTCTACAAAAAGTGGGTATAATTATGTTATCCAAGTGTCTATGCTTGGAAAAAACCTGGCCTTCGTGGCTTTGCCTTGTTTCTTGTTATTATTATTATTATTATTGATAGTTGGTTTTCAAGAAAAAGTAGAAATTTACAATGTACTAACTTACATGTCGTTGAGCTGCAAAAAACCGTTTGCTTTTTGCAGCTCAAATAAGTATATGTTTAAATGTGTTTTATTTTTATCATTTGTTCCCTATTTAATAAGGAAGAAAATCAATAATACATTTGTAAAAGTAAAATACGCATTGAATTTGAAATCTGGGGGTATAATACTCTTTAGATACAAAACTTACCAGTAGCCGATTTCATCAAAATTGCAAAGTATACTTATCTAGCAAAGTATACTTTGAGGGAGTAATCATTGATTTTTGCGAAATTCATTATTTCATATAGAACTAATGATTGCATATATTTGATGATTAAAAATATGCATAATTATTATACTGAATGTATTACATTATCACAGCCAAAATGGCTGTGATAATGTAATAAATTCAGTATAATAAAAATTAATACATTTATCTTAAAATTGAAAATTTCTCCCTCAAAGTATACTTTTCTAGGAAAGTATACTTTGCAATGTTGATGAAATAGGCTACTGGAGCTCTTGTATCACGCAGATCTGCAATCTAGAGACTAAGACGAACATGTATGTATTTACGGTCCACCACCTGTCAGTGAGCTCTTGATATTTGCAGTAATAATACAATGCCCTGCCACATCTTAATTGTTATGCATTTTTCCTATGCAGGGTGTTTAGTCATACATGTACATAGCTCCAGATAAGTTTTATTACATTGCTGTGAGTATTTTGTACTCCAACTTTTGATAATCAATGCGTATTCAGCTAAAATAAGTGCATACAATTTGCCAATACACACCTCACATGTATCTGGAGTTCTGAATAATATAATGCCCTGCCACATATTATGTTTATGTATTTTTCCTATGCAGGGTGTTTAGTCGTATCACACATCTCCTGGTGCCGGAATTACGATGACTAGAAAACGCGATGAAGGTGCTCCATGTGTTGTCAAGCAGCCCATGACCATCCATACGGAGGATCTGAATGCAATCTCACTAGATAGTGACTTCACAGATGCCGAAGAGGATCTCCACCTCACCTCCCTCGACTCGTCTTTCAAGGCGGCATCCGGCCGTCTCCTCAAATTCCCTCCCCGCGTGAGTTCACTCTTTCACACCGAAGTAACCAGGGATTCTGCTGGTGATCGCCACTTTCGCAATTGGCGATAAAAATAAACAATTGGCGATAAAAAATTATAATTTTCGGAAAAAAACTTTTTGGTGTTTTTTCTCGAAAATTGTAATTTTTTATCGCCAATTGTTTTATTTTTTTTGAAGTGGCAATTTTTTTATTTTCCCAGCGGAAACCCTGAGTAACTGGAATGGATTTTGATACAGTGGGACCTCTCTAAACCGGACAACAAGAGACATGTGATCATAATTTTGATTGGTTTCTTGGTCATTTATATCAGGTGATGATGCCTGTTCGTGATCGCATAGCAGACAATCAAAATAATCAAATGCCTGATTTACAGCGAAACCTCGATAAACCGGACACCCCAGGGACCTCCCAGGGTGTCGGGTTTAGCGAGGTTTCACTGTATGTTAATTTTACAACCAATCCAATTCTGAATTGTCAAAAAAATGATTTTCAGACTAGTCCATTTATGAAGAGGTGGCGGTTGTGCTCTCAAAAATATGAAAATTGCAAAAAGTGCAGATCCTATGGCTCGTAACGGCTCATCTGGATCTACACTGTTTGCCAATACCACTACAGTGGGGTCAGCGTATAAGTGCACACACGAACATCACGACAGGTTGGAACCAACCTGTCGTGTTCGTTCGTGTGTGCACTTACACGCTGACCCCACTGTATACAGATCTGTGGTGTTGAAAGGGTTAATATAAATAAAGTTATGATATGCAATTTCACATGACATTTGGCTGTGACTGGAGAAATGGGGCTTATGGGATTCGTGACCAGCGTCACTGCTGATCAAATAGCATACTCCTATAGCTCGATACTGATAGCAATCTATATTGCTTGTTAGAAGCATGACGGGTGTTTCATCGATGGTTGGTTAACAGTGAATATCCTGCTCAGACTATGTGGATCTACACTTGTTTCATAACCCATAAACCACATATCTCCAGTCAGTGCCACATATGACGTATGTCATTGTCATCTATGAATATTTCAGGTTAACATTCAGACTTTTTAACTACTTGTTATTTTCACATGCAGTTTTCAACAGTCTTTATGCCCCCTATGCGATAGCAAGGGGGCATATTGCGTTGCTCTAGAGATTCCGTCTGTACGTGCTGAAACACATACGGTAGCCTTTTTGTTGCGTCAAAAAAAAAATTGTAAGCGTTTCTCCAACATGTAATATTGAAGATATTACACGAAGGATTGCTTCGATACTTGCACACTTGAATCACCTTCGAAATATCACTGAAACACTTAGCCATTTTGTTACGTCAAAAAGTTTGTAAGAGTGTCCAACATGCAATGTCTTCAATATTACGCGAAGGATTGCTTCGATACTCGGACACGTGCTTTACCTGAACATTTGTCACACACTCGCGCCACCATTAATACGACCTTGACCAGTTGCCCAGTATGCCAGGTGGCATATCCATGTTTTACAGACATAATCTCTAGTTATGCCCCCTATGCGATAGCTTATTGCGTTGCTCTTGATGTTCTGTACGTCTGTCCGTGTACATTTACGTCAAAAAGTTTGTAAGAGTTTCTTCATCATATAATATCTTCAATAATACAAGAATTGCTTTAAAGGTACATACCCACTCAGTAGGCACAACATGTTATTTATATTAGAGACACCATCTTAGACATATTCTGGCAAAATAAACATTCATTCACCATTACCACACGTATTGATTGGCATTATTATACATTTTATATCAGACAATAACTTTCCACACTGATATCAGGGGCCATAACCGTGTTTCGTTAAAAAGTTAACCGACATTACTATTTATACTCTGTATTTATTTTTCGATGTGCAATTATCATACTTTATAATCTGTCGAAAATATTATTTTTTCATGTGACGCATTTAATTAGTACAAATAATTAAAACATACCATTCCTCATTTGCATATGAAAATAGCCTGACACCCGCGTCACTATCAGTAAAATAAATATTACTAAATGATTATATCTGTCTAGCGGCCACTCGTAATGTTTAGAACTGGTGGAATAGTGACACAATTATACATTTATTTAATTCCTATAAAGAACAGTTTGTGCCTATTGAGTGGGCATGTACCTTTAATATTTGGAAAGTTCATTCACCTGAACATGTGTGACACACTTATGCCACCAATGACATGACCTTGACCTTTGTGACCTACGAAATGTTGCTGAAACACATAGCTATTTTCTTACGTCAAAAAGTTTGTAAGAGTTTCTTTATCATGTAATATCTACAATATTACTTGAAGGATTGCTTCAATATTTGGACAGTTCATTCACCTGAACAGGTGTGATGCACTCACACCACCAATGACATAACCTCAACCTTTGTGACCTTCGAAATGGTGCTGAAATACTTAGCCATTTTGTTACGACGTAAAGTTTGTAAGCGTTTCTCCATCATGTAATATCTTCAAATTACTTGAAGGATTACTTTAATATTTGGAAGCTTCATTCACCTGAACATGTGTAATTCAATCACACCACCAATGACATGACCATGACCTTCTAAATGGTGTTGAAACTCTTAGCCTTTTTCTTACGTCAAAACGTTTTTAAGACTTTCTCAAATGACTTTGAAATTTGTGTAAATTTAAAGTTTTATTTTTTTTACACACAATCTCCCAGTGGGTGGCAGGTGGGAGCATATAATGGGTAATTTAACGATCGGGGTTCATGCTTACCGGAATTCCGACTGGAGACCTGATTTGGCCCTCACATACGTCTTTGGCATTTTGTATGTGACAGTTGAATCCGGTTATACCCCTTATGTGAGTATTACGATTATTCGTCATCCTATTTTAGGGGAAGGGGCCAAGTGACTGGTGTGGTATGGACCTGGCACCAGGTCAGGTTATTCTAATTTCAGGGCTGAATATATTTGTTCTCGATGTAAATATTCCGTTCTGATTTTGGGATTTTCCCCCCAATGCAGCAGGTTAAAATGGGATCGAACCCGTTTGCCAGGCCTTACATGACCTTAGCTGTTGATAGGCCGTTAAACACCAATAAACAAACAAACACACAATCTCTAGTTAGAGTCCAATATGCCATGGGGGCATATCCACGTTTTACAAACATAATGTCTAGTTTCATATTATTTCTCATTGCCAGTAATGAGCCAGATAATGACAAATTGCTGCAGTTCTCCTTTAAATGAGGTTTTAAGTAATAATACTAAGACAGTTAACGTTAGTTTTGATTTGTTTAAATTTGTATTATTTATGCAGAAATTTTAACCTGTAACTTTTTACTGAGTTGGAAATTAGTGATAGAATTTTCGACATTTAGTTTCCTGTCTTGTCTACTCATTCAAATAATTAAAATTCAAAATAAAAGCTTCCACTTTTCTGCTTTAAAGAAGAATAATCCAATGATACTGATCCTGTAATTTGTGGCTGTGACTGGAGGAATGGGCCTTATGGGGTTTTGCCACCAGTGTAGATCCAGATCAGCCTGTGCACCCATCGATAAAACACCTGTCCTGCTTCTAGCAAGCAATGTAGATCATTATCAGGCTACATGAGTGTGCTATTTGATCGGGAGCTACACTGGTCACAAATTCCATAAGCCCCATTTCTCAAGTCACGGCCATATTTTGGCATGTTTCCAGGGGGTGGGGGAAGACTATGTCGGCATTTCATGTCGTGGTCATGTTTATGTTTGCAGCCCGGCGGCCCCAGCTCAAGCTCTGCCCATGACGACGTCACCGACGATGATGAAGTGGACCGCTCACGTGTCGGCGACTTCTTCATGGCGCCGTGTCGCGTTGCCGAGCAGGCCGAGGAGTTTGTCAAGAAGGTGTGGGAGGCGGGGTGGCGGGTGGTGCACCACAACTCGCTGCCACAGTGGCTCAAGGATAATGACTTCCTGCACAAAGGTCACCGGCTGCCGACCAACTCGTTCATCGCCTGCTTCAAGTCCATCTTCAGGATTCACACGGAGACGGGCAATATATGGACACATTTATTAGGTTCGTCTCTTCCTGTAGACATATGGACGCATTTGTTAGGTTCGTCTCTTCCTGTAGTCATATGGACGCATTTGTTAGGTTCGTCTCTTCTTGTAGTCATATGGATGCATTTATTAGGTTCGTCTCTTCTTGTAGTCATACGGATGCATTTGTTAGGTTCGTCTCTTCCTTTAGTCATATGGACGCATTTGTTAGGTCTTCTTGTAGTCATATGGACGCATTTGTTAGGTTCGTCTCTTCTTGTAGTCATATGGACACTTTTGTTAGGTTTGTCTCTTCTGTAAGTAATTATGGAGATTTGTTAGGTTCGTCTCTTCAGGTAGTCATATGGACCGCATTTAGTTTAGTCGCTCTTCCCTGTATGACCTATATCATGGACGCAGTTGTTAGGGTCGTCTCTTCCATGTAGTCATATGGACGCATTTGTTAGGTTCGTCTCTTTCTGTTTATGGACCGCATGTAGGTTCGTCTTTCCTATAGTCATATGACGTCATTATGTACGCCATTTGTTGGTTGCGTCCTCCTTCTTGTAGTCCAATTATGGAACACGGCATTGTTAGTTTGTCTCTTCATGTAGTCATATGGACGATTTGTTAGGTTCGTTCTTATTCAGTCTAGGGTCGCATTTGTTTAGGTTCGTCTTTTCCTGTTTGACCTATATCATTTGGAGCATTTATTAGGTTCATCTCTTTCCTGTAGTTCATATGGACGCATTTGTTTTTTTAGGTTCGTCTCTTCCTTGTAGTATATGGACCCGCATTGTTAGGTTCGTCTCTTCCTGTAGTCATATGGACGCATTTGTTAGGTTCGTCTCTTCCTGTAGTCATATGGACGCATTTGTTAGGTGCGTCTCTTCCTGTAGTCATATGGACGCATTTGTTAGGTTCGTCTCTTCTTGTAGTCATATGGACGCATTTGTTAGGTTCGTCTCTTCTTGTAGTCATATGGACGCATTTGTTAGGTTCGTCTCTTTTTGTAGTCATATGGACGCATTTGTTAGGTTTGTCTCTTCCTGTAGTCATATGGACGCATTTGTTAGGTCTTCTTGTAGTCATATGGACACATTTGTTAGGTTCGTCTCTTTTTGTAGTCATATGGGGGGTGTACTGGAGTTGGGTTTTCTGACCGTACGTCCGTCCATCACTAAACTTAACATCAAAGAAATGTGTTATAACTTCTATTTCCTTCATCGAAAATTCTTAATATTTCACGCATGCATTCCTCTAAGGCTATACTATCATACTGTGACAAATCCAAGGCCGTCCATCCCCGCTGATCACAAGGTCACATACTTAAAATCGGAGAAATTGGTTAAAACTTCTATTTCCTCCATCAAAAATTCTTAATATTTCATGCATGCATTCCTCTAAGGGTCTACTATCATGCTGTAACAAATTCAATACCGCCAAACCCCTGCTGATCCCAAGGTCAATGTCACATACTTAGACTCTTCACAAAACTTAACATCGGAGAAATCTGTTATAACTTCTATTTCCTTCATCACAAATTTTCCATATTTTCACGCATGCATTCCTCTAATGGTCATCTCTATTGGTGCCAAAGCCACGACCGTCCAACCCCAGGCCGCTGATCCCAAAATCAAGGTGTGTTTCACAATAAACCACAGTTAACTTTTTGCCAAAAAAAAATACACCACATTAACATTGTGGCATCTGATATCAATCAAATCTATGACCACTACCTTTCATATGTCAGGCCCTCACTTACTGACAAATCTAGTTTAGTTAGTGCATGAGACAATTCATACGGAAGGTGTAAATATTTAGAAAAACCGATGTGTCACTAATTTTTTAGAGTTATCTCCCTTTGTTTTTTACACACTGATTTCTTGTCCGGAGCATAACTGGAATACCCATTGGAATATTTTCATGAAACTTCACACTTGCATAGACCACTACCGAAAGGAGTGTCGCATGCAAGAATGAGAGCTCTTGCCTCACTAAATTTTGAGGGGGATATACATGCGCTTGTGGACAAGCATCAATTTCTAGTTTAACGTAATGGACATTACTGGTACTATTTATTCTCTGTATTTATTTGTTGATGTGCAATGATCATACTTTATAATCTGTCGAAAATATTATTTTATCAGGTTACACATGTAATTGGTATAAATAATTAAAAAATATGCCTAATTTGCATATGAAAATAGCCTGATACCACCGCGATACCACCACGTCACTAACTGTAAAATACATACAGTCGAACTTCGATGGGTCGAACCCTGGTAAACTCGTCAGCCATGCTTGCCTCGAACTAGCCTTTAGGTCCCGGCAGAATTCCTATATAAATACGTTACACTACCCGGTATAGGTCGAACTTGTGAAAGTCGAACAACCCTCAATGCCTCGAATCGCTGTCACGCCCGGTCATGTATAAATCCACTATAAACACCACAAAAACTCGAACATGTCAGACGATTGTCTCCAGACTAGTTGATTGACTTTCACACCTATTGTTAACCGGTTGTCAAACAAATCTCAAGTGGTCATTTGAGCGTATACAATAACGGCAGTCGTGACCAGCATACGTGGTAATTATGCATTGACGATAAGGTATTTATACGTGTTGTGATGGAGCAGGTGAAGCGGAAGACTACGAAGCAAGGCGAGATAACAGACTTCTTCAATACCGGACGTGTATAACTTTCATGTATAACTTGTACTGGGTTCCATGTGATAGTAAATTATGATATGCAGTGAATGTGGTTCCGGGTCCGAAGTAGTGATGGGGCGACTGGGCATGCATCTATTGATTTATCAGTGTATGACGAGCGATGTAATTTTATACCTACAAGCATGCGCATCATTTTATGGCAAATACATATTCACTCACAAAGATTTGTATTTGATTAGATAAATATTTGTCATGAAATTACGCAAATGCCAATAGGTACACAATCAGAGATGCTTTCACATGATCGTATCGGACGGGGCAATCAAGTCCGCCAATTGTATTTCGTAATCATTTTCTGTTGTTCTCATGTTCTATTGCTGTATAATGGCTATGCAAATAAAAACACACATGAGTTTGCCGCTTTCTTTATTTGATTAAAGCCTGTTTCTGTTAATAAACGACTGTGACAATCAACCGTAAAGGCAAATGTAAGCGCATTGATATGAAACAACGTGTCGTAATGACGACTTGTTTCACTTAGTACACTGACCAACTTGTAGATCAGTAGCCCATTTCATCAACATTGCAAAGTATACTTTAGTAGCAAAGTATACTTTGAGGGAGAAATTTTCAATTTTTTGAAAAATTTATTAATTTTTATTATACTGAATTTATTACATTATCACAGCCATTTAATGGCTGTGATAATGTAATAAATTCAGTATAATAATTCTGCATACTTTTAATCATGAAATACATGCATTTGTTAGTTCTATGTGAAATAATGCATTTCTGGAAAAATAAATGATTACTCCCTCAAAGTATACTTTGCTAGTAAAGTATACTTTGCAATGTTGATGAAATAGGCTACTGAAATGGTTACAGTAGAAAATCCCGATGGGTCGAACAACGGATGGGTCGAACTAAAACTTAACCCCGCAGGCTGTTCGACCCATCGAAGTTGGACTGTATTACTAAATGATTATATCTGTATAGCGGGCACTCGTAATTTTTAGAACTGGTGGAATAGTGACACAATTATACTATAAAGACCTGTTTGTCTACTGGTGTGCATGTACATATGTACCTTTAAATGACTGTCCATGTAGGTATGATCGCGTTCCTGGGTATAACAGGGTACTTCCTGTCGCGGCCGTCTGTCGAGATCCAGTGGCAGGAGAAGGCGGTGTTCTCGGCATTCTTCGCCGGTGCCATCATCTGTATGACGTTCTCCTGGGTGTTCCACACCGTGTTCTGTCACTCAAAGAGGATCGGTAAACTCTTCAACAAGTAAGTGCAGAAATAGGCTGAATTTTCTCATGCTCAGAATCAATCAATCTATCCAATTTTGAGTTCAAATTTCAAGAACAACTCAGAATGTTTCATACTCACAGGTTAACCCTCGGGATCCAAAAATTGTCGTCTGCTGTTATTTCTTATTTTGTCTTTTCTCTCTATAAAAACATGGTTTGACAGCACTTTAGAATCATTTCCATTGGAAATGATTCTAAAGTGCTGTTAAACCATTTTGTTTATGAAAAAAATTGAAAATAAAACTGAAACAGTAGGCGACAAAATTTAATTCAGCATTGTAAGGGTTAAGGTGTTTGTTGTACAGGGTGAGGTGACTAAATGCGAGAAATCTTTCCTATTTGATTTGTGTCAGTTCTTCCAGACCGCATTTGTGTTTGTTGTTTCGACCTTTTAAAAAATCTATCAAATCCTTGAAATATCCAAATGCATTAATCTTATGATTTCAAAAATGCACTTACCTCTCTTCAACCCTTTCAACACCACATGCCTGTATAGTGGTATTGGTAAAAAGTGTAGATCCAGACAAGCCGGCTCGTGACGAGCCGTCTCGTCAGGATCTGCACTTTTTGCAAGTAATTTTCATATTTTCGAGAACAAAAACACCCCATTTCATAAATGGACTAGTTTGAAAATCATTTTGTGACTATTGGATTGGTTGCAAAATTAATGTATCAAAATCCATTCCAGTTACTTAGGGGTGAAAGGGTTAAAATGTATTTAGTTGTCTTTCCACTGACACCATTTATTACAGTGGCTTAGCCAGGTGCTTGCCAAGGTGGGTGGTGAATTGTGGATCGAGTTTGGAAAGAATGCATGCATCTTTCCATAGAAAAAAATAGATTTCTACATTCAATTTCCTTGATTATAAAGCCATAATTTCCCATATATTGCAGTTATTTCTCTCATAAAAATGTAAGTTAAATTAAAAATACACACCTGACCAAATTATAGGTAGACATTTGCATCCACTGGCTACTCGACTGCATTAAATAAAAAAAATTGCATCATTAACATTTTTTTGTAGTACGAAAGACATCCTACTTTCTACATTTTGTTACATTTTATATCCCCCTATTTACATTTTTCAACTCGCCATCTAGCCATTTTAATTTTAGGTCCTACTGTGTACAATGTACATGTTCGGTCCTATCATTATTATATACCAGGACTCCAGATAAGGAATTAGTAATTGAGTATTTTCACTCCATCATTTCTGAAGCAATTGGGTATTTCAAAATTTTAATTGGGTAAAATAAAGTCACATTACTGTTTACACATCAACAGACAGCAGTTATTGAATATTTTGCTTCGAAATAAAAACATGTCTTGGAGACAAGGAGACAATTCTAATGAAATACCAAGATGTGTTTTCTTAGAAAATAAGAAAAATATGCTATATTGGTGTTCTGTTTATTGTTTTCTGCAGCATGATAAAGGTATCATAAAATTTATATTGCTTTTTGATACTCGCTACTTCTGATTTTAATTGGGTTTTTGTCAATTTTAATTGGGTATTTAAGCAAATACGCAGCTTATCTGGAGCTCTGATATACTACAATTTACATTTGGGATTTTACTATTTTCACGTTACATCCTAAACATTTAAAGTTGAGGCAGCATCAATCTACTTTTGTGGCTGTGACTGGAGAAATGGGGCTTATGGGTGTTGCGACCAGTGTAGATCCAGATCGGCCTGACCAAGATCTGCACTGTTCACGATTCCATTATTGAAACACCCGCCATGCTTCTAAGAAGCATTATCAATCTACAGCAGTATGCTATTTGATCAATAGCCACACTGGTCACAAGTCACAGTCATGATTTTGGTCAGGCACATCATGTACAATCTGCATCATTTACTATTTCTTGTCATTCACGTTACAGCTTAGACTACTGTGGAATATAGGGATGGGTTGTGACCTAGGGGTTAGAATCCCTGAATTGCAATCCGGAGGTTGTAGCTTCAAATTTCACCGTAGGCATAAAAAATAATTTTATAGATTTTCATCACACTGGTTTTCCAGATAAGGCTTGAAACCGGTGTCCCGTCTCTACATGTGGCTGTGACTGGAGAAATGGGGCTTATTGGTTTTGCGATCAGTGTAGATCCAGATCAGCCTGTGCATCCGCACAGTCTGATCAGGACATGCACTGTTTGCCATTCCATCAATAAAGCACCCGGCATGCTTCTAAAAAGCAATGTTGATCGTTATCAGGCTGCAGGAGTGTGCTATTTAATCAGGAGCTACACTGGCCACAACAGCCATAAGCTCCATTTCTCCAGTTACAGCCACATATGAGACATGCCATATGATTTTGTACCTGCGGAATATACGCATGTACTATGAAATATTTGTCGACTGTTTACGCCATTTATGGAAAATATTGTAAAGTTTGTAAACGTTTTTCATGAAATTACACAGATGCCCGATGTACAAAATCACATGGCGTGTCTCAGATGACTTTAGCGGATGCAGGGATGTTAAACCAATTCACTTTCACATTGCAGGTTAGACTATTGTGGTATAGCGTTCCTCACGATGGGTTCGTTTGTGCCTTGGCTCTACTACAGCTTCTACTGCAGCCTGGGTGCCAAGATCATGTACCTCGTCGCCATCTTCAGCCTCGGCATCCTCTGTATCGTCGTCTCTCTCTGGGACAAGTTCAGCGAGCCCAGATTTAGGGTGCTACGTGCAGGTAAGTGTGCTTCCATTTTTCGTTCGCTTCTGATCAAATACCACACTCCTGTAGACTGATAATAATCTACAGCTGATTCTCTTTACCTCGATATCGCTTACCTCGATAAACCTGCTCACCATGATATAATTCCAGCACAAAAATATTTACACAATTCCCTAACATTTGATTGGCCCGTAGCAAGTCGCTGTCCAAAATTTATATCCCAGTAAACTCCCACGCCAAACTACTTTTCGTAACCGTGAGGCGCAGTTAAAATAATTCTTAAGAAAACGGAAAATAAACAAATTTTCTTGATGAATTTATTTCAAATGCTGGAATTATAAGGAATGAATAGTCTTTTTGTGGAATTTATCGGGGATATAAGCTTGGAAAAGTCGCGGGAATACTGGACGAGGCCTTCCGGCCTTCGTCCAGTATTCCCGCGACTTTTCCAAGTTTATACCCCGATAAATTCCACAAAAAGGCCATTCATTCCTATAATATGTCCATGCTCCTTGATCATGTATTCTACTCCTAGGCGATTGGTTGGGAGCATGTGAAGGGTACATTTAACGGTGGGATTCTTCCTTACCAGAATCCTGATATCCCTGGTTTGACCCTCAGGTACATTTTTGGTTTTCTGGTACTTGACAGTTGAATCGCGTTATGCCCATTATAAAACTAATAAGATTAGTACTAATCCTATTACTTCTGGGGAGTGTGGTTAAGTGAATCTGGTGTGGTGAGGACCTGGCATCAGGTCGGGTTATTCTAATTTCAGAGCCCTGGACTGAGTGTGGTAATACTAGCGTTCCATTTCCGTTGTATGAGTGTTTATAGCGCTGGTCCTGAGTGGAATAATACGACGTTCCACTTGTGTTGTAGGAGTGTTTATAGCGCTGGGCCTGAGTGATATACAGGTGTTTCACTTCTGTTGTAGGAGTGTTTATAGCTCTGGGCCTGAGTGGAGTATACAGGTGTTTCACTTCTGTTGTAGGAGTGTTTATAGCCCTGGACCTGAGTGGAGTATACAGGTGTTTCACTTCTGTTGTAGGAGTGTTTATAGCTCTGGGCCTGAGTGGAGTATACAGGTGTTTCACTTCTGTTGTAGGAGTGTTTATAGCTCTGGGCCTGAGTGGAGTATACAGGTGTTTCACTTCTGTTGTAGGAGTGTTTATAGCCCTGGGCCTGAGTGGAGTATACAGGTGTTTCACTTCTGTTGTAGGAGTGTTTATTAGCCCTGGGCCTGAGTGGAGTATACAGGTGTTTCACTTCTGTTGTAGTGTTTATAGTGTTTATAGCTGGGCCTGAGTGGAGTATACAGGTGTTTCACTTCTGTTGTAGGAGTGTTTATAGCTCTGGGCCTGAGTGGAATAATACCAGCATTCCTCTTGTGTTGTAGGAGTGTGTATTGCCCTGGGCCTGAGTGGAGTAATACCGGTGTTCCACTTGTGTTGTAGGAGTGTTTATAGCCCTGGGCCTGAGTGGAGTATACAGGTGTTTCACTTCTGTTGTAGGAGTGTTTATAGCCCTGGACCTCAGTGGAATAATACCAGCATTCCTCTTGTGTTATAGGAGTGTTTATTGCCCTGGGCCTGAGTGGAGTAATACGGGCATTTCACTTCTGTTGTAGGAGTGTTTATAGCCCTGGGCCTGAGTGGAGTAATACGGGCGTTTCACTTCTGTTGTAGGAGTGTTTATAGCCCTGGGCCTGAGTGGAATAATACCATCATTCCTCTTGTGTTATAGGAGTGTTTCTTGCCCTGGGCCTGAGTGGAGTAATACGGGCATTTCACTTCTGTTGTAGGAGTGTTTATAGCCCTGGGCCTGAGTGAAAGTAATACCGGCGTTCCACTTGTGTTGTAGGAGTGTTTATAGTGCTGGTCCTAAGTAGAATAATACCAGTGTTCCACTTGTGTTGTAGGAGTGTTTATAGCCCTGGGTCTGAGTGGAGTATACAGTGATAAATGAAAAGTACTTATTTTCTAAAAATCTGCTTGAAAAGTGCTTGAATTGAATTTTAGTACTTGAAAAGTGCTTAAAAAAATGCCTTCGTGCTTAAAAAGTACTTGAATTTTAATAGAAACAATAAAAAAGTTAATCGCTAAAATTCGATGTTCGATGGGTCGAGTGTAAATTGTGGAGTGCTGATCGGTATTGGAAACTGCATGTTAAACTATGCGTGGTATCGGCAAACCCGCTGCGTATCGGCAAAACCGTGCGCGGTTCTGGTTTTAAACTGGTCCAATATGAGGCTCGTTATGAATGGTTAATGGCGACGTGCGTGAACGCTACACTGCGTTTTCACAATGGGGAAAAATGTATTCAACCATATCTGGATAAGCCGCTTTAAGTGGGTTAAAGAAGCGCCCGATAGGCACAAAGCCTATTGTACTGTATGTCGGAAAGAAATTGATATTGTGCTTGAAAAAATAATAATTGTACTTGAAAAGTGCTTGAAAAGTGCTTGAATTTTATCATGTCATGTCTGTACGAACCCTGTTTGTAGGAGTGTTTATAGCCCTGGGCCTGTGTGGAGTAATACCGGCATTCCATGTCTGTTGTAGGAGTGTTTATAGCCCTGGAACTGAGTGGAGTAATACCGGCATTTCGCTTCTGTTGTAGGAGTGTTTATAGCCCTGGGCCTGAGTGGAGTAATACCGGCGTTCCACTTCTGTATCACGGATGGGTTCTGGCATGCGGTAGAGAAGGCATCCCTGGGTTGGCTGGTCCTGATGGCTGCCCTCTACATCGTCGGGGCGATTATATATGCCGCCAGGATACCAGAGAGGCTTTTCCCCGGCAAGTTTGATATTTGGGTAAGTCCCTACTGTCTGGTCCACATTTGATATTTGGGTAAGTCCCTACTGTCTGTTCCACGTTTGATATTTGGGTAATTCCCTACTGTCTGGTCCACGTTTGATATCTGGGTAAGTCCCTACTGTCTGGTCCACGTTTGATATTTGGGTAAGTCCCTACTGTCTGTTCCACGTTTTTATATTTGGGTAAGTCCCTACTGTCTGGTCCACGTTTGATATTTGGGTAAGTCCCTACTGTCTGGTCCACGTTTGATATTTGGGTCAGTCCCTACTGTCTGTTCCACGTTTGATATTTGGGTAAGTCCCTACTGTCTGGTCCACGTTTGATATTTGGGTAGTCCCTACTGTCTGTTCCAACGTTTGATATTTGGGTAAGTCCCTACTGTGGTCCACGTTTGATATTGAGTAGGTCCCTACTGTCTGTTCCACGTTTGATATTTGGTAAATCCCTACTGTCTGGTCGTTTGATATTTGGGTTTGGGTAGTCCCTATTTCTGTCCTCGTCCACATTTGATATTTGGGTAAGTCCCTACTGTCTGGTCCACGTTTGATATTTGGGTTGGTCCCTACTGTCTGTCCACGTTTGATATTGGGTTAGGTCCCTACTGTCTGTCCATACATTCCACCACGTTGATATTTGGGTAACGTCCCTACTGTCTGGTCCACGTTTGATATCTGGGTAAGTCCCTACTGTCTGTCCACGTTTGATATATGGGTAGTCCCATACGGGTGTACTGTTCCACGTTTGATATTTGGGTAAGTCCCTACTGTGCTTGGTCCACGTTTGATATTTGGGTACGTCCCTACTGTCTGTTCCACGTTTGATATTTGGGTAATTCCCTACTGTCTGGTCCACGTTTGATATTTGGGTAGGTCCCTACTGTCTGTTCCACGTTTGATATTTGGGTAAGTCCCTACTGTCTGTTCCACGTTTGATATTTGGGTACGTCCCTACTGTCTGGTCCACGTTTGATATTTGGGTAGGTCCCTACTGTCTGTTCCACGTTTGATATTTGGGTAAGTCCCTACTGTCTGTTCCACGTTTGATATTTGGGTAAGTCCCTACTGTCTGTTCCACGTTTGATATTTGCGTAAGTCCCTACTGTCTGGTCCACATTTGATATTTGGGTTGGTCCCTACTGTCTGTTCCACGTTTGATATTTGGGTAAGTCCCTACTGTGGTCCACGTTTGATATTTGGATTGGTCCCTACTGTCTGTTCCACGTTTGATATTTGGGTAAATCCCTACTGTCTGGTCCACGTTTGATATTTGGGTAGGTCCCTACTGTCTGTTCCACATTTGATATTTGGGTAAGTCCCTACTGTCTGGTCCACGTTTGATATTTGGGTTGGTCCCTACTGTCTGTTCCACGTTTGATATTTGGGTTGGTCCCTACTGTCTGTTCCACTTTTGATATTTGGGTAAGTCCCTACTGTCTGGTCCACGTTTGATATTTGTGTAAGTCCCTACTGTCTGTTCCACGTTTGATATTTGGCTAAGTCCCTACTGTCTGGTCCACATTTGATATTTGGGTACGTCCCTACTGTCTGGTCCACGTTTGATATTTGGGTAGGTCCCTACTGTCTGTTCCACGTTTGATATTTGGGTAATTCCCTACTGTCTGGTCCACGTTTGATATCTGGGTAAGTCCCTACTGTCTGTTCCACGTTTGATATTTGGGTAAGTCCCTACTGTCTGTTCCACGTTTGATATTTGGGTAAGTCCCTACTGTCTGGTCCACGTTTGATATTTGGGTAGGTCCCTACTGTCTGTTCCACGTTTGATATTTGGGTAAGTCCCTACTGTGGTCCACGTTTGATATTTGGGTAGGTCCCTACTGTCTGTTCCACGTTTGATATTTGGGTAAATCCCTACTGTCTGGTCCACGTTTGATATTTGGGTAGGTCCCTACTGACTGGGTCCACATTTGATATTTGGGTTACGTCCCTACTGTCTGGTTCCACGTTTGATATTTGGGTAGGTCCCTACTGTCTGTTCCACGTTTGATAATTTGGGTATTCCCTACTGTCTGGTCCACGTTTGATATCTGGGTAAGTCCCTACTGTCTGTTCCACGTTTGATATTTGGGTAAGTCCCTACTGTCTGTTCCTACGTTTGATATTTGGGTAGTCCCTACTGTCTGGTCCACGTTTTGATATTTGGGTAGGTCCCTACTGTCTGTTCCACGTTTGATATTTGGGTAAGTCCCTACTGTCTGGTCCACGTTTGATATTTGGGTAGGTCCCTACTGTCTGTTCCACCGTTTGATATTTGGTAAATCCCCTACTGTCTGTCCACCCACATTTGATATTGGGTAGGTCACCTACTGTCTGTTCCACATTGATATTTGGGTAAGTCCCCTACTGTTCTGGTCCACGTTGGGATATTGGGTTGGTCACCTACTTGTCGTTCTCAACGCTTTGATATTTGGGTTGGTCCCTACTGTCTTTCCACGTTTGGATATTTTGGGTTAAGGTCCCTACTGTCTGGTCCACGTGTTGATATTTGGGTAGGTCCCTACTGTGTCCACGTTTGTATAGTCCCTCTGTAGTCACGTTTGATATTTGGGTAATCCCTACTGTCTGGTCACGTTTGATATTTTGGGTGGTCCCCTCATCTGTCTTTGAATTTGGAGGGTAGTACCCTACTGTGGTCCACGTTTGATATTTGGGTGTCCCTACTGTCTGTTCCACGTTTGATATTTGGGTAAGGGTCCCTACTGTCTGTCCACTTTGATATTTGGGTAGGTCCCTACTGTTGTTCCACGTTTGATATTTGTAAGCCCTAGTGGTCACGTTTATATTTTTTTTTTTTTTTTTTTTTTTTCTGTCTACTGTCTGTCCCACTTTGATATTTGGGTAGTCCCTACTGTTGTTCCACTTTGATATTTGGGTAGTCCCTACTGTCTGGTCCACGTTTGATATTTGGGTTCCTATACTGTCTGTTCCACGTTTATATATTGGGTAAGTCCCTACTGTCTGGTCCACGTTTGATATTTGGTCCCTAGTCCCCTACTTTTGTCTGTATCCCACGTTTGTATTTGGGTAGGGTCCCTACTGTTGGTCCACGTTTGATATTTGGGTAGGTCCTACTGTGGGGGGGTTCCCACGTTGATATTTGGGTAAGTCCTACTGTGTCCCACGTTTGATATTTTGGGTAAGTCCTACTGTCTGTTCCACGTTTGATTTGGGTATCCCTACGTCTGGTTCCACGTTTATATTTGGGTGGACCCTAACTGTGTCCCCCCATTTATTTTTGGGTAGTTCCCTATGTATGTTCGTTTGTATTGTTTGTAAACCTACTGTGGTCGTTTGATATTTGGGTGGTCCCTACTGTTCTTTGGGTGACGGTATTTGTATTTTGGAGGTCCCCCCCCCCCCCCCCTATGTCTGTTCCACGTTTGATATTTGTTTAGTCTTACTGTCTGTCCAGTTTGGGGTATTTGGTATCCTACTGTCTGTGACGTGATTCCATTTGGGTAGGTCCCTACTGTCTGTTCCACGTTTGATATTTGGGTAGGTCCCTACTTTCCACGTTTGATATTTGGGTTGGTCCCTACTGTCTGTTCCACGTTTGATATTTGGGTAAGTCCCTACTGTCTGGTCCACGTTTGATATTTGGGTAGGTCCCTACTGTCTGTTCCACGTTTGATATTTTGGTAAGTCCCTACTGTTTGTTCCACGTTTGATATTTGGGTAGGTCCCTACTGTCTGTTCCACGTTTCATATTTGGGTAGGTCCCTACTGTCTGTTCCATGTTTGATATTTGGGTAAGTCCCTACTGTCTGGTCCACGTTTGATATTTGTGTAGGTCCCTACTGTCTGTTCCACGTTTGATATTTGGGTAAGTCCCTACTGTCTGTTCCACGTTTGATATTTGGGTAGGTCCCTACTGTCTGTTCCACGTTTGATATTTGGGTAGGTCCCTACTGTCTGGTCCACGTTTGATATTTGGGTAGGTCCCTACTGTCTGTTCCACGTTTGATATTTGGGTAAGTCCCTACTGTCTGTTCCACGTTTGATATTTGGGTAAGTCTCTGAGGCCTTGGGGGCGATAGGGTTGTCGGTACCACCCAAGCGCACCAAAGATTTATGTTGCCAATGTGTTTAGACATACATATACTTCTATTTGATAGACGTTTCAATTTAGTAGCTTAAGTCCACTAATTTGCATAAACAAGATGGCCACCAGTGAAAAAAAGCATCTGTTTCTGTCACATACGAGGGTCATCCAATATATAGTGAAAATTGCTTAGTATTGTTAGTTTATAATGAACAATCCTAGATACTTATCCATAATCATACACTGCAACATTCTCTGTGTTTAATAATGGACTTACATATGTTTCTATATTGGTTGCAAGGCAATCGGAGGGGACAGACACCCATGGCCACGGCATAAATAAGTTTCTCAAAAAATCGTTTTACCCAATGTAACATACCAATATATTAGGGCCCTGCCGAGAATCAGCGGTGCCCTATAGGTTTCGCCCTGTCCGTCCTTCCATCCGTCCGTCTTTTTATTTTTATGCCCCACCACGATAGTAGAGGGGGCATTTAGTGTTACCCTTGTCAGTCCGTCCGTCCGTTATTCACCAACCCTGTGACTCGTAAAACTTTCAAACCGTAATAGCTACAGACCTAGCTTCCTTTAATATTATGAGTAGATGCACAAAGTTTATTTCAATTTTTTAACTTTTAAACCGTAATAGCTACAGACCTGTAGCCTATTTCATCAACATTGCAAAGTATACTTTACTAGCAAAGTATACTTTGAGGGAGTAATCATTTATTTTTCCTGAAATGCATTATTTCATATAGAACTAACAAATGCATATATTTCATGATTAAAAGTATGCAGAATTATTATACTGAATTTATTACATTATCACAGCCAAATTGGCTGTGATAATGTAATAAATTCAGTATAATAAAAATTAATAAATTTATCATAAAATTGAAAATTTCTCCCTCAAAGTATACTTTGCTACTAAAGTATACTTTGCAATGTTGATGAAATAGGCTACTGAAACATGGTATACTTTGCAATGTTGGTGAAATAGGCTACTGAAACATGGTACTTTGCAATGTTGGTGAAATAGGCTACTGAAACATGGTATACTTTGCAATGTTGGTGAAATAGGCTACTGAAACATGGTATACTTTGCAATGTTGGTGAAATAGGCTACTGAAACATGGTATACTTTGCAATGTTGGTGAAATAGGCTACTGAAACTCGGTATGTATATACTTATGATGAGTAGATGCGCAATGTTTATTTGATTGTTGATTCAACATCCAGGTCATGGATTATCTCCCCTTTTGGACTTGGAATTTTGCCTCGTTTATTATCATAGCGATATGTGGGGCATCTGTGTTCTATGAACACATTTTCTAGTTTGGATGTTTTTGTAAGAGTTTCTCAAATCATCTATTGTAACCCTAAGTGCGTCTACAGATCATATTTTCTAGTTGATATTGTTAAATACGCTTAAGTCACACAAACTTAAATAAAAAAAATTGAGCGGGTGACATATTATGAGATCATAGAGATATGACGTCACTAATGTCACTAATGTCACTAATGTCACTAATGATCAACTGCATACAGTGGACACCACTGCATGGCCACCTCTCTTACTCTTAAATTACGAGTATGAATTGTTTCAACTGATACATGGTTAATGCCAAAACTCTTAGCTATCTGCTCACATACATATCGTCTACCAACTAGACGAGTTGTAATACGTTTTTGTTATCTTTGTAGAAGCTGATAGTCTTTCTCATTTTATTTCCACAGAGGGGTTCCTTAGAAATACAAGCGTTTCCAATTTTACTCTTAAAAAATCAGTTGTTATACCAATCAAAATACTCGACCATAAGCCGGTTTTCTCACTAAAAACACCATGATTTTACCCTATTATTAGCTCACCTGAGCTCATGTGAGCTATTGTTACCGCAATGTGTCCGTCGTCCGTCCGTGAACATTTTCAAACATCTTCTTCTCGGTAACCATTGGGCCTATAGTCACCAAACTTCATGGTTATGGTCTTTAGGTAGGGGGATTACAAAATTGTTAAAATGACGTCATTACGTAATCCAAGATGGCCGCCGTCTAAAAATAGCACACATTCTTCAAAAATCTTCTTCTCAAGAACAGCCAACCGGATTTCGACAAAACTTGGTAAGAATGATCGATGTACAATGCTCTTTTCAAAGTTGTTAAAATGGTGACCCCGGGGTCAAAAATGTCTATATCAAATCGAAGGTATCAAAGAGGCGATTGCTCTGGTACATTTTTTGTTGAAATGGCCATCGAAAGGTCAAAAGGTTGTTCTTTTATTAGAGATTTCAACATTTTTCTTCACACCAACCGCTTGGCCCATGGTGGCTAAACTTCACAGTTATGGTCCATGGGTGAAGCCTTTTCAGATTTGTTAAAAATGAGGTCGTCGCTAATCCAAGATGGCCGTCGTCTAAAAATAGCACAAATTCTTAAAAAATCTTCTTCTCAGGAACCGCCAGCCGGATTTCGACGAAACTTGGTAGGAATGATCGACGTAGAATGCTCTTTCAAAGGTGTTAAAATGGTGACCCCCGTGTCAAAAATGGGCATGGCCCGTGGAGTTTTCACCAAATAGGCTCATGTCATATATGAAATTGAAGGTATCGATGAGGCGATTGCTCTGGTGCAATATTTGTCGGAATCAGATGATTATGTCATCCATGATGGCCTCCAAAAGGTCTATTTATTCGAAATTTTGAACGTCTTTTTCTCAGGAACCACATGGCCGATGCTGGCCAAACTTCATAGTAAGTTAAGATCCTTGTGTGTAGCATTTTCAGACTTGGTAAAACTTATCCAAGATGACCGCCATCTAAAAATAGCACAGTTTTTTTAAAACACATGAACTCAATGTCACATTCTCCTCTGGTGTTCATGGAGTCAGGTGAGCGAATTAGGGCCATCATGGCCCTCTTGTTTTTCTAGTCACTCATAAATACATCCATGATGCTTGACTTATGTGATGACGTTACATCACCATGACGTCATATGACGTAGCGACGTAATATAATGCGACGTTATGATAATGATGAAATGTCGCTCTATCGGTATGCCAAATTGCATTCAGATATATGCACTATATATCAACTTACATAATCGTTTTCACTATTTATTAGACAATTCTCGTATATTACACTGTGGAACCACTATTAGAAGGGACAATTTGGCGTATCTTACTTTATTCAATGGCTAGTGGGTGGCAGGTGGGAGCATGTGATGGGTAATTTAACGGGATTCATCCTTACCGGAATCCAGACTGGAGACCAGGGGCCTGTTTCACTAAACTTTGTAGGACTAAAATGTTCGTAAGTGCAAACTTATGATACCGATAGTCTGTAAATTTCACATTAACAATGTTTTCTTGTAAACAATTATTGGATTTACATTTATTGAGCATAGGCTGCATATGCAGCCTATGCTCAATAAATGTAAATCCATAAATTGAAATTTACAAATGATCTTAAATTTGAACTTACAAACATTTTAGTCGTAAGAAGTTTAGTGAAACGGGCCCCTGGTTTGGCTCTCACATACGTCTTTGGCATTTTGTATGTGACAGTTGAATCTGGTTATACCCCTTATGTGAGTATTACAATATTCGTAATCCTATTTTAGGGGAAGGGGCCAAGTGACTTGGTGTGGTATGGACCTGGCACCAGGTCAGGTTATTCTAATTTCAGGGCTGAATATATTTGTTCTCGATGTAAATATTCCGTTCTGATTTTGGGATTTTCCCCCCAATGCAGCAGGTTAAAATGGGATCGAACCCGTTTGCCCGGCCTTACATGACCTTAGCTGTTGATAAGCCGTTAAACACTAATAAAACTAGAGCAGCTTGAGCTGCATCAACGGTTTGAGCCTCAAACATTGATTTCATGTGTAACTAAGCTTTAGCCCAAGGTGTAAACTATCGGTTGCAAAAAGAATTTCTGAAGTTTTAGAATGAACAGTCCAACATTATTGTGTTCGCATCATCACACCGATGTGGAGCCGGTTAGCTTAGAGGTAGAGCGATGGACTCGGAGCGAGGGATACCGGGTTCGATCCTCAGCCAAAGTTTTAGCTAAAGGACTGAAATATCGACTACAGCAAAAACAATTGAAATCGAATGATAAATAACGAAGCTGACGTCACATCCGTTTGCTCTATTTTGAAAACTTGAAAAAATACGTTCATCTTTGACATCGAATAGAGCCGTAAGTAGTCAAGATATAGCTCTGAAAATTATCATCTTTCATGCGGCTGACACTCCCCTATCACCCTGGCAAGAAATTATGTTGCTGACAGTACTGTACAAATTGGAAAACGTTTGTAAAGAACACCCGTTATCAGCCGAAATTCGGCAAAATCGTTGAAAAGTATGTACATTTTTCAACTTCAAATGCATATAGCTCTTTTATTTGAGCAGATTGCCGAAAACTGTCAGCGAGTCTGAGATAGAGAATTTTGTCAGCTTTCCAATGCAAAAAAGAATTCTTGAAATCGGTTGGAAAATAAGGAAGTTATAGGAAGTATGACGTCACTTCCGTTTTCGTGGAAAGTAGCATTAAAAGATATCTGAAAATCTCTGAGTCTGCTCACACTTGATCCGAATCGGTATGCAAAATTTGAAGTCGATCCGACCAGCGATTTGGTGTAGATGGAGGGAGCCCGTAAGTGCGGATGATTATTTTTTGATAGTTATCGCCCTTAAATTGCAGTTTACGCCATTTGTAAATACACCTAATAAAACGGAAATTAAATATGTGCAATATTCCGCCAGTGAAGTTTTCGTTTGTTTTTCACCGTAGGCCGGGCACAAAGCATGAAAGTTTTAGCTAAAGGACTGAAATATCGACCACAGCAAGAAATTTTGAAATCTATTGATAAATAACGAAGCTGACGTCACATCCGTTTGCTCTATTTTGAAAACTTGAAAAAAAAGACGTTCATCTTTGACATCCAATAGAACCGGAAGTAGTCAAGATAGAGCTCTGAAAATTATCATCTTTTATGCGCCTGACACTCCCCTATCACACTGGCAAGAAATTATGTTGCTGACATTACTGTACAAATTGGAAAACGTTTGTAAAGACCACCCGTTATCAGCCAAAATTCGGCAAAAATTCGGCAAAATCGTTGAAAAGTATGTACATTTTTCAACTTCAAATGCCTATAGCTCTCTTATTTGACCAGATAGCCGAGAACTGTCAGCGAGTCCGAGATGGAGAATTTTGTCCGCTTTCCAATGCAAAAAGAATTTTTGGAAAATAAGGAAGTTATAGAAAGTATGACGTCACTTCCGGTTTCGTGGAAAGTGGCATTAAGAGATTTCTGAAAATCTCTGAGTCTCTGCTCACACTTGATCCGAATCGGCATGCAAAATTTGAAGTCGATCCGACCAGCGGTTTGGGCTGTAGACTGAACGGCTGAATAAAAAAAAAAACAATAAAAAAAAAATTAATAAAAAAAACAAAAAAAACAACGAAAACAATAGGTTTTCGGCGCAGCTGAAAGCCGCCTCAAACCTAATTAGTTAATTTCCACAAACAAGATGGTGGTAATTGTTGAAAATTACATATATTTTACAGAATTTTGCTCTCTAGAAGTATCGTATATGCATAAGCGAAGGGAATTTGCCAACCAACTTTGACAAAAGATTAAAATGAAAAGGTCTTTTGGTTGTCACAGAAACAACTGGCCAATCAGATGCACAAATGTTAAAAAATTAGATACATTTGAGTAAATCAGACTGGTCTACATTTAAGAAGAGATATTTCCATTAATGCACACATTTCCTGGTAAAACTGTTTTGGCATGAGTGCAAATGTGTTTGTTATATATAATGTAATTTATTTATCACTGTCCATTTATGTGCACATGTAGTTTTTGTTGCGTAACCCTTTCAACCCACAGGCCTGTATAATGGTATTGGCAAACAGTGAGATGACTCATCAGGATCTGCACTTTTTGCAAGTAATTTTCATATTTTTGAGAACAAAAAACACCCCCTTCTCATAAATGGACTAGTCTGAAAATCATTGTTACCATTGGATTGGTTGCAAAATTAGTATATCAAATTCCATTCCAGTACTTATGGGTGAAAGGGTTTAGTGCACGGAAATACGAGATAACAGGATAAAACCCATACCGCGAAGATATGCCCTTTTGTAGCCAAATTCACAGTATCACAGATGTGTAAATAATTGACGGTCGTAAAGTCACGTGATGACATTTCATGCGTGCAAAACAATTTGGCGCTGCACACAAGAGGCCTATGTCCATAAAATATGATATGAAAAATGAAACATATTGCTTGTGTGCGTGTTTTATGTTGTGAAACCTTTGAAAAATACCACTAGCGCTGGTCCTCCCTACTCTATGTTCATCCCACTGGTCTTTCCTATGAGGCTGGAACATAGGCCCCATCTCTATATGTAGCCATGACTGGAGAAATGGGGCTTATCTGATTTGTGACCAGTGTAGCTCCTGATCAAATAGCACACTCCTATAGCCGATAGCGGATGCACAGGTTGATCTGGATCTACACGGGTCGCAAAACACATAAGCCCCATTTCTCCAGTCACAACCACATATGACCTGAGCTATTGCTGTGACGTTAAACCCTTTCACCTTTTTTTATGGGTTCAAACCCGTTGGCCCGGCCTTAAATAACCATAGCTATTGATAGGCCGTTAAACACCAACAAACAAAACTTTTTTTCAGTTCCAAAGCCACCAGATATTCCATGTGTTTGTGCTGGCGGCTGCGTTTGTTCACTACCATGGAATCTCAGAGATTGCCAACTACAGGCTGACCTACGGAGACTGCCTAGAGGAAGATTTATTCTGATCGTCGCTTGTCGTCATCTTTGAATGGACGTAAATAGTGAATGCCAGGCTACTGTCTGTTTCAAACCTGCCCATTTCTTATGGTTATATGAACATGAACATTGCAAAAGCAATATTTTTTTTCATTTAATATTTCGTTTTGGAAAAATGTAAGAGTTAACCTATCTTTTTTTTAGCATAGGGAAAGAAATATCTATGATTTTTATAGCCGCACAAACAAAGTTGGGGGTGGGGTGTGTATATAGGAGTCAGCTTGTCGGTCAGTCTGATGGATATTTTGTTTCCGCTCTATATCTTCATATCTTCTAAACCTACATAATTATGGATTGTCAAATGATTTGCCGCAAATGTTTGCCGTGATGAGACGATGCCAAACCCACGTGTCTACGTCCAAGGTCAAAGGTAAAAAATGCACATAAGATTTTGTTTCCCATTATGAGTCGATGCGTTCAATTCGCATGTGCCTATGCCCAAGGTTTAGGTCGCACTTAGAGGTCAACGGTAAAAAATGGCCATGAATTTTTATTCCACTCTATGAAACGTTTTCTGATACTGAATCTGTTCATGTGTCGAAGCGATCTTTGTGGGGGTATATGATCACTCCTGTGATAGCTCTAGTTCTTCTCTAATTTAGTTTAAACATATTTTATTTGTATATTATTTACAAGTAATGCATCAATCATAGTAAATACAGAATTATACAAATTGGATTGGATTGAAAGCAAGCTTATATAAATCCTCTCCCTGACGTGTAACTTGGTATCACAGGCTGCAAGAACCAGGACATAACAAACATAATTAGTACTGCCATTAGTATAAAATTGAGATTTTATTCTTGCTTTATGCTCATAGTTTCTGCTTCCTGCGATACCCGGTAGATGTATTATAGATGACAATATGTAAATATACATGCATTAAACAATTTTAACAAAAAAAGGAAAGACAGCTATTTTAGTTCGTTATTATAAAACAAAAATAGAGAGAATTCAAAAATAGTAAGCATATGTTTAAAATCTAACTTATTTTTCCTGCTCCAAACTTTCTAACTAGGTTTCAGAACAATTTCCTTTTTTATCTCTTCCTCCTCTTCAGCTTTCCCCATGTTCCCATTTTTCGCAATTTAAGTAAATATTTGACTGCATATCACAAAATAAAAAGAAGGCTCATTCTTCTATTTAAATTAATAATCTTGAGAAAAAAAACAACAACACTTTTACAATGTCCAAATAGGTGTAAAACATGGGCAGTTTTGCAAGTTTATCGGGCAAAGCTAGGAAAGGTGTAGGTCTTCCTGATTTACTTAACATCCAATGAAGTATTCTTATTTATCAGGTATCATGTTATACTACAGAATGAGTAAATATTATGTCTGACAGTTTTTTTGTTGAAAAGAACGCAACGTTGTTTTGACCAGTGTTATGTGAGCGGAAGTACTTGTGACCCAGATATGAATATCTGTAGCCTATTTCACCAACATTTCTAGCAAAGTATACTTTGAGGGAGTAATCATTTATTTTTCCTGAAATACATTATTTCAAATAGAAGTAATAACTGCATATATTTGATGATTCAAAGTATGCAGAATTATTATACTGAATTTATTACATTATCACAGCCAAATTGGCTGTGATAATGTAATAAATTCAGTATAATAAAAATTAATAAATTTATCCTAAAATTGAAAATTACTCCCTCAAAGTATACTTTGCTAAATAAGTATACTTTGCAATGTTGGTGAAATAGTCTACTGGTCAGGTTATTCTAATTTCAGGACTGAATATATATTTATTTCGATGTAAATTTTCCGTTCTGATTTTGGGATTTTCCTCCCAATGCAGCAGGTTAAATGCGGGATCGAACCCGTTGGCTCGGCTTTAAATGACCGTAGTTGTTGATAGGCCAATAAATCAAATCAACATCGGTCAATGCATAGAGAGTTACCTGATCAATAGAAAAATACCAGACTGGTGCCTTTTAACATCAAGTTTATCAGGCAAGGCTAGGAAGCGCATAGGATTCCGAGGCTTGCCAAGGAATTCCTACCGTTTCCGAGCCGAGCCGATAAACTTGATATAAAAAGACAGTGGCCTGGTATTCTATTTATCAGGCGTCATTCGGTAACATCACATGACGTCATCCGACCAACGAAACGTCAGTTTTCACTTTGTTGTAAGCGCGTAGGAATTCCGAGGCTTGCCATGGAATTCCTACCATTTCCGAGCCGAGCCTGATAAACTTGATATAAAAAGACAGTAGCCTGGTATTCTATTTATCAGGCGTCATTCGGTAACATCACATGACGTCATCCGACCAATGGAACGTCAGTTTTCACTTTGTTGTAACCGGGATGTTTGTATCAGGTCAATTCCTGATACAACATTATGTTATCAGTCAGTACGTAGTTGATCAATACAGGGCAGGTTACCTAATAAACACCAATCAATCAATCAATCAATCTGATCATAGCTGGTGACTTGTTTATGGATCTTGTGAAAGATGGTGAAAATAGGTCTGATGTTGGATCAATACCATTTACAAGTTGCATGTTCACGTGGTTACAACAAAAACAACAAGAATGGCTGAAAGTGTTAAAAGCACACCCACTCCAAAGTAAGTATTATTTTATATGTTCCGTAATAGGCAACGGATTTTGATGAAATATGGCGCAGCAAACGCGTCTGCATGAGCTGCATTTGGTGGTCCTGGGAGTTCGGCCATTTTTTAATTGATTTCCGTGTCGGTAGACACGACAAAAACGACAGAAGTTTGGGCCAAAGTACCGAGACCAACAAATGCAGCTTAACAAGACGCGTTTGATGCGCCATATTTTATCAAAATCCATTACATAATATATAAAAGGACAAAATAAAAGAATACATACTTTGAATCGGAGGGCTTCTGGAAGTTTCAGTACTTGTTGTTGTTGTAACCACTTGATCATACACATTGATTTATGTGTAATGTATATTTGAGTGCTTTATGATCTGCTCTACTGTACACAAATGTCATTGAGACTTTTTTCATGTCTGTTAAACACCCACCTGTTTTAAGCAACCATTGTATTTGAACTGGTAAGTATACTTAAGTATTCACATCGTGGTCAAGCCATGCACATGCATTCTTGATGTGAACAAATAATTAAAGGAATCAGTGGAAAAAGGGAGCTACGTCCTTATGGACTTGGCCCCCTTCTTCCACTGACCCTTTATTTAGGACTCGTTTTTCAGCCAAACGTTGTATCCTCAAAGTGTAAATGCAGGGATTCCGCTGGCGATCGCCACTTTCGCAATTGACGATAAAAATAAACAATTGGCGATAAAAAATTACAATTTTCGAAAAAAAAAAAAAAGTTTTTTTTGAAGTGGCGATTTTTTTTATTTTCCCCAGCGGAATCCCTGTAAATGGGTAACTTAAGCTTTCAACACCACATGCCTGTATAGTGGTATTGGCAAACAGTGTAGATCCAGATGAGCCGGCTCGTGACGAGCCGTCTCATCAGGATCTGCACTTTTTTGTGTTAGTAATTTTCATATTTTTCCAAAGCAAAAACACCCCCTTTTCAAATCATTTTGTGACAATTGGATTGGTTGCAAAATTTACATATCAAATTCCATTCCAGTTACTTTCCAGTGAAAGGGTTAAGAGGTTTTTGGTGGCTGCTTTAAACAGTGATGGCTGTATTTGAGAGATATTTATTGTGTGTGAATGTGTCTAGATGTGCTGTGTACATTGGTATTTGGATTTTGGAAATATGCACTTGTCCAGCAAGAAAGTAAATAACACTTTTTCTGTAGCCGATTTCATCAAAATTGCAAAATTGCAAAGTATACTTATCTAGCAAAGTATACTTTGAGGGAGTAATCATTTATTTTCCCGAAATGCATTATTTCATATAGAACTAACGACTGCATATATTTCATGATTATACTGATTTTATTACATTATCACAGCCAAAATGGCTGTGATAATGTAATAAATTCAGTATAATAAAAATTAATAAATTTATTTTTAAATTGAAAATTTCTCTCAAAGTATACTTTGCTAGAAAAGTATACTTTGCAATTTTGATGAAATCGTCGGCTACAGATGCTCAAACTATTAATACGGGAAGATAGTAACAAATATTATTAGGGCCGCGCCGAGATTCGGCGGTGCCCGATAGATTTCCCCTGTCTGTCTGTCCATTTATTTTTTGGAAGTTTTTGTAAGAGTTTCTCAAATCACCTATAGGCGCCCTAAGTGCGTTGACATACCATATTATCTAAATTTCTCATTATTATTACTGTCGCTGTTGCATAGCGTATTGTCTCATAGTAGGCATCGCGCAGTTGTTCTCGGTGAATGTCTGAATGCGCGTACACAAGCGCGGATTAAATTATGAAGAGCTGAAAGCGTTTGGGGCATCCAGTCTGCAGAAAATGTCAACAAACATGGCTTAAGCCTGCAAGTACGACTTCCACTACATTGTGAATTAATGTGTCTTGGTATAATAAAACAATTGTTGCATCCAAGCGCAGGTGAAAGTGAATACTATTAACCCTTTCACCCCTAAGTAACTGGAATTGATTTTGATATGTTAACTTTGCAGCCAATACAATCGTCACCAAATGATTTTCAGACTACCCGGTAGTCATTTATGAAAACGGTGTGGGGTTTTTTTTCTCTCAAAAATAGGAAAATAACAAAATGTGCAGATCCTGATGAGACGGCTCGTTACGAGCCGGATCATCTGGATCTTCACTGTTTGCCAATACCACAATATACAGGTCTGTAGTGTTGAAAGGGTGAACCCTCGTAAAAAAAAATGTCAACATTATATCCTTTGTTTAACAATATCCATTGTCACCTCAGTTTGATGCAGCATTTATATATTGTATGCCTGTTCCTCTAACAAAAATTAGCGAACAAAGTAAACCCTGCTCTCTATAGCATATACAATTTATTGGAATTGATAACATAACATAACGATTAAATGGACATTTGGATGTATGTAACTAAATCATGTATCTATCATTATACCCCCACAAACAAAGTTTGGTGGGGGTATATAGGAGTCAGCTTGTCGGTCGGTCTGTCGGTCGGTCTGTCGGTCTGTTGGAAATTCCCTTCCGCTCTATATCTTCTACGATGCATGGATTATCAAATGGCTTGGCACAAATGTTTCTCATGATGAGAAGGTGTGTCGCGATCAATAACCACGCACCTACGTCCAAGGTCAAGGTCACAGTCAAAGGTCAAACCTATCGAAATTCCCTTCCGCTCTATATCTTCTACACCGATGCATGGATTATCAAATGGCTTGGCACAAATGTTTCTCATGATGAGAAGATTTGTCGCGATCAATAACCACGCACCTACGTCCAAGGTCAAGGTCACAGTTGAAGGTCAAAGGTCAAACCTATCGAAATTCCCTTCCGCTCTATTTCTTCTACACACCGCCATGCATGGATTATCAATGGCTTGGCACAAATTGTTTCTCATGATGAGAAGGTGTGTCGCGATCAATAACCACGCACCTACGTCCAAGGTCAAGGTGACAGTTGAAGGTCAAAGGTCAAACCTATCGAAATTCCCTTCCGCTCTAGTTCTTCTACACCGATGCATGGATTATCAAATGGCTTGGCACAAATGTTTCTCATGATGAGAAGGTGTGTCGCGATCAATAACCACGCACCTACGTCCAAGGTCAAGGTCACAGTTGAAGGTCGCCCCGTGCAGGCACCGGGGCGGGAATCAACTGATCCTGAGAATAGTGCTGCAGTAGCCATTGCTTGTCGTAAAAGGCGACTAAACTGGCTTAACGATTGGGTTCATACTTTCCGGAACCCACTATACCGGATTTGGCCCTCATGTACATTTTTGGCTTTCTTGTATGTGAGAGTTGAGTCGGGCTATGCCCCATATATAAAAGTAAGATTAGCGCTAATCCTATTACTTTTAGGGGATGGGATAAATGATGCTGGTGTGGCGAGGGCCTGGCACCAGATCAGGTTGTTCTAATTTCAGGATTGAATATATATTTTGATTGTAAATATTGAGTTCTGAAGTTGGGATTTACCCCCCTTGGACAGGTGGATATGGGACTCGACCCCGTTGACATCCCGTCTGCGTGTAGACTCCCTGAGGCTTGTACCTCTATGTCAGAAAAGCGGACGTTAAACCCTATTCACTCACTCACTCACAGTTGAAGGTCAAAGGTCAAACCTATTGAAATTCCCTTCCGCTCTATATCTTCTACACCGATGCATGGATTATCAAATGGCTTGGCACTAATGTTTCTCATGATGAGAAGGTGTGTCGCGATCAATAACCACGCACCTACGTCCAAGGTCAAGGTCACAGTTGAAGGGCAAAGGTCAAATCTATTGAAATTCCCTTCCGCTCTATATCTTCTACTCCGATGCATGGATTATCAAATGCCTTGGCACAAATGTTTCTCAGGATGAGAAGGTGTGTCGCGATCAATAACCACGCACCTACGTCCAAGGTCAAGGTTACAGTTGAAGGTCAAAGGTCAAACCTATTGAAATTCCCTTCCGCTCTATATCTTCTACACCGATGCATGGATTATCACACTATGCCCAGGGTCAAGGTCACAGACTTGATGCGTTTGAAACCTTAACGCTCGGCTAAATGGCTTATAATAAAAAATGCCTCGTTTTCTTTGGCTGCCAGTGGGGGTATTCGTGTGCCGACAGGCCACATTTCTAGTTTTATATGTTTTCTGCCAGTCCAATGAAACATTATCAGGGGTGGGTATTTTTAAGGATAGTTCTTGAAATCGGGATTTGAGGTTCCTGATAATTGCAGAAAAAAATACTATAAATGTTTCAACATGGGAAGCACAATTTTACATATTTGTTGGTGCAAAAACATGTTTGTTTAGCCATTTTCAGGATTTGGCATTTAGAACTGTTCTCACCTCTAATTATTCAATACTCAAGTTTAAAAATGGCTTACTATTAGACATTGTCAGATTGTGGTCCAGTATTATTTACTATTCAACTGTATGCTAGTTTGATCATAATATGTGTCTGTGACTGGAGAAATGGGGATTATTGGCTATGCGACCAGTGTAGCCCCAGATCAGCCTGCGTATCCACGCAGTCTGATCAGGGCCTGCACTGTTCGCCATTTAGTCAAAGAATCATCCTAACGTATAGTTTTGATACGTATCGGGCTTCAGGGGCCCGTTTCACTAAACTTTGTACGACTAAAATGTTTGTAAGTGCAAAATTATGATACTCTGTAAATTTCACATTAACAATGTTTTCTTTTAAACAATCATTGGATGTACATGTATTGAGCATAGGCAGCCTATGCTCAATAAATGTAAATCCATCAATTGAGATTTTCAGATGATCCTAAATTTGCACTTACGAACATTTTAGTCGTACAAAGTTTAGTGAAACGGGCCCCAGGTGTGCGCTAGAAGATGAGAAGTTTAAATATCCACAAATGCCATAATCCCCATTTCTCCGGTCACAGTCGCATATGGAGAAGTCACTGATGGTATGATTGTATTATACGTAACATGCGTGTGCATATTGCATGTGGGTGCGTGCATGCGTTCATGCATTTGTGCTCCCAAAGATGTCAAGGAGAGGATTATAAATTATGCATTCTCAGGTGCGGATCCAGGCGGGGGCGTGTCCAGAGCACGCCCCACTAAAATTGGTAAAATTTAGATTATAACCCATTTTATACGTGGAAAGATCTGGTTATTTCCTTATTTCTCGAGACTGTTCAACTGTGGTAACAACAAAAACTTTTGATGAAAGAGAAGAAAAGAAATTCAGAAAATAATTATCGGAATTTTATGAAAGTTGACGATCATATGTGTCTCATTTGCTATTGAGAATCCACGCCCCCTGTAGACCTAAATCCTGGATCCGCCCCTGATTCTGATGAAAGGTTCTGTTGGCTTTTGTTAACAGTGTAGCAAATATGAACTTATGTGTTGATCAATGCACTACTGAAGTATTTGTAGATTTCATGTTGTTTGCTGACCAGTTTGTTATACACAGTCGTGCAAGTACTAGTAATTATGTTGATATTTCCTGTTGGCCAATAGTTTGGCATACTCGCATGTACATTCATGGATACATTTTTGGCTGTTAGCACACTCCTGTAGCCTGAGGCTGATACCATATTTATTCTAATAAATGCCTCCGGGGCTATGCAATCTGGGGATCAAAACGTGGAAAGTAGGATCAAAATATGTTATTTTCACATACAAAAGGCATATGGCTTGTATGTGAAATTAACATATTTAGAATGCAAATATGGGAGGGGGACTACTGTTAGAGAGGGGGCTACTATTTGAATAAATACAATATATTCCTTGTTAGAAGCATTATGGGTGTTACATTGGTGGAATGGCGAACAGTGCAGATCATGGTCAGACTGTGTGGAGGCACACGCTGATCTGGATCTACACTGGTTGCAAAACCCATAATCCCTTTCTCCAGTCACAGCCACATTTCACAATGCTGTGTGCCTGTAACCATTCAGTATTCATCTTGTATTTTAGGTGGGTGGCCATAGCTCGAGTTCAAAAATTTCTGATGACATCTCCCCTTGGTGGCCATTTTTAATGTTCACGCTCTGTATCCTTGTCCACACAATAAAAGTCAAGTTCTACTTAACTGTTCGTAACCAAATCAATGGGTCTCATATCCTTGGAGAATTGCGCCATTTTGAAATCCAAGATGGCCACTATCATGTACATGGTTTGGCCTATATTTCTGCAACCACATGGGGTCCAAGCCAGCGCCATGACTATTAAGTGTGAAAGAATTACGTCTATATTTATCACCTGTTTTTGGCAGAACTTGAAGCTGTTCTAGATTCTACGAGTGGGTGGTATGTGGGAGCATGCGATGGGTAATTTAACGATCGGGATTCATCCCGACCGAAGGAGACCTGGTTTGGCCCTCGGGTACGTCTTTGGTAATCTTGTATGTGTGATCATTTATAATCCTATTGCTTTTAAGGGAAGGGGCCAAGTGGCTTTTGTGTGGTATGGACCTAGCAGCAGGTTGTGTTATTCTAATTTCAGGACTGAATATATTTTTTTCGATGTAAATATTCCGTTCAATATGGCCTGCCTGTTGATAGGATGTTAAATCGAATCTGTCAATCAATAGTAATTTCAAACACATGTATAGTTGTATTAATACAGGTTTCTAATGATGAACAGCGTTGTATCATATCAAACATTGCTACCGTATATTGTTTTTGTTAGGGTGTCTTTCCATCCGTCTCTCTGTTATACATGTATTATGTTTCTTGCAAGTTGTAATGTTTTCATTGTATTAACGGCAAGGCTAATATTTGGTACATTTATTTCATGTGATGATCTAATACTTGCCACATGAATTCCATATTGTGTGTACATTGTACACATCGCATGATTTCATTTAATCAAATCATGTGATGTGTGCATAGTATGTACACTTCATATGGAATTAATGTGGCAAGTATTAAATTGTAATTTGACTGCTTGATTGTGGATTATCTCCCCTGTCAGACTTCTCTGTTCATTGGTGTTGCCTTGCATGTCATAATAGGTGCATACTCTATTCCGCTGGGGAAAATAAAAAAATCGCCACTTCAAAAAAAAAAAAATAAAAAAAAATAACCAATAGGATAAAAATAAACAATTGGCGATAAAAAATTACAATTTTCGAGGAAAAAAAAGGATTTTTTTTTTTTTTTTTCGAAAATTGTATTTTTTATCGCCAATTGTTTATTTTTATTGCCAATTGCGATAGTGGCGATCGCCAGCGGAATCCCTGGTTACGTATGGTGTGTAGGTGCACAAAGTTATGCTTACTTTTTAATTCACACGATACTTCTAAAACATTTTGTGCTATTGACTTTCCTCCAGTATTACATGTAGATCCAGTAATTGTCTGTGAGTCATTTGTTTATCATGGGTGGAAGGTGGGTGCAAGCGATGGGTAATTTAACGATTGGGGTTCATCCTTACTGGAATTCCGACTGGAGACCAGGTTTGGCCCTCACATACGTCTTTGGCATTTTGTATGTGACAGTTGAATCTGGTTATACCCCTTATGTGAGTATTACGATTATTCGTAATCCTATTTTAGGGGAAGGGGCCAAGTGACTTTGGTGTGGTATGGACCTGCCACCAGGTCAGGTTATTCTAATTTCAGGGCTGAATATATTGTTTCTCGATGTAAATATTCAGTTCTGATTTTGGAATTTTCCCCCCAATGCAGCAGGTTCAAATGGGATCGAACCCGTTTGCCCGGCCTTACATGACCTTAGCTGTTGATAGGCCGTTAAACACCAATAAACAAACAAACATTTGTTTATCTTTATACCTCAAACAATAGTAGAGGGGGACTTTAGTGGATCTACACTGTTTGAAAACACTGCTATTGAGGTCTCTAGTGTGTTGAAAAGGTTAAATACATATTTTACAAAATTAATGTGAATTGTCTACAAATGTTTAAGGACTTGTCAATAGCAGATACACTTATTGACTTGCTTTAGGTAGCGCATAGGTACTATCACCGTATAACGGCTTAAAGTTAATACATGTATACGATTGTGCCGATGCTTGCTACGTTGACACAGGTCTGGCTGAAGTCCGAGACAATTAGTTAGCCAAACAAAATACAAACCTAACAGAAAGAATAATACTTTTAACAGCTACATGTGTATTATGTTGATATTTTGGACACTCTATTACATGCAGGTGTCTGCTTACGTAGAATATTTGCACAAATTTGACAATATGACGTCTCCTGTTTCATCTAGGTTTGTATAGTGTTCTGAAATGTTGTTGTAACTTGGTTACATAGGTTAACTCTTTGCATGCTAGCGGTGAAAATAACGGACTGCAAATTAAATAGTTTTCTCCCTATAAATATGTCTTGGAATTTCATTAGAATTGCGTCCTCCGGACTCAATTCTAATGAAATTATAGGACATATTCATGATATTTAAAGAGAGAAATAAAGAAAATATAAAGAATTGCTGTCCGCTATTTTTAGCTCACCTGAGCAAAGCTCATGTGAGCTATTGTTATGGCAAAGTGTCCGTCGTCCATCCGTCCGTCCGTCAACATTTTCAATCATCTTCTTCTCCCGAACTGCTGAGCCGATATTGGTTAAACTTCACAGGAATGATATATGGGTGATGCCATTTCAGATTTGTTAAAATGGAGGTCATCAACAATCCAAGATGGCCGCCATGGAAAAGTAGGTCAAATTTTTAAAAAATCTTCTCACGAACCGCCAGGCCGATTTCGACGATACTTGGTATGAATGATCGATAGTTAGCGCTGTTTCAGATTTGTTCATATGGTGCCCCGTGGGTCAAAAATGGGCGTCGCCCGAGGGGTCAAATAGGGGTAAAATTTTATTTTTAACCGAATATAGTCATGTAATATATCAAATCGAAGGTATTGACGAGACAATCACGCTGGAACATTTTTTGTCTAAATCATATGATTACGTCATCCAAGATGGCCACCGATAGTTCAAATGGTCATTCTTTTACTAAAGATTTCAAACGTCTTTCTTTTAAACTGCTTGGCCGATATTGGCCAAACTTAACTGTAATGGTCTGTGGTTGCAGCCTGTTCATTTTTGTTAAAATGGAGGTCATCACCAAATCCAAGATGGCCGTTGAGAAGTAGGTCAAATTCTTAAAAAATCTTCTTCTCACGAACCGCCAGGCCGATTTCGACGATACTGGGTAAGAATGATCGATAGTTAGCGCTGTTTCAGATTTGTTCATATGGTGGCCCCTGGGTCAAAAATGGGCGTCGCCCGAGGGGTCAAATGGGGTAAATTTTATTTTTAACCGAATATAGTCATATAATATATCAAATCGAAGGTATTGACGAGACGATCACTCTGGATAATTTTTTGTCTAAATCAGATGATTACATCATCCAAGATGGCCACTGATAGTTCAAAAGGTCATTCTTTTACTAAAGATTTCAAACGTCTTTTTCTTGTGAACTGCTTGGCCGATATTGGCCAAACTTAACTGTAATGGTCTGTGGGTGAAGCCTGTTCATTTTTGTTAAAATGGAGGTCATCACCAAATCCAAGATGGCCGCCGTTGAGAAGTAGGTCAAATTGTCAAAAAATCTTCTTCTCACAAACCTCCAGGCCGATATCGACGAAACTTGGTAAGAATGATTGATAGTTACCGCTGTTTCAGATTTGTTCATATGGTGGCCCCTGGGTCAAAAATGGGCGTGGCCCGAGGGGTCAAATAGGGGTCAAATTTTATTTTTGACCGAATATGGTCATTTTATATATCAAATCGAAGGTATAGCAGTAAATCACATGCACATTCGCAATATATGTTAGATCAGAAGGTACCAACAAATTCTGTGGAACATTTGAAGTTGTAAGTGAAGAGTCTTTGTGAAATCAAGATGACCACTATGGAGGCTTTTAGGTGAGCGTTACAGGCCCATTTGGGCCTCTTGTTTAACTATTTATAGTCCACAAGTTTCCCAGCATGCAAAGAGTTAATATAAAAACAGGTATCCAGGTAGATGTGGTATATTTCCTATTTTTCCACACACACATTCAGATTGTTTAAGAAATATTTATTACAAAATAACTTGTACAGGAGTGGAAGACGAGCAGACATGCTTAACCCTTACTACGCTGAATTAAATGTTGTCGTCTGCTGGAAATGTTTTATTTTCAATATTTCTCGACAAAAAACTGGTTTTGACAGCACATGAGAATCGTCTCCAGTCGAGACGATTCTCATGTGCTGTCAAAACCATTTTTTTGTTAAGAATTAAAACAAAAATGAAAAACAGCAGACGGCAATTTCCGTCAACAGCGTAGGAAGGGTTAAACCAATTTTGTGTTCTCAGTTCTGATGTTGGGAAATTGCAAGATCTTTAGAATTATCATGAAGAATATACAATTAAAGGTAAATTGTGGGTCTATTAACATTATCTTAATATGTTCTGTTTTGAACACTGTTAGAATGAAAACTCTTCTCAGTACTTCCAACCTAGTCATGTTTAGACGCCCGTTTGAAAAACGCGACTTATTATTATGGTATACCTTTGTCCGTCCATCCATCCGCGATGGGGCGAGCCAAACAGTAAGACAGTTATAGTTCACAAGTTTTTAATAAACTAATTCATTAAAATTTCAATAAATACAACTATTATACAACAATTGCTCTTACTAGAATGATTTTCTGTGGAGAAATAAGAGATATATCTGATTTATTTGAGCCTACTGGTACACCTAATATTTATATCACTTGTTATTGTACTTGGAAATGTTTATTTGTCTACACGTTTTGTCACCCACCTTGTATATACATGTATAGTTGTATATATATTGTCAGAAATTCTGACATGTACAGTAGCGCTTTTCTGCTGGTTAAACTAATTTTATATTTAAATATTGTATGCATATCATATTATTCATATACATATAATATTTGTATATTTAATGAGCTTACCGTATGATCGTAATACCGTTGGTTTGTTTACATTTATCATATACTATACGAATATTCTACAAATTTATGATATCCGTATGTGGGATATTTGTATGGATATGGTATGAATATACTGTATGCCTTCCGGAAGTGGGGTATAAAATTAACATCACACCTGTATACAAATATATGATACCCGTACGTATATACTATATACGATACAAACATACCAGAAGTATGCACATGTATAAACGAACTAATTGAATGGTATACCTTTTTGATATTGGTTGGGATGTAACGTACGGACATACCGTATGTTATATACATATCATATAGAAACCGTACCGTATGTGACCAGCTGAAAATCGCTAAAGTACGTCGGGATTAACACATGTTTATAGCACATGAGAATTGTCTGCACTGGACTCATTGTAACATGTTATTAGTGGTTGTGACTAGAGAAATGGGGCGTATGGGTTCTGCGACCAGTGTAGATCCAAATCAGCTTGTTCATCTGCACTGTTTGCCATTCCAACATGAAACACTGGTCATGTTTTTAACAAGCAATATAGATCGCTATCAGGCTACCGGAGTGTGCTAATTGATCAGGAGCTGTACTGGTCACAAATACCAATAGCCCCATTTCTCCAGTCACAGTCCCATTTAAGTACAAGAAATAACCATGAATGTAAAACGGCAGACAACAATATTTGTTTCCCGGATAGCCCATATGAGAAAGCCATATGATTTTGTACCCAAGAACATGTGCGATTTAAGAACATGTGCGATTTTTCATGAAATATATATACAGAAACTGTAATGTTTCCGTAAATGATGTAGAAAGACGAAATTTTCATAGCAAATGTGGAATTATATTATAATCTACATTTTGTCGACTGTTGAGGTGATTTACGTAAAATATCGTAAATTTTGTGAATATGACATATCGCTCGTGTTCTTGATACAAAACCACATGGCTTGTCTCGTATGTTTCTGGTGGACTGATGTGATAAAAGCTCCTGCCAGTAGATAAAGGCACTAGTATTCTGGTTTCATTGCTGGAAGGATATTGTAATTCACATGCTGATCTTTCCCACATACAGGTGTATTCCCATCTGTATATGACATAGACATACTTGATTAACTTACCTAGAGCTCCAGTTAAGGTGCGCAATTTTACCAACTTGGGGTGAAATTTTGTTATTTCTTAATCAAAAATGGCAAGTTGGGAGTCCTTTAGAATCGTCTCATTGAGACGATTCTAAAGCACTCCCAACTTGCCATTTTTGATGGAGAAATAAGAAATTTACCTCCAAATTACGCACCTTAACTGGAGCTCTGTTACCTACACACACTTAAACCAATCCAATAGGCTCTTGTTATTTCAGTGGGCAGGCGGCAGATTGGGAGCATGTGACGGTTAAATTTAACAATGGGGTTCATCCTCCCCATATCCCCAGTTTGGACCTCGGGTACATTTTTTGATTTTTAGCTCGACTATTCGAAGAATAAGTAGATCTTATGTTGTCACCCCGGCGTCGGCGTCACCGTCACGTCACGCCTTGGTTAAGGTTTTTAGTCAACCTTGTATATGGAATACTACTGGCCCTACACCCACCATACTTGGACAACTTCATCTCCTAGTGATGTACATCAATAACCCCTGATCTATATTTGACCTTCACCTACATTTCCTCTTGAATTACTTACTTAATTCCCCTTGGTTAACGTTTTTAGTCGAGCTTGGTTAAGGTTTTTAGTCAAGCTGGTGCATGGAATACTATTGTGCATACAGACACCATACTTGGACAACCTTTTCTCATAGGGATGTACATCAATAACCCCTGATCTATATTTGACCTTGACCTACATTTCCTCTTCAATTACTTAGTTAATTTCCCCTTGGTTATGGTTTTTAGTCAAGCTTGTATATGGAATACTACTGGCCCTACACCCACCATACTTGGACAACTTCATCTCCTAGTGATGTACATCAATAACCCCTGACCTATATTTGACCTTCACCTACATTTCCTCTTGAATTACTTACTTAATTCCCCTTGGTTAAGGTTTTTAGTCAACCTTGGTTAAGGTTTTTAATCAAGCTTGTACATGGAATACTATTGTGCATCCAGACACCATACTTGGATAACTTTTTCTCATAGGGATGTACATCAATAACCCCTGACCTTTATTTTACCTTCACCTACATTTAACCTTGAATTACTTGGTTAATGTTTATAGTCAAGCTTGTATATGGAATACTCCTGGGCCTACATCAACCATACTTGGACAACTTCATCTCCTAGTGATGTACATCAATAATCTCTGACCTATATTTGACCTTGACCTACTTTTATCCTTGGATTACTTAGTTATTTCCCCTGGGTTACAGTTTTTAGTCAAGCTTGTATATGGAATACTCCTGGGCCTACAGAAACCATACTTGGAAAACTTCATCTCCTAGTGATGTACATCAATAACCCCTGACCTATATCTGACATTGACCTACATTTAACCTTGAATTACTTACTTAATTTCCCTTGGTTAAGGTTTTTAGTCAACCTTGGTTAAGGTTTTTATGCAGGCCGCAGCCACCTTCTTTGTCAAGCTATGTGTACATCGACAACCCTCGTAGTCGAGCTATGCTGTTCTCCTACAGCTCTTGTTTTTTATACGTGAGAGTTGAATCCGGTTATACCCATCATAAGAGTAAAACGATTTGTGCTAATCATATTACTTTTATGTGGTAGAGCTAGGTAACTCTGGTGTGGTAAGGACCTGGCACCAGATCAAGATATTCTATTTTCAGGGCTGTATATATATTTTTTCTGTAAATATTCAGTTCTGATTTTGGTATTTTCCCCCCAATGCAGCAGGATATATATGGGATTGAACCAGTGCCTCGGTCTTAAATGACCTCAGCTGTTGATAGGCCGTTAAACACCAATCCATCAAATCATTTCTGTCATAACTTCTATAACCGCTAAAGGATTACATTAATATTTCAATACACCATACATGTGCATAAATGCCACACATCCATGCTGTCCTTAATATGACCTTGACCTTTTGACCTGCACAACTGTAATATGAATACTTATCACTTTCGGTTAATTAACTTTGCCACAGTTTCACCAATCTGCCACCGGGGACATTCGTGTGCCAACAGGGCACATTTTCTTGTTTATGTAAATATTAATTTTTGGGAATGCGCACACCCATCCCCACCATCCATACAGGTAACCTCGTCTAAAATGACAATAGCTGTTGACTGTTAAATGCCATTAAACCTTGTTGCTTTAAATCAACGTTCATAAGCCCCATCAGAAAGATGAAGGACAGATTATTCGCCACTATGTCTTGCTATGTTTGTGTGTGTACACCACCATGACAAAATGAGCTTGTTGCCTTTGTGACCTTTGTCCACAGAGATCTTCTTTGAACAGAATTTGTGGCCGGCTGGTTGGGAGCATGCGAAGGGTCATTTAACCCTTTCACCCTTAAATAACTGGACTGTATTTTGATATGTCAATTTTGCAACCAATCCAATCATCACATGATTTTCAGACTAGTCCATTTTTAAAAAGGGGGTTTGTTTTTTCCTAAATATTATGGAAAATTGCTGTCAAAAAGTGCAGATCTACACCTACACTGGACCTACACTTTTTTTTTGCCAATACTTCTATACAGGCATGTAGTGTTGAAAGGGTTACCGATGGGTTCCTCCTTATCGGTTTGGGAGCATGTGACGGGTAATTTAACGATCGGGATTCATCCTTACCGGAATCCAGACCCGAGACATGGGGCCCGTTTCACTAAACTTCGTACAACTAAAATGTTTGTAAGTGCAAAATTATGATAGTCTGTAAATTTCACATTAACAATGTTTTCTTGTAAATAATTATTGGATTTACATTTATTGAGCATAGGCTGCATATGCAGCCTATGCTCAATAAATGTAAATCCATAAATTGACATTTATAGACGGTCTTAAATTTTAACTTACGAACATTTTAGTCATAAGAAGTTTAGTGAAACGGGTCCCAGGTTTGGCCAAATGGGAAGGGGTCAAGTGACATTGGTGTGGTGTGGATCTGGCACCAGGTCAGGTTATTGTAATTTCAGGGCTGATTTTTATTCTGTAAATATTCAGTTCTGATTTTGGGATTTCCCCATGGTATTTGACCCTGTTAACCCAGCCTAAAATGACCTTAGCTGTTGACAGGCCATTAACACGATTAAAGGCACTGGGTCTCAGATATGCCTAGATAGTGATGAAACAGAATATGAGGAAAAAACAGTTTAATTGTACACTTGTATCTTATTTCTGGAAAAATTTTACTGCTGATACCTCTTTAGTCTGTGATGTTCTGTACTTTCGTCGGAATATTTTGGGGATTTGTTGATAATAAAGGAAGACAACTAAGACAAATTATGTATACTCAGCGGCCATCTTGTATTTATGCAAGGTCAATAATCATTGATCAACATATGCTAAATGATCGATTGTGTCAATGCAACAAAGTATGGATATATGTTTAGAGATAGTCTTATTGTAATGAATTTCATCTTATAAGGACAGATGCATGAACATTATGTACACTTGGTGGCCATATTGGATTTATGAATATAATAAAATTATTAACTCATTATTCAATACACACCAAGTTATGGAATTTTACATTTCCTAAAGTTCTGGAGTCTTAAATTACTTTAATTCACAGTATAATGACACATACGATGCAAATTGTTCATTTTGGGTGGCCATCTTGGATTTTGTAAATTTCCTTCTTGTAAAAGCCCTCTTATAAATATGTATAATACGCACGCTATTTTGTAAGTGTGTGGGTGGCAGGTGGGAGTACGCGATGGGTAATTTAACAATCAGAGTTCATCCTTACCGGAATTCCGACTGGAGACCTGGTTTGGCCCTCACATACGTCTTTGGTATTTTGTATGTGACAGTTGAATCTGGTTCTATCCCTTATGTGAGTATTACGATTAATCATAATCCTATTTTAGGGGAAGGAGCCAAGTGACTTTGGTGTGGTATGGACCTGGCACTAGGTCAGGTTATTCTAATTTCAGGGCTGAATATATCGCTTCTCGATGTAAATATTCCGTTCCGATTTTGGGATTTTCCCTAATTCTGCAGGTTAAAACGGGATCAAACCCGTTTGCCCGGCCTTACATGACCTTAGCTGTTGATAGACCGTTAAACACCAATAAACAAACGAACAACTCTCATTTTGTATGACATAGCAGAAAATGAATTTTGAAATCCAATATGGCCGCCATAACATAAAATGTGCATATCCCAACATCCAAAAATGTCTAGTTTGCCCCAAAAAATCCGACAAAAGTATTATAATCACCATAACACCACTGACTACTTCTGATTAATGCAATTGTCTGAAAAGTAACATGGAATAGTCTACTTCATTTACTTAAGGGTGAAACATTTGGGTAAAGGGCTAAAACCCTTCAGTTGTTTAGAGGGGTGTTTGTTATTGTCCTCCACCTGTGATATTTCTCCCGATAAATTATCAAAAGAATTAAACTCACTGAACTCACATTCACTGTTATCTTGTTTCTACTGAGGTGGCTTGATAGTCTGGTGGTTGAGCATTGGACTTCAACACCAGTAGCCTATTTCACCTTTCACCAACATTGCAAAGTACATGTATACTTATCTAGCGAAGTATACTTTCAATTTTAGGATAAATTTATTAATTTTTATTATACTGAATTTATTACATTATCACAGCCAAAATGGCTGTGATAATGTAATACATTCAGTATAATAATTCTGCATACTTTTAATCATCAAATATATGCAGTTGTTAGTTCTATTTGAAATAATGCATTTCAGGAAAAATAAATGATTACTCACTCAAAGTATACTTTGCTAAAAAAGTATACTTTGCATGTTGGTGAAATAGGCTACAGAGGTCGTGGCTTCAATCCCCACCCTAGGCATGAACTCAATTCCATTCTAATGTTACTGGAGAAATGGGGCTTAAAGGTTTTGCGACCAGTGTAGATCCAGATCAGCCTGTGCAAATGCACAGTCTGATCAGGATCTGCACTGTTTGTCATTCCATAAATGAAACGCTCATCGTGCTTCTAACGTACAATATAGATTGTTATCAGGCTATAGGAGTGTGCTATTTGATCAGGAGCTACACTGGTCACAAATTCCATAAGCCCCATTTCTCCAGTCACAGCCACATATAGAAACAGGTCCTTGGTTTGAAGTGTCATGGAAAAGACACATGGAATGGAAATACTATTGGACTCCAATGCTCTACCACTGGACTATAAACCTATCCCTTCTGTGCTGAAAATTTAACAATTGTGGCTGTGACTGGAGAAATGGGTCTTATAGCTTTTGTGACCAGTGTAGCTCCTGATGAAATAGCACACCCATGTAGCCTGATAATGATCTACATGTACATTGCTTGTTAGAAGCACGATGAGTGTTTCATTGATAGATAATTCCAGCAAAAAAATATTTACACAATTCCTTAACATTTGATTGGCCCGTAGCAAATCTCTGTCCAAAATTTATATCCCTGTAAACTCCCACGCCGAACGCCCCGTGCAGGCACCGGGGCGGGATCAACTGATCCTGAGAATAGTGCTGCAGTAGCCATTGCTTGTCGTAAAAGGCGACTAGACTGGCTTAACGATTGGGTTCATACTTTCCGGAACCCACTATACCGGATTTGGCCCTCATGTACATTTTTGGCTTTCTTGTAGGTGAGAGTTGAGTCGGGCTATACCCCATATATAAAAGTAAGATTAGCGCTAATCCTATTACTTTTAGGGGATGGGATAAATGATGCAGGTGTGGCGAGGGCCTGGCACCAGATCAGGTTGTTCTAATTTCAGGACTGAATATATATTTTGATTGTAAATATTGAGTTCTGAAGTTGGGATTTACCCCCCTTGGACAGGTGGATACGGGACTCGACCCCGTTGACCCGTCTGCGTGTAGACTCCCTGAGGCTTGTACCTCTATGTCAGAAAAGCGGACGTTAAACCCTATTCACTCACTCACTCACTCACTCCCACGCCGAACTACTTTCCGTAACCGTCGGGGGCCCAGTTAAAATAATTCTTAAGAAAACGGAAAATAAACACATTTTCTTGATGAATTTATTTCAAATGCTGGAATTATAAGGAATGAATGGCCTTTTTGTTGAATTTATCGGGGATATAAACTTGGAAAAGTCGCGGGAATACTGGACGAGGCCTTCCGGCCTTCGTCCCGTATTCCCCCGACTTTTCCAAGTTTATACCCCGATAAATTCAACAAAACGGCCATTCCTATAATGGCAAGCAGTGCAGACTGCAGATGCACAGGCTGATCTATATCTACACTGGTCGCAAAACCCATAGCCCCATTTCTCTGGTCACAGCCACAATTGAACCATGTGTGCCTTTCTCTGATCTGGGGGCCGTTTCACTAAACTTCCTATGACTAAAATGTTCGTAAGTGCAAAATTATGATGGTCTGTAAATTTCACATTAACATTGTTTTCTTGTAAACAATTATTGGATTTACATTAGTGTGCTTAGGCTGCATATGCAGCCCATGCTCAATAAATGTAAATCCATCAATTGAAATTACTAGACGGTCCTAAATTTGCATTTACAAAATTTAGTTGTACAAGTTTTGTGAAATGGGCCCCAGGGTGTACTAGCTGCATCACGGAAAAGGTTTTTTTATCACGCCCGCTTGGCGTACGTTTGTGCGTCTGGCATTTGCGTTAAAGTTTTTAAGTGCAAAATAGGTCAAGGTCAAATTACTTTGTTATTGCTGGGACGTTAAACCATTTCGCTTTTTAGCTTACCTGAGCCAAGGACAATTGCTACCGCTTTTCGTTTGTCAACATTTTCAAACGTCTTCTCGTGAACTGCTGGGCCGACGCAGTCAAAACTTCACAGGGATGATCTATGGGTGAAGCCTTTTCAAATGTGTTGATATGGAGGCCGTGCATAATTCATGACTGCCGTAGAAAAGTACATGTAGTCTTGAAAAGTAATATTCTCACAAACGGCCTGTCCGATTTCGACGAAACTTGGCAGAATTGATCAGTTGTTAAAATAGTGGTGCCGGAATAAAAAACTAACGGGGCCCAGGGCTGTCAAATAGTGGTAAAATTTCACATTTGACAAAATATAGTCCTGTCATATATCAAATCGAATGTATCAACGAGACGATCGCTTCGGTGATTTTTGTGTCAAAATTTGATACATCATCCAAGATGGCCACCGAAAAGTCAAAAGGTCCTCCAATAGATATTTCAAACATCTGCTCACGAACCGCCTGACCAAATGTTGGCCAATCGTCGCAGTTTTGGTTCTTGGGTGAAGCATTTTCAGATGTGTCCAGTAGGAGCATGCGGTGGGTAATTTAACGATCGGGATTCATCCTTACCGCTGTAGCGTCAGATCCACCCCCCCCCCCCCTCCCCCCCCCCCCACCGAAATCCCCCCGGGGGAGTTTGGGCTAGCCTACTTTCCCCCCCTGGGGGGAATCTGGGCCGGCCCGAAACCTCCCGAAATCCCCCCCGGGGGGATTTCCCAACTAGTCAACTTCCCCCCCACCCCCCCCCCCCACCACTCAGAAATCCCCCCCCCCCCCCTCTCAATTTATTTTCAAACAATGACAGGTTAAATGCTAAATTAGCCACTAACATGATATTGAAGTATTTGAGTATGTATGGCGGCTATATATAGCTAAAATATCAGTTTGAGGGGGGGCGGGGGGGGGTGAGTTTGGGCCGGCCCGAAATCCCCCCCATCATATTTTTTTTTCAACAATGGTAGGTTAAATGCTGAATTAGCAGGTTAAAATAAGAAACTAACATGATATTGAAGTATTTGGTGTATGTATATGCTATATATGGATAAAATAGTATGGGGGGGGGGGGGGGGGGATAGATAAAATTTTAGTGAGGTAGTTTGGGCTGGCCCGAAATCCCCCCCCCCCCCCACCCCCCCCCCCCCCCCCTATATATGTTCACGACATGGCAGGTTAAATGCTGAATTAGCAGGTTAAAATAAGAAACTAACATGATATTGAAGTATTTGGTGTATGTATGACGGCTATATATAGATAACATTTTAGTTTGAGGGGGAGGGGGTGAGTTTGGGCCGGCCCGAAATCCCCCCCCCCCCCACCCCCCCCCCCCCCCCAAATATTTTTTTTTCAACAATGACAGGTTAAATGCTGAATTAGCAGGTTAAAATTAGCAACTAACATGAGATTGAAGTATTTGGTGTATGTATGACGGCTATATATAGATAACATTTTAGTTTGAGGGGGAGGGGGGAGTTAGGCCGGCCCGAAATCCCCCCCCACCCTCCAAATATTTTTCTTTCAACAATGACAGGTTAAATGCTGAATTAGCAGGTTAAAAGCAACTAACATGAGATTGAAGTATTTGGTGTATGTATGACGGCTATATATAGATAACATTTTAGTTTGAGGGGGAGGGGGGAGTTAGGCCGGCCCGAAATCCCCCACCCCCAAATATTTTTCTTTCAACAATGACTTGTTAAATGCTAAATTAGCAGGTTAAAAGCAACTAACATGAGATTGAAGTATTTGGTGTATGTATGACGGCTATATACCATAACATTTTAGTTTGAGGGGGGGGGGGGGGGGGGGGAGGGGGGGGGGGGGGGGGGGGGCGGGGGGGGGGGGGGGGGGGGGGGGGGGGGGGGAGTTTGGCTGGCCCGAAATCCCCCCACACCCCACCACCCCACCTATATATTTTTTTCAACCAATTGGTAGTTTAAATGATGAATTACCAGGTTATTAGAAACTAACATGTGATTGAAGTATTTGGTGTATGTATGACGGCTATATAGATAAATATCAGTTTCATGGGGGGGGTGTGGGAATTTGGGCCGTCCCAAACTCCCCTCCCCCCTCCCCCTCAAACTAAAATTGTATCTATATATAGCCGTCATACATACACCAAATACTTCAATCTCATGTTAGTTGCTAATTTTAACCTGCTAATTCAGCATTAAACCTGTCATTGTTGAAAAAGAAATATGGGGGGGGGGATTTCGGGCCGGCCCACCCCAAAAACTCCCCCCCCCCCTCCCCCATGAAACTGATGTTTATTTCTATATATAGCCGTCATACATACATCAAATACTTCAATCTCATGTGACCTGCTAATTCAGCATTATTTAACCTGATACATCAGCATTTAACCTATCATTGTGGAAAAAAAATATGGGGGGGGGGGGGTGGGGGGGGTGGGGGGGGGGGGATTTCGGGCCGGCCCAAACTCCCCCGACCCCCCCCCCCCCCCCCCCCCCCCCCCCCCCCCCCCCCCCCATCCCCCCCCCCCCCCCCCCCCCCCCCCCCCCCACCCCCCCCCCCCCACCCCCCCCATGAAACTGATATTTATCTATATATAGTCGTCATACATACTTCAAATACTGAAATCTCATCTTAGTTGCTAATTTGGCATTTAACCTTCTAATTCAGCATTTACCTGTCATTGTTGAAAAAGAAATATGGGGGGGGGGAGGGGGGGGGGGATTTCGGGCAGGCCCAAATTCCCCCCCCCCCATGAAACTGATATTTATCTATATATAGCCGTCATACATTCACCGAATACTTCAATCTCATGTTAGTTGCTAATTTTAACCGGCTAATTCAGCATTTAACCTGTCATTGTTGAAAAAAAATATGGGGGGGTGGATTTCGGGCCGGCCCAAACTCCCCCCTCCCCCCATGAAACTGATGTTTATCTATATATAGCCGTCATACATACCTCAAATACTTCAATCTCATGTAACCTGCTAATTCAGTATTATTTAACCTGATACATCAGCATTTAACCTGTCATTGTGGAAAAAAAATATGGGGGGGGGGAATTCTGGCCGGCTAAACAAACTCCCCCCCCCCCCCCCCCCCCCCCCCCCCCCCCTCCCCCCCCATGAAACTGATATTTATATATATAGCCGTCATACAATACTTCAAATACTGCAATCTCATGTTAGTTGCTAATTTAGCATTCAACCTGCTAATTCAGCATTCAACCTGTCAGTGTTGAAAACATTATGGGGGGGGGGGATTTCGGGCGGCCCAAACTCCCCCCTCCCCTCCCCTCCCCCACCATCCCCTCCCTCCCCTCAAACTGATAAATTTAGCTATATATAGCCGCATACATACTTCAAATACTTAAAACTAATGTTAGTTGCTAATTTAGCATTTAGCATTTAACCTGTCATTGTTTGAAAAAAATTTGGTGGGGGAGGATTTCTGACTGGTGGGGGGGGGAAGAAGTTGTCTAGTTGGAAATCCCCCCAGGGGGGATTTCGGGCCGGCCCAGAATCCCCCCCGGGGGGATTTCTGACTGGGGGGGAAAGTGGCCTGCTACACCGGTATCGTGGGTGGTGGTTGGGCGAATGAGACGGCGTAAATTAACAGTATGGGTTCCTCCTTATAGGAATCACGATTTGCCTGTTTTGGCCTACCGGTACGTTTTTATCTTTGGCTCTTCAGTTACCTGGGAGTTGCATTGGGTTATTGCCCATTATAAAAGTAGTTAGATTATTACTGATCCTACTGCTTTTGGGAGGGACCAAGTGATTCTGGTGTGGCGAGGACTATGTATTTGACACCGTGTCGCGTCCGCGTACGCGTGCGCGTCCGCCGCAGACACTTCTTGTCCGGAGCATAACTCGAACACCCTTTGGAATATTTTCATGAAACTTCACACGTGCATAGACCACGACCCGAAGGTGTGTCGCACTTTTTTGTTTCGCGCACTGATTTCGTGTCCGGAGCATAACTCGACCACCCTTTGGAATATTTTCATGAAGCTTCACACATGCATAGACCACGACCCGAAGGTGTGTCGCGCACAAGAATGACAACTCTTGCATAGCAATAAGTGATCTTCATTTTTTTAGTTATCTCACTTTTTTGTTTCGCGCACTGATTGAGCATAACTCGATCACCCTTTGGAATATTTTCATGAAACTTCACACATGCATAGACCACGACCCGAAGGTGTGTCGTGCACAAGAATGACAACTCTTGCATAGCTAATTTTTTAGTTATCTCCCTTTTGTTTTCGCGCACTGATTTCCTGTCTGGAGCATAACTCGACCACCCTTTGGAATATTTTCATGAAACTTCACACATGCATAGACCACGACCCGAAGGTGTGTCATGCACAAGAATGACAACTCTTGCGTAGCTAATTTTTTAGTTATCTCCCTTTTTTTTTGTGTGCTCTGTACACCTTACCTGTAGAGAGAAGAATAGCCTTCTCCGGTTGAACAATAGTGACTGGGAGAACCATTCACCTGTGCATGTGCTAGCTAGCATGTGCAAATGTCCAGACTGACCACTAACTGACCACTAACTTATGACAGGTAATTTATACAGGTAGATTATTATATTACATTTCCGTAAACTGTGTTGACAATATTGTGGCAATATGTGGACCTGTGCAGATATATGTAGATAAATATAGGACTATTAAAAAAAATTCTGGGCTCCAGTAGCGAGCATTATTATTTTTAATTTTTAAACTTTTTCATTTTCCATTTTTTTTTTCAAATTCTTTTTCAATTTTTGTCTAGTAGCATAAGGTCGTAAGTGCTATATACAGACTATTATCATATAATAAAGCAATTATTGACTAGTGAGCCATATAATATAATCTGATATTCTATGGCTCACTAGTCAATAATTGTATAATATGTTCGGGTCCGTGAAAATTGCTTTCGGGCACAGGCTCGAGGTCAAGGTGGGACAAGGCGAGGCATTTGATTCCGCGGAATTCTTGTTTACTTATCTCCCTTTTTTGTTTCAAGCACTGATTTCGTGTCCGGAGCATAACTCGAACACCCTTTGGAATATTTTCATTAAACCTGACACATGCATAGACCACGACCCAAAGGTGTGTTGCGCGCAAGAATGACAACTCTTGCATCGTTTAATTTTTTTACTTACCTCCCTTTGTTGTTTCATGCACTGATTTCGTGTCCGGAGCATAACTCGACACCTTTGGAATATTTTCATTAAACCTGACACATGCATAGACCACGACCCAAAGGTGTGTTGCGCGCAAGAATGACAACTCTTGCATCGTTAATTTTTTACTTACCTCCCTTTGTTGTTTCATGCACTGATTTCGTGTCCGGAGCATAACTCGAACACCCTTTGGAATATTTTCATTAAACCTGACACATGCATAGACCACGACCCAAAGGTGTGTCGCGCGCAAGAATGACAACTCTTGCATCGTTAATTTTTTACTTACCTCCCTTTGTTGTTTCATGCACTGATTTCGTGTCCGGAGCATAACTCGAACACCCTTTGGAATATTTTCATTAAACCTGACACATGCATAGACCACGACCCAAAGGTGTGTCGCGCGCAAGAATGACAACTCTTGCATCGTTAATTTTTTACTTACCTCCCTTTGTTGTTTCATGCACTGATTTCGTGTCCGGAGCATAACTCGAACACCCTTTGGAATGTGTTTTATTAAATTTCACACATGCATAGAAGACGACCCAAAGGTGTGTCGCGCGCAAGAATGACAACTCTTGCGTCGATAATTTCTTAGTTATCTGCCTTTGTTGTTTCGTGCACTGATTTCGTGTCTGGAGCATAACTCGAACACCATTTGGAATATCTTCATGAAACTTCACACTTAGACCACGACCCTAAAGGTGTGTCACGCAAGAATGACAACTCTTGCATCACTATTTTTTTAGTTATCTCCCTTTGTTTTTCCGCGCACTGATTTTGTCTCCGGAGCATAACTCGAACACCCTTTTTTCAAACTACTTGTGTATCTGGGGAGGGGGATACACATGCGCTTGTCGACAAGCGTCCATTTCTAGTTTCAGGGCTGATTTTCTGTTTATTTCGATGTAAATATTCCGTTAAAATTTTGCGATTTTCTCCCCAATGCAGCTGGTTACACCCGTTGGTCCGGCTTTAAATGACCTTAGCTGTTGATAGGTCATTAAACACCAATCAATCAATCAGATTTGTCAAAAAGGAGGTCATCGCATAGTCCAAGATGGGCGCCATAGAAAATTAGGTCAAATTCTTGAAAGGTCAGGCGGGACTCAGGGGGTCAAATTTCATATTTGACCGAATATGGTCATACCATTTTGCCAAAGGCTCAGTGAGCTCTTGTTAGCACTTTTCGTCCGTTGTCCGTCCACAATTTCGAACGTCTTCTTTACCTGAACCGCTTGCCCGATGTTTGTCAGACTTCACAGGGATGATCTATGAGTGAGGACTTTTCAGATTTGTTCAAATGGATGTTGCCACATAGTTCTAGATTGCCGCCGTAGAAAAGTAGGTCAAATTCTTTAAACACAATTTAATCTTTTATCACGAACCGCCAAACGGATTTCGACGAAAATGTGCAGAACAGATCGTTAGTCTATGCTCTTTCAGTTTTGTTAAGATGATAACCCCGGGATAAAAAATGACCGAAAGGTCAACCTGTATTATATATTGCAAACGTCTTCTTGTGAACCGCTTGACCGATGTTGGTCAACCTTCAATTGTGGTCCGTGAGTGAAACCTTTACATATTTGCTAACATGGAGGTCATCGCATAATCCAAGGTGGCCGCCATAGAAAATAGGGCCATTCTTTTACAACACTTTTCCAACGTCTTCTTCGGCTGGGCCGATGTTGACCAAACTTCACTGCGTTACTTTGTTGAAGATTTGTTAATATGGAGGTTGTTGCATAATCCAAGAAGTTTGCTGTGGAAAAGTAGGTCAACTCATTAATTAATTAGGTTATAGAAAGATGTATGAATATAAGATATGTGAATATTGCCTTGGTACTGTATACTATATGGTACATTGAGTGGCCAACTCCGCCATCTGTGTATGTACAAGCCATCGTGCAGTATCACCACTTTAACCGTTTGACACACACAGCAAGTAATATGACAGTAAAAGTAATACAATGTGGTGCAATACACCATAGACAGATATGGAAACAGCGTGCTGTAAATATCATGCCAGAAAACTAAACTAGACGAGATATCTGAGCGTTTCTCCCATCAATCTCAAAAATAAATTTCAATATGTAAACTACTACTACTTAAACAATCTTCCCACAAACCGCCAGACCGCTTTTGACGAAACTATGCGTTAAATTCGGAGGTTTTCGCATAATCCAATTAAATTAAGCTTTAAAGAAATCCACTTCATGAACCGCCAGATCGATTTTGACAAATAATGATTGATAGTCAACGCTCTTTCAGATTTGTTATAATGATGGCCATATGATCATAAATGGGTTGAGCCCCGGTGAGGGTGGGGTCAACTTTTATTTCTGACCAAGTATGGTCAAGTAATTATATGAAATTGAATGTATCGACGAAGCGATCGCTCTGGTGCAATTTTGTCAGGTGAGCCACTCATGCCCATTTGTGCCTGTTGTTTGATCAAACAATGAAAATGGGGACACTAACCATACAACCCAGGTGGATCTGAGTCTACATTGGCCACACGGTCAACAAAGCCCATTTGCTGAATGTCACATAAATGACAGTTTTCCAAGACATGCAATAGTGACAAGCAAATTTGCCGAATTTGGCACCTATACTAATTTGCAGGTCAGGGCTGGCTGGCTTTACTTGCGTGTGTGACTGTAGAAATGTTGTTAACCCTTAGACCGCTACACACAACAATTGTCGTCTGCTGTTACTTTTATATATTGCCTTATTTCTCAATAAAAACATGTTTTGACAGCTGTCACATCATGTTGTAAATTATTCTAAAGTACTGTCAAAGCATGTTTTTGATGATAAAAATGGAAAATAGAAACGACAAAAAATTAAGATAGCGGTGTAAGGGTTAATGTGTGTCCAGTGGAGACCCATATCAGCTTGCACATTGACACATCAAGGTCCACGGTTCGCCATTCGGTTAGTGATGTGCACAAACTGCTTCAAACAAACAATATGTATATTTACCAAGATACAGGGGGCCGTTTCACTAAACTAAAATGTTCGTAAGTGCAAAATTATGATAGTCTGTAAATTTCACTCAGCATATAGTCAATAAATGTAAATTCAATGACTGAAATTTCCAAACGATCCTAAATTTGCAGTTATGAACATTTCTGCCCACGAAGTTTCGTGAAACGTGTCTCATGTGCGTGCTTGCAGATTTGGCATTGTACTGGTCATTATATCATTACATTCAATTCTCCAGTCGCCATATTTCTAGCGTCATGTAAATGTATCCATGAGGCACCATGCCAAGGTATGTATGGTGTGCTATTACAAAATTGTTTCAGTCTGATCTGTTAAAGGTACATGCCCACTCAGTAGGCATGAAATGTTCTTTATAGGAATTAAATAAGTGTATAATTGTGTCACTATTCCACCAGTTATACAAATTACGAGTGCCCGCTATACAGAAACATGTATAATCATTTAGTTATTTATTTTACTGATAGTGACTCGCCGTGGTATCGGGCTATTTTTCATATGCAAATGAGGCATGATATTTTTTTAATTATTTATACTAATTAAATGCGTCACCTGAAAAAATAATTATTTTCGACATATTATAAAGTATGGAAAAAATAAATAAATACAGAGAATAAATAGTAATGTCAATTAACATTTTAAGGAAACACGGTTATCGCCCCTGCTATAAGTGTGGAAATTTACGTCGGATATAAAATGTATAATAATGCCAAACAATACGTGGGGTAATGGTGAATTAATGTTTATTTTGCCTGAAATTGTATCAGATGATATCTCTGATATAAAGAACAGTTTGTGCCTATTGAGTGGGCAAGTACCTTTAACTTCCTCGCAACTAAACTATGTAGAGATAGTAGTGTGATGTGTTTCATACGGAGCCCCGCAGGGGACATGGATGTTTTTTTATTAGCCGATCTATTTATAGATCGGCTAATATATTGGTCATCCATCGAATTCTGAAAAAGTTTGTAGCAACCTTTTTCTCCGCTATTCGGTAATCTACGAACGCGAATTTTGCTGTATCACTTCCAAATTGCATCAACCGATAAAGTTTGCATTTTTGGCAATTATCTCCGTTTAAAACTTTAAATATAGCCAAATAACACAATTTTGAATACGTAATGAGCTGAACGCCGGAAGAGATTGAACCCGGAAGTTGTTGTTGTTGAAGTCCATAGTTGGCTCTAATGGCCATATACGCCAACATACGCCATTAGGCCGATTATTGGGCTAATTTAAAGCTTTTATTTATTAAACAGAACAAGTTTCAGCCACGTATAATCGCGTAAAATGTGTTTATTCGGCTAATTTATAATCGACCTCTGCTCAAAATCTCCTCCGACTAGCAACCCCAGCATCTCGGGTTTATCCCATTGGATCGCGTATGCGCGTCATTTGACGCTAGTTAATATTCACAAAATGTTCCACCAATCAAAACGAAGAATTGCCCTTCATATCGAACTTTGATTTGTTTACGTATCATGCAGGGATACATCCAGCACGCGCGATTGCGGCAATCCCCCTTAATTATTGTCAATGCCGCAAATTATTGATTGTCTTGCGCCCGACATCGCGCAAAAAAATCACGGATGGGCCCCTTTTTAAATGACCAGTGCGCACATTAAAAAAACGTAATTGACTATTTAAACGCGCTGCGTATTTAAATCATTGGAAGGCGTGCAGTTCAATCGAGTTTGTGCGGCCGTTGAACGTAAGCTTCGAGTCGATTTAAACCATTTAAATCGATAAACAAGGGATAAAACAAGTGACAACGTTAACCTGTTATGCTCCATTAAGAAGTAATAAGCTTATGGCAAATCATATTACTTTGGGGCCGAGCTACTAAAGTGACTGGTGTGGCATGGAAATATTGAGTTCTGATTTTGGGAATTTTCCTCATTGTGGACCCGTTTAATGCGGGATAGTACAACCCGTTGGCCCGGCCTTAAATGACCTTAGCTGTTGATAGGCCGTTAAACACCAATACTCACTCGCTCATTCATCCCCCCCGAGACTCAGTAACTACTAAAATGCGGACATATATTGAACCCTGATTTGATCGGCTAATAACATCATGCTCTGCATGACTTTTCATTTTATTTATTAATTCGTTCCCACGAAATAACAATTCGTTCCCTCAATTTAACAATTCGTTCCCTCGAATTAACAATTCGTTCCCACGAAATAACAATTCGTTCCCTAGAATTAACAATTCGTTCCCACGGTATAATAATTCGCTCCCACGAATTAACAATTCGTTCCCGTGGGAACGAATTGTTATATCGTGGGAAAAGTGCCAATACCAGAGACTGTACAATTATTATTTAGTGTAGTGTGTGTAGTGTAGTGGAGTGTAATGAGAATATTATAGTAAATAGTTTATACTATTAGTGCCGTCGAATATAAAATATATTCTGTTGAGCCTTAGACAGCTTTATTTGGGCGAGCATTAGTGAGCTCCTATAAAGTTGTCGGGGCGAAAGCGAATATATTTTATATTCGACGGCACTAATCAGGGGCGTTGCCAGCTTTTCAGAAGGGCGGGTGGTGGGGGGGGGGGGTGTGTCGAAAATAAAATAAAACATATTATAAAGCGCAATATAAAACAGAAAAAGTCACTCAACTATTCGATGATGAAATTTTAATTTTATCTCATAAATCAAGATGTGAGTACAAATATTTTTCTATTTGTTTCCATTTTTAGTTTCAAAAAATCATGTTGGCTCACAAAGGGGGGTTCGAACTAACCCCCTGAACCCTCCCTGACGACGCCCTTGTAAATCATGTATAATAATTTATACCGCATACTAAACTTACTTGTTTGAACGTGCGTGACGTTATGTTTTGACGTCATTCCCTCGCCATACGTCACAAATCTAGCAACGTCATTCAAGGTAAAATGGCGGCGTCCTCGCAAGGTAGATTCGGTATTGTATCGGAATAAATCTCTGATTTTGTTTGCGATGAGCTTCAATATTGGCTGGTTTTAGACTACACAGTTGTCATAATAAGGAATTACAAGGATTACAATCATAATGGACATGTCCGTGTCGTTGGTTACGTCGCATATATACTGTGAAAATGGACACAATTCAGCTGAATCGACAGCGATTTCCATTTTAAAATTCTCCGCCATCTTGAATTTGCTGTTGAAACTGACCAACCAGAGGCCGCGATTATGGGTCGAAGGTGAAAACAATAAAGGCAAAAAAACCGGCACTTCATGTATATTTGGCTACTTCAGGTGTATTAGGTTATTTCAGATATAAACAGCATACTAATTGCGCTTATAAATACCAGATATAAACAGCATACTAATTGCGCTTATAAATACCAGATATAAACAGCATACTAATTGCGCTTATAAATACAGACAGTACAGAGATGATTTTACATATGTCCTGATTTTACATATGAAGTTCTTCATTAAACGCATATATCTCTCAACAAATTTAATAAGATATTGTTCACATATTGGATTTTTAAGGAATTAATTGCGAGGGAGCGCTAGCGACCGCAGCATTTAGTTCCTGAAAAATCCAATATGTGAACAGTAACTGGCTTATAGTTCAGCCAAGTGTCCAATGCAATGTCCCATCCGAGTATTGATTTTCCATTTCCTGTCGTAGCATATAGCATAAGCATAACATCATACATTGAAGCAATATTGATCACCTAATATGTTCTCTGTAGTAATTTCATTTGTGGCTGTGACTGGAGAAATTGGGCATATGTGATTTGTGACCAGTGTAGCCTGATAAAGATCTATGTTGATTGTTAGACGCGTGGCAGATGTTACATTGATGAAATGACGAACAGTGCAGATCCTGATCAGACTGTGCAGATGCATATGCGATTTGTAGCCAGCATAGCTCCTGGTCAAATAGCACACCCTCGTAGCCTGATAACAATCTCAATTGCTTGTTAGAAGCATGGCGGATGTTTCATTGATGGAATGGCGAACAGTGCAGATCCTGATCAGACTGTGCAGATGCACAGGCTGATCTGGATCTACACTGGTCGGAAAACCCATTAAACCCCACTTCGTACGACTAAAATGTTCGTAAGTGCAAATTTAGGATTGTCTGGAAATTTCAATTGACGAGTTACATTTATTGAAAATAGGCTGCCGGCCTACATTTGTATGCTCAAAACATTTTAGCTGCTTGTCAAGGTTCCATGAGTATTATGTAATACTTATATAATTGTAAAAAAAATATTTGATTCATTTTAATAATTATTGAATGACAATATTTTATTTTTCTGAATTATCAAGTAATCATTGTATTTGTTAGCTTTTGTACTTATTACAAATTATTAACGGCATTAAATTAAGTAATTTTCTTCTGAATGGAGTACTATTGATAAGATATATTTTTGTTAACTGCTTGCCGTAAATAATTGTAAAATGTGGCCAGAAGTTTAATTTATGTACTCTTAGCGGGAGACATAATGAGTTCAATTAGTTTCTAATTCTTGACGCATTTCAATCAAAGTTCAATAACAAAGTTCAATTGAACTTCGTTCCAAATAACTACCACACGCAACTGAAATGAGCATTTTGTCCGTCCGTACGCAGACCCGTACGCAGGAATTAATTTAGGGGGTGCGTTATCGACGGCGTGAAGGGCCAAACATTTTGTTTGCACATCCTCGGACAGACCTCGGCAGATTAACCTTTTCACCCCTAAGTAACTGGAACAGATTTTGATATGTTAATTTTGCAACCAATCCAATCATCACAAAATGATTTTCAGATCAGTCCATTTATGAACATGGGGTGGGTTTTTTTTCTTCAAAATTATGAAAATTACTTGCAAAAAGTGCAGATCCTGATGAGACGGCTCTACAATGCGTCCGTCAGTTTGCATTAACGTTCTTGTTTGTTGATCCAGGCCAGGCGTGGATCCAGGATTCCGGGTTAGGGGGGGGGGGGGGGAGGGGGGGGGGGGGGGGGGGTCGTAACTATATTTTGCAATACTTGACTATATTATCGAACGAGCTATGCTCGTTCGATAATATAGTCAAGTATTGCAAAATAGTCGACCGAGCGGACAGTTTTCGAAATCTACATCGCATTTCCTGCGTTCTGGCGCATTTTGGAGCAAAAATATTGACACTGTCACAGTATGTTTAGACTTGATTTTTGATTGAAAACTTAATTTTCAAACAATAAGATAACGACCGAAAAATGCATCACTCAGTAGGCACAATATGTTCTTTATAGGAATTAAATAAATGTATAATTGTGTCATTATTCCACCAGTTCTAAACGTTGCGAATGCCCGCTATACAGATATAATCATTTAGTAATATTTATTTGACTGATAGTGACTGGCGGTGGTATCAGGCTATTTTCATATGCAAATGAGGCATGATATTTTTTAATTATTTATACTAAATTAAATGCGTCAGCTGAAAAGATGATTATGAAGTATGATCATTACACATCAAAAAATAAATACAGATATTCATATATCTGATTTACAGTGGAACATCTCTAAACCGGACACCCTGAGGACCTCACAGGGTGTCGGGTTTAGAGAGGTTACACTTTAACACTCTTTTACCATTACTGGACATGTTTATTGGCATTATTATACTCTCTCTCTTTTATATCAAACGCGAATTGCCACCCTTGATGTCAGTGGCAATAGCCATATTTCCTTAAAAGGTTAATGGATTAACTATTTGCTTGCTCTATTTTGTATGTGCAATGATCAAACTTTATAATCTGTGTATAATTTTTTTTCAGGTGACGCATTTAATTGATATAAATACTTTTAGAAATGTCGTGCTTCGTTTGCGTATCAAAATAGCCTGATACAGCCGCGCGTCTCTATCAGTAAATTAAAGCTTACTAAATAATTACCTAACTGTATAGCGGACACTCGTAATTTTTAAAACTGATGGAATGATTACAAAATTATACACTTATATAATTGCCATAAAGAACATGCTATGCCATTATTGCCTTGTCTAATCAGTGGGACCCCCGACTTTAAATGCTAAATGTTGCCGATTTCTCATGTAGTGTGATAAATAAAACCTATACTAGACACAGGTGGAATACTCGGACCTGTGACACAAACAAATGCACATTACAAAAATACATTACCCCACCCACTTGGTCTCATACAGCAGGCCCGTAGCCAGACCTGTTTGAAGGGGGTCGTTTCGAAGGCCCAAGAGGCCTGAGGTATCTAGGGGGGTCTAAATGATACCAAGTGGGTGGGGTAGTGGATTTCTTGTAATGGGCATTTTTTTTGTGTCACGGGTCCGAGTTTTCCACCTGTGATACTACAGTGGGGTCAGCGTGTCAAGTTTACACACTGTCGTGTTCGTTCGTGTGTGCAACGCTGACCCCACTGTAGATGGACTTTGCCCACCCACCTATCCCTGACACTGTTTCGTGCAGCGATTTTATAAACATGGCTGTCACTGGAGACGTGTGGCTTATGGGATTTGTGACCAGTGTAGCTCCTGATCAAACAACGCACTCATGTAGTCTAATGTATTGTATTGTATATGTATTGCTTGTTCGAAGTATTATGTGTGTTGCATTGATGTATCACATCGGCGTGCTGGTGACGTCATGGAAAACCTAGTGTAGTACGTGTACGTATTAATATTATTGTTATAAGCAACTGGGAAAACCCAGACTAAACTGGTTTATTGTTACGTGTATGGTGGTATATTTCTGTCATCTGCAGAACGTTATAACGTGGTCGCTAAGTGGTTTAAATACAGCGTATAAGTCTACATAAATGCCACGACAAGACGACTTATTAATTGGTGAGGACGAGATAAATTGGACGACATAAATACTACGAAATATTGTCGTAGACGTGATATACTGCCCGCTAGTGACATCGAGTTTAGTACATTTATCTATCAGTTCGTAAGTCGTCTTGGCGCGAAATTAATCTGGTCAAGACGCGATTTTAATGCATGTTAAGTCGTGACCAGGAGATATAGGAAACAACACACCTGAATTACGTCGTGACCAGGAGATAATAAGCCGTGGTTACAAGACATTATGTCGTTGCCAGGAGATATATTAAAAAAACACATGTCCCCTCCATGCGCCCGTAGACATACTATAGCACAGGCATTCGGCTTGTTTCGGCCGAATGCCTGTGATCGAGAGATGCGAATTTGTCGTTTATCGCGACCGATGCATTTATTTACTCACTCACTGTTACCTCAGTTGTACTACATGTTCACCTTTATCTACAGCGTGTAAACATAGTTGACATGAATGATATATGTTGACCTCAGTTTTGTATTTGTTATAAATATATGAATGACACGTTGCACAGATGTGACCGGAAAGAATACGATGATAGAACGTTACTGGTATTGCTAGATTGTGCCTATAATTCACGTGCTAACTATCGAAAGATACATAATAAGAAATATCACAAGATCAGTCTATTTTTAATTAGATTCTATCAATTGTTATTAGTATACATAACGTTGTTTGTTGATTAATTCACCAAAAAGCCTCAACTGACCAGAATGTAATACTAGAATACACGGTGTAAAATTAGTTTTGTATTTTCTCGCAGACCTCAATTACAATTAATCACAATTAATCGATTAGTGACACCTTATTCAAACGTGTGGAAAAACAGGATAAACATTTCTACCGAAAATGGACGACAGTCGATGCAGCTCGTGTTCCGATAGCGATGACAGCAACAACAATAACAACAACAACGACACCAACAGCAACAGCGCCGGTATCCAACAGTCTGCCAGTAACAGTACACACAACCTCAGGAGAAGCTTGTCAGCCCACAGTGGAAAAGTTCGCAAGGTAATCCACTCGTAGTTCTTGTCGAGCCCGCTTGTGGAGACTTAGAACTTCACACAGTGACGTCCGAATGTCCATTGGCCCGTGCGTCCGTGTGGCAATATTATGCATGTAGTATATACATATATAATGGACTGACAGTTGCACGGAGGACGAACATTTGGACGTCACTGTGAAGTTCTAAGTCCACAATGCGGGCTCGACAAGAAACGCAAGGAACACTTTCTGTTTCTTTGGCATCAATTCTTCAGTTTCGTCATGTGTAAACCCATTCATTCGATGTGTATGCCCAAAGTCAACGACATAACCAATACAAAAACGCATACAACAGTTCCGATTTGAAAATATCAGTCGAAACAAACTACCAGTATGAACTGTTGACTGTTGAAACTAGTTTAATATGTCAAACAATTTTCTTCCAGACATTCTGTATATTTTATACCAAAATTATATTCCTGAATAACAATATACATACTGAATAACAATATACATACTGAATAACAATATACATACTGAATAACAATATACACATACTGTTTAATTAAACAATATATAAATACTGAATAACAATTATACATATGAATAAAATTACATACTGAATAACATTAATAATATACAATACTGAATACAATATATACATACTGAATAACAATATACATACTGAATAACAATATATACATACTGAATAACAATATACATACTGAATAACAATATACATACTGAATAACAATATATACATACTGAATAACAATATACATACTGAATAACAATATACATACTGAATAACAATATACATACTGAATAACAATAATATACATACTGAATAACAATATACTACTGATAACACTGAATAACACCATGAATACAATATATACTGAATAAAAAAATAACATAATGAATAACATATACATACTGAATAACAATATACATACTGAATAACAATAATATACATTACTGAATTAACAATATACCCCTCATACTGAATAACAATATATACATACTGAATAACAAATATACAATACTGAATAACAATTTATACAAATACTGAATATAACAATATACATACTGAATAACAATTAATAACTTATCTGAATAACAATATTACAATACTGAATAATCAATATATACATAACTGAATAACAATAATTTACATACTGGAATAACAATATATACATACTGAATAAACAATATACATACTGAATAACAATATACATAATGAATAACAATATACATGACTGAATAACAATTATACATACTGAATAAAAATATACATATGAATTAACAAGATATACATACTGAATAACAATAATACATACTGTATAACACTGAATAACATAATGAATAAACAATATACATACTGAATAAACAAATATACATACTGAATAACAATAGATACTACTGAATACAATAATATACTGAATAACAATAAATACATACTGTAATAACAATATACATACTGAATAACCAATCATTACATAATGTAACAATATACATACTGTAATAACAATATACTAACAATATGAATAAAATATAACATACTGAATAACAATATAATACTGAATAAACAATATACATAGATAACATACTGAATAACAATATAATACTACATTTATATCTGAATAACAATATACATACTGAATAACAATTTATAAAATGAACAATATACATACTGATAACAAATATATACATACTGAATAACAACAATATACATACTGAATAACAATATACATACTGAATAACATATATACATACTGAATATCATATGATACATACTGAATAACAATATACATACTGAATAACATATACATACTGAATAACAATATACATACTGAATAACAATATACTATGAATAACATATATAACATATGATACAATATAATACTGAATAACAATATACATACTGAATAACAATATACATCTGAATAACTATACAAATATACATACAATGATACAATACTGAAACATATACATACTGAATAAACAATATACATACTGAATAACATATACATACTGAATAAACAATATACAACTGAATAACACTATGACTGAATAACATATACATACTGAATAACAAGAATACATTAACTGAATACATAATACTGAATAACAATATATACATACTGAATAACAATAATACAACTGATAACATATATACATACTGATAAACATTATACATACTGAAAACAATATCATACTGAATAACAATATACATACTGAACAGTACGGAGCCCCGCAGCGAACATGTTTTTTTTTTATTAATTCGTTCCCACGAAATAACAATTCGTTCTCTCAATTTAACAATTCGTTCCCTCGATATAACAATTCGTTCCCACGAATTAACAATTCGTTCCCACGAAATGACAATTCGTTCCCTCAATTTAACAATTCGTTCCCTCGAATTAACAATTCGTTCCAACAATATAATGAATTAATAAAACAAATAATGATACGTCCCCTGCGGGGCTCGGTAGAAAATCAACTTTACTTTGTACTTGTATTGAGATAAATTGCCACAAACTTCTCGGTAAAACAGTGAACCCTGTCGTATGGTTTCATTTAACTATTTCAACCTTCAGGGCATACAGTCAACATGTGCACCCGCTGTAGATTCAGATGAGCCGGCACCTTAGGAGCCGTCTTATCAGGATATACAATGGAACCTCTCCAAACCGGACACCCTGGAGATGTTCCACTGTAATTCTGAAATATGAGCGCTCCAATATGTTTGTGTACTGTGCAATCATGAGCAAACACTAATATCAGATATAAATGTCAGCGAAACCAATCAAATCAGACAAACAAATGTTTTCTCGCTGTCCAGTTAAGAGAGTACAGTACTGTTCAATTGTAAAAGGAAGTCCACATTTTCTAAAAGTAATCTAAAAATTAACAGTCAATGTTGGATGTTTGACGGGTTACTTACGCACTAATCAGCAGCTGGCATGTTTTCAGAGGAATTCTGCAGTCCGTGCTATCTCGGACCCCGGGCAACATGAGCACGACCAGCACACGGCCATGGCGGGAATTCTGGCCGTGTCACACAAGGTGGTCGGGCAAGCGGAGGATCTTGTTAGAAAAGTAATTGTTGCCGGTAAGTTTCAATTAAATAGAAACAGTCATAGTTGCCGGTAAGTTTCGATTAAATAGAAACAGACATAGGTGCCGGTAATGTTCTATTATATAGAAACAGTCATAGTTGCCGCTAAGTCACTTCTATGATTACACAGGAAAGACACTGGTTGTCGGTAAGTTACTCCTCTAATTATATAGAAATGTAATAGTTTCCGGTTAAGTTCCATTTACACGTACATAGAAATTACATAGTTGCCGGTAAGTTCCATTTACACGTACATAGAAATGTCATAGTTGCCGGTAAGTTCCATTTACATGTACATAGAAATGTCATAGTTGTAAGTTCCATTATGTTCCATTTACATGTACATATAAATGTCATAGTTGCCGGTAAGTTCCATTTACATGTACATATAAATGTCATAGTTGCTGGTAAGTTCCATTTACATGTACATAGAAATGTCATAGTTGCCGGTAAGTTCCATTACATGTACATATAAATGTCATAGTTGCTGGTAAGTTCCATTTACATGTACATAGAAATGTCATAGTTGCCGGTTAAGTTCCATTTACATGTACATATAAATGTCATAGTTGCCGGTAAGTTCCATTTACATGTACATAGAAATGTCATAGTTGCCGGTAAGTTCCATTACATGTACATATAAATGTCATAGTTGCCAGTTAAGTTCCATTTCCATGTACATATAAATGTCATAGTTGCCGGTAAGTTCCATTATACATGTATAGCATAGATACACCGTCATTTATTACAAAACAACTATACATGTAGTTTGATTGTGGTAGCATAGTTGGTGAACTTGCTATGATGTTTGGTGGCCATCTTGGAAATTAGAAGTAGTTTTTGACGCAATCTCCGATTTTCTGTCAATAATTATTGTAACCATTCATTATCATGTTTTCATATCGTTTTGCTTCCTGGGGGCCGTTTCACAAATGTTCGTACGACTAAAATGTTCTTAGTGCGAATTTAGGATCGTCTGGAAATTTCACTTGATGAATTTACATTTATTGAACATTTATTAACTATGCTCAATAAATGTAAATCCAATAATTGTTTACAAGAAAACATTGTTAATGTGAAATTTACTGACTATCAAAAGTTTGGACTTACGAACATTTTGGACGTACGAAGTTTAGTGTTTGTATCAGGTCAATAATATGTTATCAGTCAGTACGTATTCGGCCAATACAGGACAGGTTACCTGATGAAACCATGTACATTGGTGACATTGATGTCAATGTGTCCATTTCGCCACAGGTCGTCGCCTCGTCCACCACCATCATCTGCCCGACTGGCTACAAGACAACGAACACCTCGTGTTTGGACACAGGCTACCACTCAGCTCCTTCAGGGAGTGCTTCAAATCCGTGTTTAGGATACACACGGAAACCGGAAATATATGGACACATCTCCTAGGTAATCATGGTAATGCCACGCGAGATCACACTATCATGGGTAAATATGCAGGCCCGTAGCCAGACCTGTTTGAATGGGGGGGGGGGGGGGGTCGTTTCGAAGGCCCAATGCGCCTGAGGTATTTAGGGGGTCTAAAAAAGTGGACCTCGAGGCTAAAAAACTGGACCTCGAGGCTGGTCAGGGGAGTCGTCCGACTGCTTCGACCCCCTTCCCCCCCCCCCCCTTGGCTTTACGGGCCTGATATGGCGCATCAAACGCGTCTCGTTAAGCTGCATTTTGGTGGTCTATGTACTTTGGCCCAAATTTCTGTCGTTTTTGCGAATAATCTATTTCCTTGTTGACCGACACGGAAATCGATTCTTCGCATAAACGACATAAGTAGGTGCCGAAGTCCCGAGACTACCAAATGCATGTCACGAAGACGCGTTTGCTGTGCCATATTTCATCAAACTATGTTGCATATTAAGGAAAATATAAAATAATACTTTCTTTGGAGTGGGTGCGCTTTCAACACTTTCAGATAGTGTTGTTGTTGTGGTAACCACGTGATCATGTATATTGTAACTGCAAATCGTTTAACAGAAACTATAACATCGGTTATTTTCCTTCACTGTAAAGTATCGTTTCATAGATTAAAAAATCTTTTCAGACCAAATATGTCATTCATTGTTTACATTCAACTGCAAATTATTTCATGCAAAATGCGTAAGGTAACTTATCTGTATCAGTTCTTTCCATTTCACTGGACAATTACCAACGCACAAATAAACACGTGTGTCATCATTTGGTTATATTACTCAGCAAAGTATCATGATGCCAAAGCATTATGGTGGTGTCATATATTAATAATTCCAGCACAAAAATATTTACACAATTCCCTAACATTTGATTGGTCCGTAGCAAGTCTCTGTCCAAAATTTATATCCCAGTAAACTCCCATGCCGAACTACTTTCCGTAAGCGTCAGGCGCAGTTAAAATAATTCTTAAGAAAACGGAAAATAAACACATTTTCTTGATGAATTTATTTCAGATACTGGAATTATAAGGAATGAATGGCCTTTTTGTGGAATTTATCGGGGATATAAACTTGGAAAAGTCGCGGGAATACTGGACAAGGCCTTCCGGCCTTCGTCCAGTATTCCCGCGACTTTTCCAAGTTTATACCCCGATAAATTCCACAAATCTGCCATTCATTCCTATATTGTCACTGTCCCTTTCTAGCATTGATCCGCGTCTCCTTTCGTCATCAGTATATTGTGTTTCGCCCATGCCACGTAGTACATCTCTCACATTTGCATGCTTTATTTCAGGTATGATCGCTTTCATCACCATAGCGACGTACACGCTGACGTCACGATACATGTTCTGGGTGTGGCAGGACGTCACCGTATATTCCGTGTTCTTCGCCGGCGCCATTTTGTGTCTCACATTTTCATGGATATTCCACACCGTGTTCTGCCACTCTATACCCGTGTATAACCTGTTCTGCAAGTAAGAACATTATTTTCTAGTTAGACATGACCTTGTTGTTGGTTTTTATTATTAAATCGGTAAACTCGTTTAACAAATACCATGCTAGATCATCATTCTTGTTTACATATCCTCTATATACACATGATTGTACCAAACGCTTTAACATGTATGAGTGTTTAACTGTCTAAACTGTGAAACACCACATTATAGTACTGACAATACCGCATTGTTTGACATAATGTGTATGGTATACAGTGTGTGTTCTTGTTTCATTTGGCGATTTCATTAGACCTTTCAACACCACATGCTTGTATAGTGGTATTGGCAAAAAGTGTAGACCCAGATGAGCCGGCTCGTGACGAGCCGTCTCATCAGGATCTGCACTTTTTGCAAGTAATTTTCATATTTCATATTTCATATTTTCATAAATGGACTAGTCTGAAAATGTACACTGTAAATGTTTCAGACTAGACTACTGCGGCATCGCGCTACTGACGGTGGGCTCATTTGTTCCCTGGCTCTACTACAGCTTCTACTGTAGCCCGTACATCCAGGCCACGTACCTCGTCTGTATAGCCGCGCTGGGAACCGCCTGTGTCATCGTGTCGCTATGGGACCGGTTCGCGCAGCCGCAGTATCGCGGTGTCAGGGCAGGTGCGAGTCGTGTGATTTTGTTGTCGTCTGAATTGAAAGTCAGTGAAAAATGGGGCTAAAACTTCCACAGACCCCTTCAATTTACAGCAACTAAAATCTCCGATACATACCTTGTTTGAATACATCACTATTACTATACAGTGGAACCTCGCTAAACCGGACACCCTGGGAGGTCCCCAATGTAACATATCTAAATTACGGCGGGGTGGGGGGGGGGGGGGGATGCACATTGATGTGCATTGTCTAGGGGGGTCCTGGGGCATGCCCCACCCCCCTGATTTTGTTTGGATAAAGAGCGCAAATCCTGGCTTCTAGAGCCCTCCAGACATCGATATACATGTATTATGCGAAATTGTATATATTTTAACCGAGACATTTTCATTTCACGAAATGTAGTTCTTAAGTTATCAAATAATTGTTAACTTTGCAACTTTTAGGGGGTGCGTTCGGACCCGTCGCACCCCCCCCCCCCCCCCCCCCCCCTGATTACGCGCCTGTTATAAGTATAACGGGTGTTTCTTGGGTTGAATAGCGACCAGTGCAGTTCCTGGTCAGACGGTGGGGATGCACAGGCTGATCTAGATCTACACTGGTCGCAAAACCCATAAGCCCCATTTTACCAGTCACAGCCACATCTTATCAATGTGGACTGTTATATATTGTAGACTTTGGACATTATTTGCTCAGACTAATTTCCCGAAGTGTACAACTTGTTGATTGCAATCCGATTGAAAGACGCATATAATTAATATCAACGAAGTTCTTATTGTATTTATGCAAATGAAAAATACATTGTATTCAAAATGTACGGAAGCATGGAGGGGACATGTGTGTTTTTTTTATTTATCTCGTGGCCACGACATAATTCAGGTGTGTGTTTTTTTTTTATCTCGTGGCCACGACTTATTATGTCGTGGCCACGAGATAAATAAAAAAAAAAACACACCTAAAGATCTCGTGGCCACGACATAATTCAGGTGTGTTTTTTTTATTTATCTCGTGGCCACGAGATAAATAAAAAAAAACACACCTAAAGATCTCGTGGCCACGACATAATTCAGGTGTGTTTTTTTTTTATCTCGTGGCCACGACATAATAAGTCGTGGCCACAAGATAAAAAAAAACACTCACCTGAATTATGTCGTGGCACGAGATCTTTAGGTGTGTTTTTTTTTATTTATCTCGTGGCCACGACATAATAAGTCGTGGCCACGAGATAAAAAAATAAAAAAAAAACACACCTGAATTATGTCGTGGCCACGAGATCTTTAGGTGTGTTTTTTTTTATTTATCTCGTGGCCACGACATAATAAGTCGTGGCCACGAGATAAATAAAAAACACACATGTCCCCTCCATGCTTCCGTAAAAATGGGCTGAAAAAAACAACACATATATTTGACTCGCAAAATATTCAAAACCCTCAGAACTGTAAACACTCGTAGCTTCATAATGACGGCGGACCGCCCCCTGTATACTACTGTGTTTCTTCATGGGCTCCCCTCGGAACTGTAAACATCCAACGCTTCATAATGACGGTGGACCGCCCCCTGTATACTACTACTGTGTTTGTTCCAGGGCTGTTCATTGGTCTATGCCTCCCATCGGAACTGTAAACACTCATAGCTTCATAATGACGGTGGACCGCCGCCTGTATACTACTGTGTTTGTTCCAGGGCTGTTCATTGGTCTCGGTCTCCCCTTGGAACTGTAAACACTCATAGCTTCATAATGACAATGGACCGCCCCCTGTATACTACTACTGTGTTTGTTCCAGGGCTGTTCATTGGTCTAGGCATCCCCATCGGAACCGTAAACACTCAAAGCTTCATTATGACGGTGGACCGCCGCCTGTATACTACTGTGCTTGTTCCCGGGCTGTTCATTGGTCTAGGCCTCCCATCGAAACTGTAAACACGCGTAGCTTCATAATGACGGTGGACCGCCGCCTGTAGGCTATGCTACTACTGTGTTTGTTCCAGGGCTGTTCATTGGTCTAGGCCCCCCCCCCCCTGTATACTACTGTGTTTGTTCCAGGGCTGTTCATTGGTATAGGCTTCCTCTCGGAACTGTAAACACCCAACGCTTCATAATGACGGTGGACCGCCCCCTGTATACTACTACTGTGTTTGCTCCAGGGCTGTTCATTGGTCTAGGCCTCCCCTCGGAACTGTAAACACTCATAGCTTCATAATGGCGATGGACCGCCCCCTGTATACTACTGTGTTTGTTCCAGGGCTGTTCATTGGTCTCGGTCTCCCCTCGGAACTGTAAACACTCATAGCTTCATAATGACGATGGACCGCCCCCTGTATACTACTGTGTTTGTTCCAGGGCTGTTCATTGGTCTAGGCCTCCCCTCGGAACTGTAAACACGCATAGCTTCATAATGGCGATGGACCGCCCCCTGTATACTACTATGTTTGTTCCAGACCTGTTCATTCGTCTATGACTCCCCTCGGAACTGTAAGCACTCATAGCTTCATAATGACGATGGACCACCCCATGTATACTACTACTGTGTTTGTGCCAGGGCTGTTCATTGGTCTAGGCCTCCCATCGGAACTGTAAACACTCACAGCTTCATAATGACGATGGACCGCCCCCTGTATACTACTACTGTGTTTGTGCCAGGGCTGTTCATTGGTCTAGGCCTCCCATCGGAACTGTAAACACTCATAGCTTCATAACGACCGTGGACCGCCGCCTGTATACTACCGTGTTTGTTCGAGGGCTGTTCATTGGGCTCGGCCTCCACTCGGAACTGTAAACCCGTTTAGCTTCATAATGACGGTGGACCGCCCTCTGCATACTACTACTGTCTTTGTTCCCGGGCTGTTCATTGGTCTCGGCCTCCCCTCGGAACTGTAAACACTCATAGCTTCATAATGACGATGGACCGCGGTCTGAACTGCTACATGTACATGTACGATGTTTGTTCCAGGGCTGTTCATTGGCCTAGGCCTGACAGGTGTGATCCCCGCGGTCCATTTCGTGTTGGCGGACGGCCTGTACACGGCCATGCACGAGTGCGGTCTGGGATACCTGATCCTCATGGCTGTGCTCTACATCGCGGGCGCCCTGGTCTACGCCAATAGGATCCCAGAGAGTATCTACCCCGGCACGTTTGACATCTGGGTATGTATCATTATTAAATTATAAATGATTATTTAGGACCCGATCTATACCTGATCATCGTTTGATTCAAAGATAATTGCTTCGTAAATGTGATATAATATATGTATAGCATATATGTGAATACTGCATTGTTACTGTATCCTATACGCCACATGGAGTGGCCAAGTCGTTCATTTTTGTGTGTTGCAGCCATCAGCCAGTTCCACCTATTCTGCCGTTTGACAAAGAACTCAAAATGTGAAATAGAACATATGATATAATGTAGCTAATCACATGCAGAAAAACCAGGACCCACAGGTTTGTGCCTGTGTTTTAAACAACATGAACCACCATTGTAAACGGCTTCATACACATAAAATCGCACAGTGTATCACTTTTACCTGGAAAACCACACAACACACACCATATACACCCACTAATGTACTCTGTTATTAGCTATCAAATCCAGTGACATGTAAGTAGTTACCTGAGTGTATTGTCACTGATGTTTACTCACCTTCTATGCAAATAAATATGGCTTTACACATGGGTAACGTGTACACTAACATAGGCTGTGCATCAGATTGAAAATTTCACGCATCAAAATTTATTTTGAGATTGATGGGAGAAATGCTCAGATATCTCGTCTTTTGTATAGTTTGCTGGTTTGCTGGTATTTTTCAATCTGTTAATTGTATTTGTGGAAAATACAATTTATAAGTTTTAGTATGCAGAACTATAATTATTATGGCAAACCAGTGACTTTTGCTGTACTCTTTACGTAGACATACAATCCGTGCCATACAACTTTTATAAAACTTATTTCACATCAATCTATATAATTTGCTATTTAATTGTCAAGAAATGTGACAATGCATTGTCTGTCAAGTATTGCTTTGTTCTTTCTTTGGAATTCTTATTTAACACTTTAAACCCTATACTGAACGTAAGCCCAACATTTGCAAACACTGTATATCCAGATGAGCCGGCTAATAGCGAGCGAGTCTGGATCTTCAGTACTTGTCATGATTTTCAATATTTAAACAACCAGAGACATATCGTACAACCCTAAATCTTTGAAGAAGAAACAAAATAAAATGGAATTGTCAAAAAAATCAGCTTGGGGTAGTGAATGTCAGATATTTAGGTGTCAAATGGCTAATAATCTCTTGTCCACATACGGCGGGCGCCGTGATCAGAATCTGCACTGTTCGCGATTCCATCAATGAAACACCTATCATGCATCTAGCAAACTATATACATTTAGATCGTCATTAGGCGACAGAAATTTGTCAGGAAATATACTGGTCACAAATCCCATCAGTCCCATTTCTCCAATCGCAGCCACATATACGAGATCTCGCTCGTACCATGGTCAGGTCAGTGCCTAATTGTTCACTGCTTAATCAACCGCTTCTAATAGTCGACATGATTTTTGCTAAGTCATTTGGTTTAAAACTATCTATTACCAATCAGATATACTCGACTACTGCGACTGTGACCTGACTATAACGCCTATATCTTCATATATGTCAAGTTGACATATATGAACATGTAGGCGTTATAGTCAGGCCCATGTACCATACAGTCAGGCCCTACACTTTTGGTTGTGTTTTTTCCTCTCTCGGTGATACAGTCCCCATGCGTCTAAACTGGGACTGAATGGATTTACTCTCACTTCTGAACTGTATTGAATTGGATGACTGATTGCAAATTGACGGAGTCAATTACGAATAAGCCACGTTTTGTTATTGCTTGCCGTTATAGGTTATTGACTGCGAAGTCATTTGCATTGGTGTTAATGTATTTTGAACAAATTTGATCCTATCAGCTGTTTTACAATTTCAATTTCACATGTCATAGTATACATGTAGTGTCTTCCCCTAGTGAGCGAGATTTTTATTCGAGCGCTATTGAAGAATTTTACAACCAACATCCAAATTTGAAGTCTGACCGATTTTATTCAAATGAGCATATGTCGGTCGCAGCAAATATTGTGTCGGTTGAACTTTTTAAAAACACGGGTCTTACGCCATACACTAGTTCCAACAGCTTGATCGCCTTTTCAATGTGATAAAAGTTGTGTTTGTTTTGTTTACGATCTTCGGTTTCCATTCTCTTGTTGTTGTTGCTGCTGTGAAATTCCCGCGCTTATTTTTTACGAAACGCTTTCCACTCTAGGTTAATTATTAGTCTATTTGTCATCCACAAACACATACTGCGGAAAATTTCAGGACGTTGTCCTTTGATTATTTAAATCGACAGTCTATTCACGCATTTCTGATTTAAATTTGGGTCTAATTATAAATACCCGGAAGCAGTAAGAGTGTTTTCCTATTCAGCAGGCGCGGATACAGGGCGTCCGGACCCCCAACAAAAATCGCAAAAAAAAATCTACAATACTCGAATAGTTGGATGACTTTTTTGTGGCCTAGGTGTCAGGAAATCGCATCTGCGGCGATCTGGCATTTAAATATTTCATGGGGGACGACCCCCAGACCCCCCGACTTTACGATTTCGCGCTCGCGGAGGTCGGCTATGCCGAATTGTAATTACAGACCCCGCCCCCCCCCCCCCCCCCCCCCCCGCCCCCCCCCCCCCCCCCCCCCGCCCCCCCCCCCCCTGCAATTATTTCTGTATCCGCCCCTGATTCAGCCGATAGGATGGCCCGACTTGATGACAACGCATGTGTTTGCATTCAGCAGGGACCATACATTCATCATTCGTCCCAGCATTCAATGAGGGATCGTAGCTAGTTATTTCCCTTTGCAAATATATTTATATAAATCCGGTCCATGCTGTATTTCAGCGTTTATTTCTTACCGAATAGCACAAATCAATGTGCTGAACGTACTGAAATATGTTATCTCTACAAAACTGATCGGTGTGTGGGGTAAGTTAACTTTGTAAAACACACTGATGTAACTTGCAGGGTCAGTACTGAAATATATAGAAAATCGTCCACTCCTTTTACTACTAGCTCTGTACGTACTGTCTCATTATACCTAAATATAATAGCTGCTGTATTCATACGCACGAAACGTCTTGATTAGTATCTTCCAGAATTTAACTGATAAACTGAGCATACAACTGTGAAAACTATAGAGAATAGTATTATGTAGAGTTTTAGATACAAAGCAAGACCGACCAAAACGCTATAGGATAAGTTGGCAGGGCACTATTTTATTGGTCGTACTCGCCGTTTAGGCGTAGCACGATCAATGGTAGCTACAATAATTCGCCTCCGATATGTACGAGAGGTATGGATCAATGGCTGCCCCCACAGAAATTTGCGTGACACAATATGCTATCTCAAGGGCGATAACATTTAAAAATGAGTCCACTCAGAATGACTGGTCTGAGTATACACTGATTGCAATAACATTAATAAGTGTGAAAATATGAATTTGGCAAATAATGTAGTCCCAGATCGGATTGCGTATACATGTAGGATAGTCTGGACCAACACTAGTCGAAATCACTATATCGACTCCTTTTCAGAACAAATCCTGCTATATTCGCTCTTTTTATAAGCAATAAGGCCATAAACTATAAATAAATTCAACGGGAGATAAGTTGCAACGATAACTCGTGTAACAGTTACCCATTGACTATATACACAGGTAACTGAAAAAAATCGCATGTCATGATCATCTCTAGTATAAGTGTAATTATAATTTTATATTAGAAACCATTCCACCAGATGACTTTTTCTGGCACATGTGGCTCTATATATAGAGAATAGTATGTTAGTGCCGTGAATGGGAACAAACATCTGGCAAGGCTAAGGAAACGGGATCCCGTTTCAGTGCCGCGCGAGATATTTTGTTCCCATTCACGGCACTAACACACTATTCTATTTATCCCATCAACACTACAAATAGCTTTACAATTAAAAAAAATAACCCCAGCCGCATCTTCAAAATCGGAGAATCGACTAGTATGACAACCACACATATTCATACGCAGTGATTAGTTCGTACTGACAGGATATCAAAAATGTTTCTCGGCACCGTGTTTCACGGCACATACGCACAATGTTGACGGGATAAATATGTTTATCCCGTCAACACAGTGCGTATGTGCCGTGAAACAAGGTGCCGTGAAACATTTTTGATATCCAGTCAATACTATTTTTGCATTTTACAGCCATTGTAGGTGTTGACAGGATAAATAGAACAGTAGGTTAGTGCCGTGAATGGGAAAAAATATCTGGCGCGGCACGGAAACGGGATGTGCTCGGCAGAGCCTCGCCCATCCCGTTTCTTGAGCCTTGCCAGATATTTTTTCCCATTCACGGCACTAACCTACTATTCTCTATAAGGCCTTCACACCTATAACTACTGTCTGTTCCACGTTTTGCTGCCGACGAACTTTTGGCTATTAAACACATTAAATCTAAAACATATTTAAAAGTAAGTACTTTTTTATCAATAACAAAAAAGTCACACTCCCCCAAAAAAATTACTTGATGAAATTCCATCAAATATTGATTTGATTGCGAAAAAACGATTTTCCTATGGGAATTTAACATGGGGGCTAAAAATAGATTTTTAAAAAATATTTTTTTTATTTGTGGACCGATTAAACTTTTGTTTTCTTAGTTATATCATTTTCAAGCTATCTCGCCAGGTTTCGGAGTCAATTTCCAAACTTTTTCGTTTTTTCATCCTTCAGGATCAAAATTCAGGATAAAAAAACGAAACATTTGGGAAATTGACTCCCCATGTTAAATTCCCATAGGAAAATCGTTTTTTCGCAATTTCATGAAATAATTTTTTNGGGTTTTTTTGGGGGAGGGTGACTTTTGTTATTGATGAAAAATTACTTACTTTTAAATATGTTTTAGATTTAATGTGTTTAATAGCCAAAAGTTCGTCGGCAGCAAAATGTGGAACAGACAGTATAGTGTTCATTGACCTACGAATGTATGATTATGAGTTCAGTATTAATTGCGATAAAATATTACAGTGTCTGGTAAAGATACACATGTGTGTATGCTATAGCGACATAGTCAATGGTATATACTTGTTACAGGCCCTGGGTTGCCATGGGCGTCACCAGCATTTTTGAAGGGGGTTCGAATTTCAGCCGTGAAGCAACCGAACTCTGTAAGGGGTCCAGGGACCCATTACAGATTTCAATTGATTCACAGTGGGTGTCTCTGTACAATGAGCTTCAGTAGCCCATTTCACCAACATTGCAAGGTATACTTATCTAGCAAAGTGTACTTTGAAGGAGACATTTTCAATTTAAGGATATATTTATTAATTTTTATTATACTGAATTTATTACATTATCACAGCCATTTTGGCTGTGATAATGTAATAAATTCAGTATAATAATGCTGCACACTTTTAATCATCAGATATATGCAGTCGTTAGTTCTATATGAAATAATGAATTTCGGCAAAAAAGAAAATGGTTACTCCCTCAAAGTATACTTTACTAGATAAGTATAGTTTGCAATTTTTATGAAATCGACTATTGGACATTGTGGTCAACTTAAGAAGCGTATTTCTGAAAATTGGCATCTGGCAATATGTTTGACGTCGCTCGACTGTGTTTTGTTAGTCGGGCATTTGAATAACATAATATTTGCTCATTCATGCTCTGAAAATGGCTATCGCGGATCTCATTTATATAACAGAAAATCCTGCTGCGTCCAAAAAGTGGGTTCGTACGAACCCATCGAACTTTCCCTGACGACGCCCTTGGACTCTCCGATGTGGCTGCATACACTATCATATTCTTTTCTGGGTTATATGTGTTTATTAGTATTAAATGCACCGTCAGTTCCGGGGATATTTAAGAAAATGTAGCTGGAAATTACGGTGTTCCGTTTATACCATGACAATATCGCTATGGGGTCGATACAACAGCACAATAGCGCGATAACGATAATACGATATCACGATGCTACGATAACGATATTACGATACTACGATGACGATAGTACAATGACGGTATTACGATATTATATCGTCGTATCGGTATCGTAGTATCGTATCGTAATATCGTCATTACAACATCGTACTATAGTCATCGAACGTCGTGATATCGTACTATCGTACTATCGTACTATCGTCATCGTAGCATCGCACTATCGTTATCGTACTACCGTCATCGCAGCATCGTACTGTCGCCATCGTACTATCGTCATGGTAGTATCGTGTTATCGTCAGGCCCGTAGCCAGGATGAGGCAGACGAGGCAGCCGCCTCGTCTCAGATTTTGCCGATTTTTTTAATATTTTATTTCCGTATCCGGTGGTCTAAGTGCCGGGAAATCGCGTCTATGACGATCTAGATGTCAAAATTTTCTTCGGGGAAGACCCCCAAACCCCCCGCGTTAGCGGTGCGCGTCGCGCTTATAGCGCTCACTTGTTCACAATATTTGTTTCGCCTCATCTCATTTTTAGGTCTGGCTACGGCCCTGATCGTAGTATCGACCCGATAACCGTTTCAGATCCTATTATTTTCAATGTAACTGGCTCCTGTTACGTCGAATTTCGTTACGTCGAATTTTCGCCAATGCGAACTAATTGTTAGGTCCCAAAAACAATACAATACAATACAATATATTTTATTCTGGTATATAACATATATTACATGTTTTTACCATAAGAAAATGTAGTACAGTGAGACATGATAAATTAAATTAATTAACGTGTTTGAGGAGCTTAGAATGTGAAACCTAAAAAATACGTTGAATGATATTATATATAAATTTCTAAATAAATTACATGTACAAGCGTCAGTGCTTACGGCGATATTGATAGCAATCACAGTGACGTTCCTTTTTTAATGCCATTGTGTTTGCAGTCCGCTATCGCCCAACCACCACGCGCATTGGACTTTGATTTAGTGTGAGCATTGTGAATGTTCTCGTACATTTCATTCATTCATTCGGCTCATATTTAAGGGTGTGAATTGGCTCGAACACCTTCCATACCCGGGCTATATAGCCCAATAAAGAAGCAGGTCAATGGTCGTCGGTCTGGTTTATATTTCCGAATTTTGATAAATGTTGCATTTATAATTCAGGCTCCAACAATGTGCGTCAAATATAGGAGAATCTATGCAGGTATGGTAACCTATAATTTGAGGCCTCCTATAGCACCCATCAGCTTATATGTGTGTGATATAGTATGGCTGGGTATCGATTAGAGATGATTGAGGGGAACCCATACTAGTTTACGTGATTTGTGCGTTTTGAGTGGCATACGGACTGGTCAAATGAAATATAAGTGGCGAGTGTACTATCTGAGGCACTAATGTCTAGCAAGTGCTCGGTGCACATGCGTGCAGAGATTTTAAAAGCGCGGGAAGGGAGCGCGTATTGTTTTTTTCCTCCAGTTCCTCCAGTTCCCACGTGGAGTGGTATTTGGAGCTAGCATCAAATCAAGTTTATAATGCCCTCTCTAAATAAATTTGAGATATCTCCAAATGAATTCGAGAGCTCTCCAAATGATTTCGAGAGCTCTCCAAATGATTTCGAGATAGCTCTAAATGATTTAGAGAGCTCTCCAAATCAATTTATATAATGCTCGCTACATATGATTTCGAGAGCTCTCTAAATGATTTCGAGATATCATTAATTGATTTCGAGAGCTCTCCAAATGATTTCGAGAGCTCTCCAAATGATTTAGAGATAGCTCCAAATCATTTAGAGAGCTCTCGAAATCAAAGTTATATAATGCTCGCTACAAATGATTTCGAGAGCTCTCTAAATGATTTCGAGATATCATTAATTGATTTAGAGAGCTCTCCAAATGATTTCGAGAGCTCTCCAAATGATTTAGAGATAGCTCTAAATGATTTAGAGAGCTCTCCAAATCAAGTTATATAATGCTCGCTACAAATGCTTTCGAGAGCTCTCTAAATGATTTCGAGATATCATTAATTGATTTCGAGAGCTCTCCAAATGATTTCGAGAGCTCTCCAAATGATTTAGAGATAGCTCCAAATGATTTAGGGAGCTCTCCAAATAAAAGCTATATAATGCTCGCTACAAATGATTTCGAGAGCTCTCTAAATGATTTCGAGATATCATTAATTGATTTCGAGAGCTCTCCAAATGATTTCGAGAGCTCTCCAAATGATTTAGAGATAGCTCCAAATCAAATGTTATATAATGCTCGCTCCAAATGATTTCGAGAGCTCTCCAAATGATTTCGAGATATCATTAATTCATTTCGAGAGCTCTCCAAATGATTTCGAGAGCTCTCCAACTATTTATTGCTCGCTCCAAATATTTGTTGCTAGCTCTAAATATTTAGAGCTAGCAATATATATTTGAGTTTATGTAGATTTGGCGTTCCATACTGTTATTGGTCTTTATTATTAAAAGTAGATTTAGGAAGGTGCATTTAAAAATATGGTAAATGATTTGTACAGATTTGCATGTATGGTTATCCTCACCCGCTAAAATACCGGCCCCCGCATGTAAGCAGTCACTACTTTATAATTTAATAGATATAGCACTATGTGTCCGGTGGTGAGCAGACCGTATCGTTCGTTTCCCAGCGGGGGTCCCCGATTGGGCATTCCCTACCTGAAAAATTCCTTGGGTTAGTACCAGTCAAGCCCACCCGCCCGGACATTTCATAACGCTATAGATTTCGTAACTGCTCTACTTTAGACCTGATCACGAGCAGACTGTAATGCGCAATGCTGTTAACTTCATGAGTGCTCATCAGAGGAGGCAGGACGTTAATAGTTGTTAGCTGATTATAGGCTTAATTGTGTATATACAATTTTGTATATGCTTGGATATGACTACGGGTTGGCAATATGCTCGTTAGGGTGCACTCTCGTGCATATCGCCACAATTAATGTCAACCACGGAGACTCCTCTATGGAAGGTAATATCCGCTATAATTATATGTGACTTGATGCTTGCGTGCTGATGACATTACAACTTATATTCATGTTATTTCATTCGTCATTTGTATTTATTACATTTGAAATCTGCTTGTTGTAATTGTATTTGTCTTTCTTACATGTTCATTCTGCTGATTGCTTTGTTCATTCGTCTTATTTACATTACAATTATTGATACGTCCTTATTCGTGTCCCTGCACTAAGCATTTGCAATAGAAAGTAAGAACAAGCACATAGCACGTTGAATAAGACCGAAAGCAGTAAGGACAAAGCCGCAGGAAGTAAGAAGCATCAAGCCACAGTCCGAAAGCGGAAACCCGCAACCAGAAAGCATCGAGCCACAAGCAGAAGGATGCAAGCAATATATTGGTTACCAGTGCCTCACTATGACGCCTAATGGCACTGCTGTCAATGTTAGGAATCCTCCGACTAATAAATAATAGTACGAGATGTGATTGGCTGTAACGTGTTTGAGGCACACCTCAATGCCGGTGTTGATGTAAGATTTCACCTACAAATTATCACAGTATAGGTTAGAAGACACCAAATAGTTTTACTATACACTTTAACCGAATCCCATCAAATAAGGTCAGCTCTCCTGCTTTCACTATTCGTATGGATGTAGTGGGATCTACTTGTGTATGACCTGCAGCCGGTCAGTACTGGTTCTGCATGAATTAAACAATAGCTTCACTTACTCATAAGACAGAAAAATCCAACCTCGTCATGTCCCCCAATATTGTTTACATTTTTCTGTTTGGCCACGGAAACTCTGTTTACATCACATGACCATCATGTTCCTCAAGTGAAACTGGGTAGTAATGGATCAAGATTTGCAAGCAAACTGTGTCAGTGACCTCAAAACACCCGCACGATTTTGTTCATACCGGACTACTTTTACCGTCTTGACGATTTCGCACCATTTGTTATTCTCTAACCTATATTATCTAAATTGCATATATATGTACGGTGTTTGACTTACTAATGTGTTTTATACATACATGTATCCTCATAATTCAATTACATATATACGTAATTGAAAACAATCACATTTTTATAGTAAGTTACACATATGGTAACTTACACAGGTTGACTGTCAAACTGGCCCGTTACCGATGCAAACCAATAACCGTCCGGGATCAGACTAAGGTGGGCCATCATCATTGATTTTCCCTAAAAAACTAACCTGTTACCACACATTTTGCTATTCTATGCTACTTTCATTTTTCTTATGGATGTTGTGGGACCTAATTTCCAATAACCTGCACCCATTCTGCTCTGGATCTTGACTAATTAAAATATAGATTGAATTATTGTTGAAGCTGGGGTCCCATCTAGTAGGTACAAACTTTTCTTTATGGAACTTAAATAAGCAACTAGTCCACCACTTTTAAAAATTACGAGTGCCAGCTACACAGATATAATTATTTAGTAATATTTAATGTACTCATAGAGACTCGCGGTGTTATCAAGCTAGTTTCATATGCAAGTGATGCAGTATTTTTAAATTATTTATATCAACTAAATGCTGAATAAATATTTTTATCGACATATCATAAAGTATGATATTGCACATCAAATAATAAATAAATGGAATCAATAGTTGCTTCCGTTATCATTTTAAGGAACTACGGTTATCGCCCCTGATATCAAACTGGCATTTCGCGTTTGATATAAAAAGTATAATAATGTCAATTAGTACGTCTGGTAATGGTAATCATTTTGCCAGAAAAATGTCTGATTGAAAGAATAAAGAAAAGCATGTCTCTCTATATTATAACCTGGCATGTACACTCTAGGTTTAAGGTTAGAAAGGGGGTGTTTTTAACACCAGTTTTCAGCATATTTGAAGCATTTAAAAGAAAACACTGAACTTGTTTGTCACGTGATGTAAACAGAGTTTCCGTGGCCAAATAATGTAAACAATATTGGGGGACATGACTAGGTTGGTCCCACAACATCCATACGAATAGTGAAAGTAGGAAAGACTGGCTGGGATTCGGTTAAATTATACAGTAAACCTATTTGGTGTCTTTTAACCTAAACATGGCGCAACAGAAAAGGCGGCATCAATCTACATCAACACCGTTAGGGACATGGAACCACTTTAGAGAGCAACGCATTGTAGGACGGGTACCAGCATATTAAATAATTGTAGGGAGAACTATTTTAAGTTTTAGCAGCGCACCTGGCGTCATAATGGTTGTTCCCAAATTACTGTTGCAATTGTTGTTGTCAAGGGGCGTGGCTTATCGAGGTAACAAAACGCATGGCAAAACAGCGATGCAATAATCAATAATGGAACTCCGGATGTCACTTAGAATGTAATCAACACAAACGCATTGAAACAGTGCGAATGAATAAAGCATCAAGCCAAATGCACTTGCAATTTAGACTACAACCAAGAACATTTCAAATGTCACAAACAAGAATGACGAATAAAATAACATGAAAGTAAGTTGTAATGGCACCAGTCAGCAGCATCAAGCCACAGAGAATTGTAATAAGACGGATAGAACTTAGAATGTCATCAGCAAGCAAGCATGAAGCCTAATAAAATGATGACGGATGTTACCTTCCATACTCCTCAGGGGTCTCATTGTTTGCCACTCAAGATTGCCATTGCATTAGATCAATTCAGACAATGCATAATGTTTGTATTTACTATAGTCATGTCAATGTAACTTCTGATAAATAATACTTGCGAAGTTCGCAACCAGTATAGCCCCAGGTCAGTCTGCATACTCGCGCAGGCAGATCAGGGGATCTATACTGCCGAATAAACCCGCAAGACCTACTTGGTAATTATTTTGATTATATTCCATTGTTTACTGTGCGCCTTTGGACCGGCAGTAAAGAGCCGGCATTGGTCCCCGGTAGCTGTTCGATCACAGCTCTTCACCTCTACACCGACGTATGTGAAGTTGTCATTACTTGCCGGAGTAGGTGGTTTTCCCCGGGTAGTCCGGTTTCCCCACCATTCATCTCACGGAGTAATGCAGAATAGACCGGAATTGGCCGCCCGCATTACTCTTATTAAACATTATTGACGGTAATATGCATCGTCTGAAATCAAATTTAACATTTTGGACCATCACCGGCGATATGGTATGGGCCACTCACTAATATATGGGCAATTGCTATACCGCCGTGTATTATCTTCTCTTTTTCTTTCGTGTTCAGAATATGTGAAACACATTGTCATATAACCAAATAGTAACAGATAAACGTCACACCTGAACTCGAATAATAGCAAATCGTATATAACGATAAGCCCGCGAAACGACAGTAGCTGGGCCCGAAAACATATTACATCATACTTTGCATAACCAAATATCGATCATTCCCGGCCTGATATGTTATGCCCTGACCAATCGTCAAATATCATCATTATATAGGATAACACTGTTACGGCTGAGTCTCCATATATCACATGCACTCACACTCAGCCTTTTTCACGGTCTTACATACCGGCTTCGTGGGATAGGAGAATGAACTAGCTAGGTTAAATTAACCGCCTCATTGCCTCCTTCATTTAATGCACATATTTCGACTGTATGGCAGATATTAGTAAATTCGGAAACAAACGGGCCAACGGTCATTGGCCTGCCACTTTTGGGTTCAAATGCCCGGGTTTGGAAGGTCCTCGAGCCAATTCCTACCTTTAAATATAAGATAAAAAAAGAAAAAAAAAGAAGAAAAGTGCGCCTTTTGAAAGCATGGAACAAAAATTTACTAACATTCAATTGTTTGTTCTGTACTGACATTAACTGATCAAACTTATTTATCGTTGGCCAGTGGCAATAATATTTTGCAAAACATTTCCTCCGCAAATCGGAGTAATGCGGGCATACAAATAATAGATGGTATTCATCCTCGATTCTGTGCATGTTACAAAATATACAAAGTCTGTCCTGTCTGGCTGTGTTATTGTACCTGCCAGTTTCAGTGGCTAATGTGTGCGAGGAAAGTCTAAACCGGCTTAGCGTAGTTTTAACTTCCTGTTACATGTAGCGATATTATCCATGTAAGTCTCTGCATTAGTGTTAGATGTGTAACGACAGTACAGTTTCAGTTTGTTTGATTCGTGTATAGATGTATGCCAAGTTTGAGTGTAGTTGTCGAGTAATCGTTGTTTGATCTGGGCGCATGGGATTTCCATTTCGTCTTGATTTAACCTTATGTTTGAAAAACCAATTTCCGTTAATGTTTGTTTTATATGGTGAGCCCAGTCAGTTTAAACCACTATATGTTACATTGTTATATGCATCTTGTTTCAACATAGTGTAAACATCATGCAATAGTTTATCACCTGTTTTTAGAATTGATAACCAGTATTGTACCATTCGAATTTTTCTGAACAAAGAGAGTGGAAAACAGAAATGTTAAGTAAAAGTGTCAGTTTGCACTCGAAGTGCGAATTCGCGGCGACCGGATCAAAGACTAGACTTGTTTACCTGTGTAAGCAAGCCTCTGTAAACAAACTTTGAATAAGTGTTAAAGGTGATGTACTGGACAACAATTAAACTGTAATTGGGTCTAAATAGCAGATAAGTGCGACGTGCTATGCATACCGTAACTGCATATGTATATTGGCACCCAGCAGTAATATGTGCCTGTAACTGGAGAAATGGTGATTATCGGTTTTGCTACCAGTGTATATCCAGATCAGCCTGTGCATCCGCACAGTCTGATCAGGATCTGCACTGTTCGCCATTCCATCAATAAAACACTCGTCATGCTTCTAATAAGCAATATAGATCGCCATCCGGCTACAGGAGTGTGCTATTTGATCCGGAGCTACACTGCTCATAAATCTCATAAGCCCCATTTTCTTCAATCACATCCACATAATAAATTTGAGACACGCAATGAGATTTTGTACGTTCTGATATCTACGGTGGCACAGAGGGGACATGGAAATATGTTTTACTTTCGTGTGCGCAGGCGATTGGGTTTGCGTGAGCACGCGATAGGTTTTGCAAAACCTATCGGGTGCGCACGCAAAACCTATCGCGTGCGCACGCAAAACCTATTTCCAGCGACTTTCCAACCTAGAGTCAGCGGAGACAGGGTTTCGTATCCGGTCCACACTTGCACCTGGTGATGATATACACGGAGGTTGTGGTATTTTGATGTTAACGACGTTGGAGGTAGGGTTTGAGACTGTACAGACGTCATGCTTGTAGCTACCTTTTGCTGGAAACGCTTCAGTCTCAACGCATTTAGTGTGTCTCCTGTGTCGCCCTATTTCGACAACTGTCGTCGCTATTAGCACGTCGGCATCGCATTTCGCATGTTTTACGGCACATCCTATCTCTTCCAGTCTGGTACCTAGCAGATTGACAAACCTCTGCTTGTTTTCTTTGTTGGAAAGGAACTCTGCCTTCTTTGATTTCATTAACATGTTGCTTGCTATGGCCACCGTAGCACCAACGTGCCCACCTGCCCGACGCTGGTGAGTACCATCCTTTGTGGAAGGTTCATCTGTGTATCCGTCGAAGATAACTGTAGGGTTTCCATACTTTCTTGACACGTAGTTCGTGTACTGTGTACATATGTCGCCATAGGTGCACCAGTGTTTCCATGGCAAACGTTGCAAGAGTGCACCACCGTCAAGAACATAGTGAATATCGCCTGCTGATCCCGGAACGTTCGGGGGTATCAATACCCAGATAGCATCCGCAAGGGCTGGTTTGTTTGCGGGCCTCATGACGTGTTTACCCTCAAATAGTGCTGACAGATAACTGCAAAGTTCGTATGAAAATATCTCGGCAAGTTGAACTATGAGTGTCCTGGCAGTAATAAGTCTTTGAAACAAGAGTTGGGGATCGATCTGTAGTGTGTCATTGTCAATTCTTACAGCTGTTGTTGAGCACCCAACTTTACAACCTGTGTCTTTCTTTGAACTTGTACTCGAGTACTCCAGTTCCCGCCATTGAGTCTACTATATTAAGTCCCACTTCTCTGGCTTGGTCAACATTTACTCGGGCGTTAACACCGGTAGTAATATTTTGTAAGTCTGCGCGAAATTGGTCTCTTGAATCTAGAAACTCAATCAGTCCACATGTGTCAGACATATCCCTTTCTTGTCTGGATTTGGTTTCTTCTTTGTGTTGTTCACTCTCCAGATTATAGTGGGAAGGTATGCTGGTGCCCCATCCCCAATAATTAGTCGGCAAAATGTGTTCTCAACGATGTCCTTGATGACGGAATACCTCCAAAGTATCGCCAAACAAATATACATTATAACGTATAAGAAAGGATGCATCAAATGTGTTTCGATATCGACAGAGTGTGTAGACACACACATTTCGCCATAATTTGGCTTATTTTTGCCAAATTTCACATGAATCGTGACCTTAACACATGACCTTGACATATAACGACCTAAAACATATCACCAACCGAATGGGCATTATGAATTTAGTTGGAAAGAACACATATATCGTATTTCTAGCAGTGGATAAGGTTTGCAGATGTCACGGTACGTAACTCACTGTGGGGAGGAAATGTGTATTCGTGTCCGGCTAGCTCAGTCGGTTAGAGCGATGGTACGGTAAACCAGAGGTCCCGGGTTCGAGACCCGGGCCGGAGCACATTTTTCTCACCCTGTGACACAGATATAGAAATATGTCAGATTTCTGCTTATTTTGACCAAATTTGACTTTCACCTTTACATTTTCATGTGACCTTGACATCGTATGGTCATAATTATGCCACCGGGTTTCGAAGAAACGGGTGGCATATAGTGTTTGGACCGTCTGTCCGTCTGTCTGTCCGTCCGTTACACTTTTCGGTTAACCACTTTGTCACAGTTTCTCAAATATGCTGCAGGTGGCATCCGCGTTCGACAGACGCATTTCTTGTTTATATTTTATTCGATCAGGGATCATTAGGAATATCAATATCCATACCAAATATGTGTCATTCGGATCAATAAGTGCTAAGATATGGGTATTCCAGTTACGGCATACTTTCCCAGCGGATTTATGCAAATTAGGCAACTTTGGCATCACTATTTTTTACCAGATTTTGGATATGTTAAAGTAGGGACATGTATGAGATGGATTGTGAATAACAACTAAAGTACGCAATTTGTGGTGGGTTGACCCCCTATGTGCCGTAGAATTACTAGCCTATATTGCGTGCGCACGCGAACGTAAAAAAAATATTTCCATTTACCCTCTGTGCCACCGTAGACATCTGCGTAGTTTCATTAAATACTTTACAAATTTACAATATTTTTCATAAATTAACTCAAAAGTTGACAAATTTTCAGAGTACATGCGGAATTATATTATATGTTCCGCTGTTTTTGTAAACTTTTGACGACATTTACGGAAAATATTGTAAATTTTGTAAACGTATTTCTTGAAATTACGCATATGTCCGAAGGTAAAAGATCACATGGCGTGTCTCATGTATGAAACAATGCGTGTCTCCATTGTAGTTCCATAGCCACCAGATATTCCACGTGTTCGTGCTGGTCGCTGCCCTCGTCCATTTCTACGGCATCCAGATAGTGTCCCACTACAGACATGCGCACACCGACTGTCACATCGGACAGCTGCACTGACGTCGGCCATTGGCTGATACAACGTTTAAAATTACACTGGGTCTCATATCAGATATGCATGGAAAGTGATAAATCAGAAAAATAATTTAACTCAGATATGCCTATAAAGTATTAACTTTATTTATTTTACAACACTTACAAACAAGCACGAGAGCACTTATATACACATGCTTTCGTTGGCACAGAAGAAGGCGTAAGGGCGGTAATTAATGCGGGAAGAAACCGGAGTACCCGGAGGAAACCCACTTGTCCGATCTGGTGACCACAATACCATCTCTCATACTGCCCCTGCCGAGGATCGAACCCGGGGTCGCATTGGTGAGAAGCGTGCTCGTTACCGATTGCGCTAACCGGACAACCTTTGGATATGCATAGAAAGTGGCGAAACCAAAAAATAGTTTCAATTTTGTATCGTATTTCTGACATTATTTGTACATACAAGTCGCCTGTTAAAATTGGGGATTAGTAAAAAAACGTGCTTGACTTGCATATCAAATTGAAAAATAACTAGCGTTTGTAATTGTAAATTACTACTGGGAATTTCTTTCTAAATTGTGTTTTGTATTACATGTATCATTTGACACCAAACAATTAAGAATGTTCACAATTTTTCCTTGTTGGAACATGGACAGCGACAATGCCAAAGTATACTAAGCCGAATTTTCTCCCCTGCTTATCAAGTTTCTGATCGCATTTATTTGAATATAACACATGCATGCTTTTGGAATGCCATCAAATATAATGCTGCGATTTATTTAGTTTTGTCATTTACTGTGCATGGATCGAAAAACACATACAGTGGAACATCCCTATACCGAACATCCAGGCAGTACCCAGGGTGTTCGGTATAGCGGTAGTCTACTGTACAGCTCACGTACAACCAAGCCCAGCCCTTCCAACAGTTCCATGATGGTGATTGATTGATTACAGTTGAAACTCGCTATACCGAACACCCTGGGTGTTCGGTATAGTGAGTTTCAACTGTAATCAATCAATCACCCAGGGTGTTCGGTATAGCGGGATCCCACTGTATTGTATATCTGAGGCATCAGCTAAGACAGTCACTTTCAGATGACATTGTATGGTATGCGTTGCTATCCCATTTATTATGATCATCATCATATGTGGCTGTGACTGGAGAAAATGTTTTACGTGTTTTGCGACCAGTGTAGATCCAGATCAGCCTGTGCATTCGCACAGGCTGATCAGGGTCTCCACTGTTCACCATTCCATCAGTGAAACACTCGATATGCTTCTAACAAGGAATATAATTATATTATATTGTTATCAGTAGCCTATTTCATCAACATTGCAAAGTATACTTATCTAGCAAAGTATACTTTGAGGGAGAAATTTTAGGATAAATTTATTAATTTTTATTATACTGAATTTATTACCATTATCAACAGCCATTTTAGGCTGTGATAATGTAATAAATTCCAGATAATAATTAATTCTGCATTACTTTTCCGGACCCCCCCCCCCCCCCCCCCCCCCCCCCCCCCCCCCTGCTTGCTCCCGGCAAAAAAAACACAAAAAAACCGAAAATCCCCTAAAAACCCCAAAATACTCGAATAGTTGGATGACTTTTTCGAGGCCTAGGTGTCAGGAAATCGCATC